>JAKTRX010000027.1:0-68657 GCA_030579915.1 Starmerella bombi
GGGATCTACACATCGACGGTGGTTGCAGGGATAACGCTACCAGCCCTAGTAACAGCACCGGTTTCAACAGTAACGGTGGTGATCGCTCCGGTCTAGGACACAGTGATTCTGTAAAGAATACAATTGCTAGACGGGGACAGTACTTTCATGGTAGTATCATTAGCAGCATCAGCACCAGGTTGGATAGTGGCGATGGTGAACATAATAGTACAGGGCTCCGTGACACTGGTACTAATACCACTGCTAAACTTTGTCAACACATCGATACAATATGTGGTAGTTGGTTCGGTTAGCAGTAATATCACCAGTCTGGCAGTGGTAGTGGTAGATGTACCAGTCCAATGTTGCGTGGTAGTACTAATAATACCAATTTCTGCGTGAAGCAACGCCTCTACCATAGTAGCAGGGATAACAGGACCATTTGTAGTAACTGCACCAGTTTAAGTAGTGGTGGTGAACGTATCAGTCTAGATCTCAGTTACCGTAGTAAGAATATGATTACTGGATAGTGTCAACACTTCGAAGCAACAACCGGGATGTCAGTGCCATTAATAGCAACTGCACCAATTATAGGGGTATTAGTCGTGAAAACGCCAGTCCAAAACTCTGTGGTTGTGCTCAAAAGTACAGTTGGCGTAAGCTTCTCAACGGATATGTAAGAAGCAATGCTACCATTCGAGAACCTGATGGGTGGAGTCTTGGAGATTTCAGTGGTGTATCTTCCAGGCCAATTCCCGGTAGTTGCGTGCAAAGCACTGGTAGAAGCCAAACCCTCTAAAAAAAGTAGTGGAGCCGACGCTACCGCTATTCAAAGTGATATCACTTGTCACAGCACTAGAATTTAGCTGTCAGTGCATGGTTCAGTAATTTTACTCAAAGGTTTCGAAGGAGTTAGCCCCTCGATGAAGGTTGTGGAGCTCAAACTACTGTTTGAGAACGTGACGAGTGCAGTCCTCTTAGGTACAGTCATGTTGATGTTAGCAGTGTAGCTACCAGTTCAAGGCTCAGTGATAGTGCGTGATGCATGAGTAGACGTCATATCGTGTACAAAGGTGGCCAAGCTCAGAATACAATGGTAGATTGTGACAGGGACAGTCAGAGACGTCAGCAGCGTAGCTAACCGGTCCAGGGCTCGGTAGTTGTATGCAAAGCACTGCGGGGTAAACACTTCTGCAAAAGTAGTAGAACTAACGCTACCGATATTCAACGTGATAGAACTTGTTGTGGTAACAGCGGTAGCATGGGTTCCATTATTAGAGTGATAGCACTGTTGGTGATAGTGTCAGTCGAGTAGCCACCCTTTCAAATATCAGTAAGTGTGCACTAGTTGGGGTATGCTCCTTAACGAAGGTTGTGAAGCCCACACTGCCGTTAGATATTGTGACGGGTGGAGTCTTTGTGACTTCAGTAGTGTGGCCATTTGTTCAAGCCTTTGATTTAACGCACTAGTGGGACTAGGCTCATATCCAAAAGTGATAATGCTCATTAAGAATGTGACGGGACAGTCTTGGTGATACCAGTGGTGTAGCTACCAGTCCAAGGCTAATTGACTGTGCACAAAGTGCTGGTAGAAGTCAGCTTCTCAATGATAGCAGTAGAGTAAACGCGACCATTATTTAAAGTGGATGCGATTGTTGATGCTACTAGGGCCAGTACATGTGTGAAACTTCTGTACAGTGCACTTGGGGAGTTCGGCAAACACACTTTGCAAGAGAGGGCCGAGAAACTTGCGACTGTTCCTCCCAGGCTCCATACGATCTTGTCTTTTATTCCTCAGGTCATGATCAAACCTGGTATTCCTATTCCCACTGGTATGTGCAAGAGAGGGCCGAGAAACTTACAACTATTCCTCCCAGGCTCATACGATCTCGTCTTTCCATATATCAAGTTATCGCCAAACCTAATATTCCTGTGCTCAGCAGTTGCAAGAGAGGGCCAAGAAACTTGCGACTGTTCCTCCCAGGCTCTATGAAATCTTGTCTCTTATTTCTCAGATTATGGTCAACCCTGGTATTTCTATGCCTATCGGCGGGTACAAGAGAGAGCCGAGAAACTTACGACCGTTCCTTACAAGGCTGCATCTCGTCCTTTATTCCTAAGGTTATCGTCCAACCTTCATATTCCTGTGCCCACTGGCAGTTACAAGAGAGCCGAGAAACTACGACTGTTCCTCTCAGGCTCTATCCGATCTTGTCCTTTCTATTCCCAAGGTTATGGCCAAACCTGATATTCCTAATCCCAATAGTGTCCATTCCTCCAAGCGAATTGCTAGCAAATTCAGCTGAGGTTCTCGTCAATCCTGGTGTGGCACAGGGCAATTTTCTCTTATTTGGTATACTCCTTCGGTCCTTCTTTGATTTGTTTTTTACCCATACTAAGAGCAAGTTCGCGCCAAAGCAACGCTGTCTACTACATACTCGAACAAGAGAGAGCCTAGAAACTGGAGCATGTTTTTTCTGAGGCTGCAATCCAACCTTGTTCCTTCTTTGTCAAGGCTATGGCCAAACCTGATATTCCTAATCCCGTTAGTGTCCATGCCTCTAAGCGAAGTGCTAGCAAATTCAGCTGAGGTTTTCGTCAATCCTGGTGTGGCACTGGGAAATTTTGTTTTCTTCGGTATACTGGCCTTCTTTGATTTGTTTTCTTACCCATACTAAAAGCAAGTTCGCGCCAAAGTAACGCTGGTTATTACTACATAAGAGACTCTTGGTCTGGAATTTTTTTTTCTTTTGTTTTCTTTTTTTGTTGACTTTTCTTTTTTTGTCTTTTTTTTTCTTTTTTGGGCTCGTCTTCATGCCTATCCTAAAGGCATGCGTGCGGCTGAAATACGCAACACTACTATATAACCAACAAATTGTCATTGGCTTGTTTGTCGAGTATAGCGGCTCCGACCCTTGTTACTACTCGGGCATGCATGAAGATAAGTATCATTCAATGAATGTTAGAGAAGAACCTGGGGGTATGAACCATCTCGTTCCCGCTTTCATCCCGAGGGATTGAGCTAGGATTTTCACCTTTTTTTCCGAAGAAGTGGTGTGATGAAGGTGTGTACAATTCCTCCCTTCTATCTTCTTATATACTTCAAGGAGCATATCCAAAATAGGAAATGGTGGGGTTAGGTCAAGTATCATTGTTTACCCATTCACACATACGTCCGTCCCAGGAGTGTGGCCAGGTCGCACACGCTAAAAATACAATCTCCAAAAGTGGTCAAAGATATTTGTGTCAAAAAAGGTGAGCCTTTTTAAATCGGTAGTATATATATTAGATATTAGAGTGGTGGGTACATACTCTTTACAATATAATTGATGCAGAAAACACACTAGGTATACACTGGGCAACCGATTTTTTACTCTACAATTTGTTAATTATTCGAGTATGCAGCGATTTTAGAGTGTGTTCTGTGGGATTTTGTGACTCTGCTAATACTATTAGAGGCTGTAGGCTATATCGATCATTTCCCTATCCCATGATTACATTGACTCTCCACGTGCTTATTCATACCCAACGCTGGCAGAGGCCACGCTATCCACCAAGGTAAAATGACATGCCCTTTCTTGTACAATAGCTACTTACCTGCCGTAATCACTACAATTAGTTAGGTTATTATCAAACGATTGCTAAACCAAATCACACATTTATATTTGCAACCTGCTATGGGGCAGTAGGCATTTAATCTGAGAAAGCAGCGTCTGATTGCTAATAGAAGTAGACCTATGACATATTTCATGTGTATTTGCGAGCAGTAGATTATTGCTCAGCATTCAGCTAACACGCCTAAATTATGTGTAGCGACTATTACGGCGGGTGTATGAACGAAGCGCGAGTAAGTTATACACTTAGGGAATCTCCTGTTCTAGGATGTGACTGTCATAGCTATGTTAATGTATCGTACCCGCATATTTCATACATTTCTACATTTGGATAGCCATATATGGGTGTTCATAACTGTTATCTTTACCTTCAAGTTTACTAACTTGGGGACACATATTGATCGGACCTGTTGAGACCACGCCGTCCACCAATATCATGGGCATGAAATTGATTATAATTTACCTGTGCAACTTCTAAGAATCATAATTCGAGGCTCGATACTACTAAACTACACTTAGGGAGATTCGCAGGGGAAACATGCACATGCTACTGAGATCAGTGGATGTATGGATGTCACGTAAGTATTCGTGAGCCGGATACTACCTTGTTTGAGTGGCTTAATAGGCGATTAAGGTGTCAGAGATAGGCATTATGTCAAATTTATAGGCTCCTACTGATGCTGGAAAGGCCTTGAAGTGTTGAATTTCTTAGCCAATTTTCAAGCTGGACCGTACAGGAGAAGGAGACACGAGAGACCACTAGCCATGTAGATACGCCCTCATGAATGTTGGCTAGAGTTAAGGTTCTCTACTCGTTGGTGGATGGTTCGTCGACTTCTAATGAGAATTATAACATAGGTTGTACGGGGCAATGCCTATCGCTTTGTACTATAAATTGGAGAGATTTGAAGGTACGAACACGAATGGAGGGAACAGTCAACAAAATAGTCCAGTAGTATCCGATACATGCTCTAAGCTTATATCAAAGTGTATGTATATACTGGAACTTTTTGGGCTACCATTACGGTTAGTTTCATGGATTATCCTATGATCATGCTTCGCTGGTTCTATGGTGGTTACCTTCTTGCTGGCCCAAGTACAGCGACTTGTTCATGCTTCCATAGAGGAAAGTAGTTACATCTATTGGGAGCATGGTACACTTGCATTGTACTTCTAGGGTCATCGCTAATAACACAACTTCCATGCCGATGAATTCGCTCAAAGCTTCATTGCAGTCGACCCTTCACGCTGTGAGCTACCGCCAAATACCAACTTAGTCTTATAATTCAATATGAGTCGGGTAGGTGCGCTTTACTTGATTAAGAGGCAAGGAGCTTCACTAGTGCATATTCACTAGTTTCTTTACTCCGTGTTCTATCATTAATTTAGTTCCCAGATGTATAACTTGTCATAAAAAACATCTGGTGACTCCATAGCTTCGCAGACGCTTCTTGGATCACGGTTTGGTTGGCACAATCCTAGGTTGAGGTTTTGCTCTGCTAAAATGGTTAGCTACTAATTGCAATTACGATAATGATTCCGATTGGATGCTATCATTGGCGTGTGTCCTGGTCATTTGTTTCTCCCTTGTTTGAGTGTGCCTGTTCTGTTCGGGTATTCGAAGGTGAGTTGATTTGATGTAGTAGCTAAACTAGCGTTTAATGATCTACCGTGGTCGCTGTTGCACTCTCTGGGATACCCACCGTGTCAGCAGCTGCGATTGACTATTTTGCATCGGCAGTTAGACACGTATGAAGACGATTTTCCGATAGTTACCTCATAAACATCACTGAGTAGCCAATCCCGAATAGATACAGTGCTACGTGAAGTAACGAAGTGGGTTCAATTTTTTTCAGTACGCTCTCAGTCTCGAATAGACGTACGTCTCCAGCCTAGAAGGGGCAAAATTTAGGTATGAAGTAGTATTAGTTGTCAAATTCTTGCAGCAGAACTATGATAGTTTCCACTTAGGCCCATAACCAAGCCATGAAGTAGACGTTGTCTATTCTGACCTTAGGGTTAATAACGATTCAACAGCGAGTAAATCCAATATAGGAGTCGCTTTATTATCTCATTTTCATTACAGTGCAGTGCATACAACGAGATACTTGCGGTTGCAAGATTTTGGATTCAGCGGTAAAAAATACCGCTTTTATGGAGTACGGTAGCAGTTGCGGCCTGGGTCGTGGAGGGGCTGCAGAATGTCTGCGGAACATGGTGGAGAATGCATAAGTATGGAATAAGATTGGTGATGCAAGCAGCTTCATGTCGTAGTCAACGTCGAGGTCCTTCAGCACCTATAACAGTTAGAGATTGAAGCTCAGGTGTACAACATGCTGATACGTGGCACAAGAATGCATTGTGTCAATGTCCCGTAGGAGACTATCTCCTGCAGCTTTTACTGACCCCATTTCCCTTTCGATTTAGCTATTATCTCAGGTGTATCAGTGGGTAGACAATTCCTAGCTCACCTGGAGTGTGTTCCAAAAAATTCTTAAATCTACCTTCATTGTCTCTCTGAATTGGACAGATCAGTCTGCTCGGGAATTCATTCCTTCGAGATCTGATAACTTTAATAAACGCCTCCTGGATATCTGCCCTCTGAACAGTAGAACATACCAGACATATATCGTTTTATTGTGCTTAATTAACATGAATAGACGGTATGATGCAAATGAACGTGGAACTGGACTTGAAGGGTGATGTTTTAGTCTCGTCTTGCAAATTGCAACCTGGATGATCAGTACGTTTGTTTTCGTAATATACAGGATTGTCTATCATCGTAGTGACGCTTCTAGAATCTTGGCGTTGCGGTTTATATTTCGGCTTTCGTTGAAAGTTTCTGCCATCTCCAGTGAATTCCATATTATCTGAGAGAGGGTAACGGCCATGTCCATTGTAGAACAGGTGTGTCTTCTCTATTTTGGATTAAGCAGGTATAAAACCAGTACTCATTGACATTAATGGAAATAATAAGTTCACTGCTGAGGATTGGTGACTTCGGATAATAGTGCAGCATCCACCATCAGTGATATGTCCACTGAAACCAATAACGAGCCGTGCGCGACCAGCGGTCATATTCAAACAACTTGATGCTGGGTATATTTTGTACTGCTTGGTGAACATATCCTTGGTTATCTTGCCTTACAATTGGATGAACAGCTACTGTAATTCTTAGCGGCTGTTTTGTTCTGCCTTAGTAGGTCGGTAGCACAATGCAGTCTCATACAAACAGTCTAGTGCTTTTCGCTATCGGCACCGACAAGTCCGGGTGGTCTATACCATAGGACGCGGCGGAGATTATCTTCGTTCGCGACATGAATCCCACGCAAATCGTGCAAAAATCGCCCATTGAGCACCCGCGCTTCGTACCAGTGTCTACCCGATGGAGTCGATAACACGTCGTACGGCATTGTGTCGACGCAAGGACTTAATGGGCGTAAAGGCCGAATGGGCAGCCAACTAGTGCACAATAACGATGCTGAACTGCTAGAATGACAAAGAAGTGGCTGTTAATAGTATATATCAACAGTTATGTTCTGGAAAGAACAACCTGTGGCAGATGGGAAGATGAATCTACAGAATCCTTCTTCATAACGCAAAAACTCTAGGCCACACCTACGTCTTGCACGCCTGAACAACCCTGCGGATTCTATACGAGGGCTAAGTTTCCGGTGCTGCACATAGTGACACCAGTGTCAGTCAGCTACATCCTTGAGAAGACGCTCGAACTCTAATTCGCTATGGGTGATAATAAAATTCCACTTCGGTATCCATGTGTACTCGTTCGATCGCGCATCCTTTCCTTGTTTCGGTCTGCCTTCGGTAATAGTCAAACTACTAATTTCATTGAGTTTCGCCATACTCAGATTGGGCAGTTGATTCTCCTCTAACGCGTTTGAGGGAGCTTGGTGTGGAAAGAGGCGGACTTGTGCACGTACAGATTTATTCAGTTTGAGGTCCTGGGGTGTTTTCCAACAAACTTTGGGCAGTTTTCAGCAGTGCCATAAATTGGATGTTTACAAATGAATCCCAAGTTGCTCGGCTATAAGGTGTCTTCCAGAAGCTTGCAGAATGTTCTCAAAGCACTCTAACCTAAATTTAAAATGGTGCATTGGATGGTTACGATACCTCTCAAGCACTTCAATGAGTTCATACGGTGTGCCAAGAAATGCAACCGCATTCCAAAAGGTGCCAGCGATAACGGGCCTTCATCCATACCACTAAACAAAGATAGGCAGGAATCTGTGAAAGTTTAGCTACAGTGTCGATTACTTCCGAATCACGTAACTTTTTGAGTAGGGCTCTGGTTAAGTTACTAGAGAACTTCCCTTCAAGCCACTAGGAAGTAGTTTGAGTATCCTTGGATGCTCATTGAGCGTCAGAAGAATACACGTAAGTGACATTAGGTAACCTTACAAGGCCACTGCCAGCTAGGTGGCTACGTCCGCTCGGTATCCGACTAGGCGTGTGCTTGGAGCATGGAGCTGCATGGCTCAACAACGAAATCTCACACCAGGCCAAACGAACGAATTTAGAGCACTTCTGAATGGCAATTGTTTGATTCTGGACAACTTATATGGTCAGTTTAATCGACAACTGGTTGGCAAAATTATGGGTTGTACTGCACGGTTCCCGCTATTGTCAGTATGCTTCTGACTGAGATTGCTCATAAGCTTGTAATTGCCTTGAGCACTCCGAGGAGATGTGTACAGCATTTGCAGCAATTTTAACCCTGTTCAACTCGTCAGGGGTATTCCTACAGCGCCAACCGTGCCCATTCCATCACCTTTGTGGCAGGGACTACGCGGTTCGGAGCGATTACCAACATGTGCTGATTAGCATTCTTGCTAACAACACTGTTAGATCACCTCAATTATCGAGACACTCGCATCCACTGAACCAAAGGTGGTATTACTGTCAACTCAAATGATGGAAAGTAGTGCCCTGGAACTGGAAGTACCGCCATTGTTACTACGCCTAAGCGGTTTTAAAATTGGAATGGACTCAGTTCCAGCCTACGTGAGATAGCAGAGTCTGTACGTCTCGAAGGCCGAGGTGGCACCAGTCGAGAATATATGTCCCATGCTCTACAGTGCATTCTGGGATGATAACAACCCACTACCGGACGGGTCAGTCTTGGTAATACAGAGTTGTATAGCTTCTGGTCCAAGGTTCAGTAGTTGTGCGCAAAGCACTGGTGGGAGTGAGCCCCTTAACGAAGGTCGTAGAGCCAATGCTACTGTCGAGAATGAGTCAGATGCGGTCTTCGTAATATCAGTGGTGTATCTACCAGTCCTAGGCTCGTACACAAAGCACTGGTGGAAGTGAGCCACCCAACGAAGGTTGTAGAGCATGCTACAATTCGAGAATGTGACGGATATGGTATTCGAAATATCAGTGGTGTAGCTACCAGCCCAAGGCTTAGTAGTTGTGTGCCGATCATTGGTAGGAGGGAACACATCAACAAAAGTACTAGAATTACCGCTGGAATTTTACAAACCGATAGTGCTTACAGTGGTATCAGCAGTAATGTAGCTTCCTGTCCAAGGCTAAATTGTTATACTCAAAGAGTCTCAATAGAAGTGGTAGAACCAACACTGTCATTTGCGAAAGTGACGGTAGCAGTGTTGGTGACACCAGTGGTATAACTTCAGGTCCAAGGTTCATAGTTCTGCGCAATGCGCTGGTAGAAGCGAGATCCTCAATGAAGGCTATGGAGCCCACACAGCTGTTCGAGAATGTGACTGCTGCTGTCTACCTAATAGCGGTAGTATAACTGTCAGTCCAGCTCGGTAATTGTACTTGAGCGTTAGTATGATCAACACCTCATCATTAGTTGCAGGGATAACGCAGTCATTCCTAATGACTGCGCCAGATTCAACAGTAATGGTGGTGCCCGCCCGGTCCAGGGCCCGTGGTAAGAATATTTCCAGACGGGCCCAGCACCAGTTTTGGTAGTGGTGGTGTTGAATATACTAGTCCAAGACTCCGTGACCGTGGTAATAGTGCCACTGCTAGACGGAGTTAATACATCGGTACAACATGTGGTAGCTGGGATCACGGTGTGGTTAGCAGTAACTTCACCAGTGTGGTGATGGAAGTGTAGTACATGTACCGGACCATGGCTGCGTAGTAATTCTAGTAATACCAATTCCAGAGTGAAGCAACGCCTCCACTATAGTAGCAAGAATAACAGTACCGCTAGTGGTGATTGCGCCAGTTTCAGTAGTGGTTAGAATAAACGCGTCAGTCCAGGGCTTGACGACCCTAGTAAGAACACCTTGCTGGATGGTTTCAACACTTCTACAGTGGCAACTGGGATATTGGTGCCGTTAATAGCAACTGCACCAATCACAGTGGTGGTGATAGTGAAAATAACAGTCCAAGGCTTGGGGTTGTGCTCAAAATTACAGTTTGCGTAAGGTTCTCCACGAGTATGGAATAACCAATTCTACCATTCGAGAACGTGACGGATGGAGTCTTGGTGCTGTTAGTGGTGTAGCTTCCGGTCTAAGGTCAGGTAGTTGTGTGCAAAGCACTGGTAGGAGCCTACACTTCCACAAAAGTAGTGGCATTGACGCTGCAATTATTCAAAGTTATAGCAAAGAAATGGTGGTGGTAGCAGTAGTCATGTAACTTCCGGTCTTAGGTTCGGTAGTAGTACGTAAGACACCGGAAGGTGTCAACAGCTCAATAAAAGTAGTGCTACCATCATTCAAAGTGACAGCACTTGTTGTGGTAACAGCACTAGTGTATATTCCTCTCCAAGGCTGGGTGGTTGTACTCAACGCACTGATATGGGTAAGCTCCTCAACGAAGTTGGTAGAGTCAACGCTACCTTATTGAGACTGATAGCACTGGTGGCGGCAGCTGCAAAGCTGCGGATCCAGAGGACAGTTGCTATTCTCCAAAGGCTGGCAGGGGTAAGCTCCTCAACGAAAGTAGTGCAGTCAATGCTCCCATTATTGAAAGTGATAATACTGGTAGTGGTATTATCAGTTGTGTAGCTGCTGACCCAAGGCCCGGTACTTTTACTCAAAGGTTTCGAAGAAATTAGCTCCCCAATGAAGGTTGTGGAGCTCACACTACTTTTCAGAACGTGATGGGTGCAGTCTTCTTAGGTGCAGTCTTCTTAGGTGCAGTCTTGTTGATGTTAGCGGTGTAGTCACCAGTTCAAGGCTCAGTGATAGTGCGCAGCGTACAAGTATACGCAGGCTCGTGTACAAAGGTAGTTGACCTCAAAATGCCATGCTAGACTGTGGAACGGATAGCCAGTGATATAAGTAGCGAAGCTACCAGTCCAAGTATCGTTGTGTGCAAAGCACTGGTAGGAGTCAGAACCCCTACAAAAGTAGTAGAGCTGACGCTACTGTTATTCAAAGATGTAGCACTTATTGTAGTAACAACAGAAGTGTAGGTTCCATTATTAAGA
Source organism: Starmerella bombi (assembly GCA_030579915.1). Lineage (NCBI taxonomy): Eukaryota > Fungi > Ascomycota > Dipodascomycetes > Dipodascales > Trichomonascaceae > Starmerella > Starmerella bombi. The sequence continues at coordinate 11,029 of JAKTRX010000027.1, forward strand.
GTCATAGCACTGGTGGTGTTAGTATCAGTCGAGTAGTTACCGGTCCAAGGCTCCATATAAGTGCACAAAGCACTAGTTGGAATAGGCTCCTTAACGAAGGTTGTGAAGCCCACACTACCGTTAGAGAATGTGATGGGTGGATTCTTCGTGGCATCAGTAGTGTGGCTGTTGGCCCAAGGCTTCGATATAACGCCCTAGTAGGAGTAGGCTCGTCTCCAAAAGTGATAATTCTCATTAACAATGTGACGGGACAGTCTTGGTGATACCGGTGGTGTAGCTACCAGTCCAAGGCTCATTGGCTGTGCAGAAAGTACTGGTAGAAATCAGCTTCTCAATGACAGCAGTAGAGTCAATGCAGCAGGTATTCAAAGTGGGTGCTATTGATGATGCTACTAGTGCCAGCATTAGTGTGAAACTTCTGTGCAGTGCACTTGGGGAGTTCGGCGGACACACATTGGAAATTGCAAAAGAGGGCCGAGAAACTTACAACTGTTCCTCCCAGGCTCTATGAAATCTTGTCTTTTATTCCTCAGGTTATGACCAAACCTGGTATTCCTATGCCTGTTGGCGGTTACAAGAGAGCCGAGAAACTTACGACCGTTCCTTACAAGGCTGCATCTCGTCCTTTATTCCTAAGGTTATCGAGCAACCTTCATATTCCTGTGCCCACTGTCAGTTACAAGAGAGCCGAGAAACTACGACTGTTCCTCCCAGGCTCTATCCGATCTTGTAATTTCTATTCCCAAGGTTATGGCCAAACCTGTTATCCTAATCCCAATAGTGTCCATTCCTCCAAGCGAATTGCTAGCAAATTCAGCTGAGGTTCTCGTCAATGTGTGGCACTGGGCAATTTTCTTTTCTTTGGTATACTCCTTCGGTCCTTCTTTGATTTGTTTTTTTACCCATACTAAAAGCAAATTCGCGCCAAAGCAACGCTGTCTACTACATACTCGAACAAGAGAGAGCCTAGAAACTGGAGCATGTTTTTTCTGAGGCTGCAATCCAACCTTGTTCCTTCTTTCTCAAGGTTATGGCCAAACCTGATATTCCTAATCCCATTAGTGTCCATTCCTCCAAGCGAATTGCTAGCAAATTCAGCTGAGGTTCTCGTCAATCCTGGTGTGGCACTGGGAAATTTTGTTTTCTTCGGTATACTGGCCTTCTTTGATTTGTTTTCTTACCCATACTAAAAGCAAGTTCGCGCCAAAGTAACGCTGGTTACTACTACATAAGAGACTCTTGGTCTGGTTTTTTTTTGTTTTTTTTTTTGTTTTCTTTTTTTTGTTTTCTTTTTTTGGGCTCGTCTTCATGCCTATCCTAAAGGCAAGCGTGCGGCTGAAATACGCAACACTACTATATAACCAACAAATTGTCATTGGCTTGTTCGTCGAGTATAGCGGCTCCGACCCTTGTCACTACTCGGGCATGCATGGAGATTAGTATCATCCATAGAATGTTAGTGTAGAACCTGGGGGTATGAACCATCTCGTTCCCGCTGTCATCCCGAGGGATTGAGCTAGGATTTTCACCTTTTTTTCCGAAGAAGTGGTGTGATGAAGGTGTGTATAATTCCTCCCGTCTCTCTCCTTATATACTTCAGGGGCACATCCAAAATAGGAAATGGTGTTAGGTTTAGGTCCAGTATCATTGTTTACCCATTCTCACACGCTAAAAATACAATCTCCAAAAGTAGTAATCTCCAAAATTAGCCAAGATATTTTTATTGGGCGTAGTGAAGTTTAAAATATTGTTGAGTTAGTAGGATATATAAATATATACAAATATATATTTTATTTGAGTACTTATTAGATACTTCTTGCATTTTAATCTAAGCGGAAAACACTATGTACTGGGAAGGGGCTCAATAGAAGCAGGGACGAAGCTTGGACGCGTCTTTGTTCTCCTCTAATGCAACATGGCGCCCTAATCCACCGGCTTGGTGCGGCTAGATGACTTGGGTACACGACCATCCAGCTAAGAAATATGGTACCAAGGTAATTAAAGTTGATTTATATTCACAACTATCCTAAAATTCTCCCTTTTAGGCTAGAACCATTATCGATAGTTGCAAGATACTCGCTCGTCCTTGCCAACGTGTATGTTTCAGCATTGAAAGGTCAAGGAGCTTACGCACAGCCAGCGGAGCTATATTCCAGTTACATTACGTTGAATTACTGCTATTCAATAGATGAGGTGGGGAGTATTAATTATATGTGACGGCAAAAGGTGAGAGGTGAGAAGGACATTGTAAAATAGAGTAGTTTTTATATATAAGGTGTGTATGTACATCGTGAATGTTGATGATATATATGGGTGTATGCACATTCTATTTTGAAGAATTGTGGAAGATATAGGCGTGGTGGCTGTATACTAGTTTGTACGCACGTGTGTAATATTCTACGTGCATATGTGAGTTGTTGCATGCCCTATATATACGCTTAAATTTTATAGGGGGTGGGCATTTTCAGGTCAATCTATGAGGTATTAGACTTGTGATCCCATGGTGAATTGAGTATGCTGTTTTCGGTCGAGGACCAACCGGCTTAGACGTGAGAATTGTCATATAAAAGGGATAGCCCATAGTATCTCATAGCATGCCATATGCCACTTGATTAGGGGTTTACATTAGCACCAGGGATACTGTCAGAGGTTACGCCGTCCACCAAGATAGAGGGGTCATGATACTGACTCTGACTTACCAATTCTACTTCTAGTAATGACATTGGAGGCTTGGTACTACTAAACTATACTGGGTAGACTAGCAGGGATGCAAGCTCTCCATATTACTGAGATCAGTGGATGTATAATGCCATGAAAGTATTCGTGAGCTGTACATTCCCCAACACTGCCCTATTTGAACGGTTTAATAGGCGATTAAGGTACATGAGATAGAATATTCGGGAAAGCATAAGTGCATCTGCTTTACTGAAATCCTAGATACATGCTTCGATCTTGTAATATCTTCAATACGAAGTTCTTCATAACTGTCTGTGTTTTATCGATTTTTTCCGTGCAAGCCAACAGTGCGTGCAGCTATCCGAGCATGTGAGGAAGCGTCTCCTGTGTACAAACCTTCAGATGATACTTAAGTTGCTATCGGAATACCCTGATATTCCGGTAATCTTTGATGAAGCATGGTGCGAGGTCTCGCTGCATGGAACTGTGGCTACGCCCTCGTGAATGTTTGTGTGGCTAGATTCATGGTTCGAGTGTCCTACTCGTCGGTGGACGGCTCGTCGCCTTCTATGGTGTATTCAACCATAGGTTCGGGGACAGTGTCCATCGCCTTGTTTCGAGAGCTTTGAGGGTACCAATACGAATGTGGAGCGGTCTGGAAAATAGTCCAGTGGTATCTGATACATTCTCTAAGCTTGGATCAACGTGTATGTGCAGAACTCATTAGACCACCGTTACGGTCGGTTCCGCAGATGGCCTGATGATCTTGTACGTTTTGCTGGTTCTATGGTGGTTAACTTCTTGCTGTCGTGTGTACAGTGACTTGTTCGTGTTGTCATATAGGGATGCTACAGCCACTGGAGCATGGTACACTTGTATTTTACTTTTAGGGTCACCACCAATCTATGCAGACGCCTTCGGTGCTGTGGGCTACCGTCGAATTCCAAGCTAGCTTTTTAAGTCAATATGAGTCCGGTAGTTGCGCTTTTGGTGATGAAGAGACAATGATCTTTGTGGAGCTTCCCTAGATGCAGACCCAATAGTTTCTATGCTCCACGTTCCAGCGTGTGTTTACTTCCCGGATCTATAGCTTGTCTCGACTAGTATCTGGAGGCTCCATTGCTTCGCGGATCCCTCTTGATCGTGTTGTTGTCGGAATACCTCTAAATTGAGGTTCTGCTTTGCTAAAATGGTTACAGTAAATGATTACAGCTGCGATAATGATTTCGATGTGAGGCTATCCTCGTCGTGTGTCCTAGTCATTTGCTTATCCCTTGTTCGAGTGTGCCTGTCCTGTTCATCGATTCAAAAGTTAGTTGATTTGATGCAGCTGAACGAGCGTCTAGTGGTCGCTATTTTATTCTCGGGGATGTCCCCATGTAAGCAGCTGAGATTGACTATTTTGCATCCACAATTAGACACGTATGAAGACATTGCTCCGATAGCTACTTCATAAGCGTCACTGAATAGTCAATCCCGAATGGGTACAGTGCTACGTGAAGGAACATAGGGGGTTTAACTTTCCAATACGCTCTCTGTCTCGAATAGACCGCCTAGAAGATGTAAACATTTGGTATGAAGTGGTAATAGTTGCAAATTTCTTGAAACATAGCTATGATATTTTCCACTTCATGGCCACTATTCACGCCATGAACTAGACGTTGGTCTAGTTTGGCCTTTTAGGGTTCATACAAATTCATCAACAGGAACCGTGACGAGTAAGAGCCGCTTTTTCTCTATTGCATCAGAGTGTAGTGCGAACAATAATATACTTGTGGTTGCAAGCTGTTGGGTCCAGTAGTAAGAAATACCGATTTTGTCGAGTTCGGTAGCAGTTGTGGCCCGAAAGGACTGCGGAGTTTCTGCAGTACAGCGTGGAGAATGGTACCTAATGTTGCCGCGTACGCAAGTGCTTAGTATGGAATAAGAACGGTCATACAAATTGCCTCTACGTCGTGGTTAGCGTCGAGGTTGTGCAACAACTTATCGGTCAGGGATTGAAGCTCACGTTTACAGCATGCTGATTCGCGTGCGGCAAGAATGCCACCTGTAAGTCACTACTGCGTAGGCAATTATCCCCTTCAGCTTTTAATGACCCCATTTCCCTTTCGATTTGACAATTATTCTCAGCTGTAATGTACCGCTAGACAATACTAGCTGGACCGTGTTCAAAGAAAAAAAACACATCTTGCTTGTCTCTTTGAATTCGACAGATCAGGTTATCCTACGAATTCTAATAACTCTGATAAAAGCCTCCTGGAGATCCGCCCTTAGAATGGTAGAATATACCAGTGTTATTCCATTTCATCGTACTTAATCAACATGAATAGACGTTATAATTATAATGTAAGAATTTCAAGTGTAATGGATTGCACCTGATATATTCACATACAATGCAATAGACATGGAGCTGCACTGTGATGAGTCGTTCATGTATATTACATGTCAAATATATTTACATTGTATTGTATGCACTTGTACTGTTTGTACACCTATTTTAGAATCTCAAATACCGTAATATATGTTGAGTACATCTACCCATTCTTCTTAGTGCATTCAATTCCAGTAGTAGCACCATCATGTTGCACAATACGATTTTACTGTTTATTGTGTGGTATCCTGATATATACAAATCTTAATCGATTTGATATCAGCGTCTTGTAGGTAGGGAGAACTCCTAATTATTATTTGCAAGTTGTGATTTACGTCAACCGCAAAATCACCTCTCTGTGAAAATGGCCTAATCATAATGGATAAATTAAAGTTTTGATCTCTACAAAAATAGTACGATCTAATAAATAATTAACGTAATTAAATGTATATCAAAGTTACGGCTTAAAGTAAGTAGTTGCAGCTGGAGTGAACACCCATCTTTTCTCTGTTCGCTTTTTGCCTACTCTTTCCATACACATATCAAATAATTGACGGATTTCTTTATCCAGTGCATTAGGAAATTGCTGTTTTAGCAATTCCACTATTAGTGTTTTGGTTCCTGTACTGTTGATGTGTGATTCTAGTGCTCTTTTTAATGCATCGATGTCCAGTTTGGTAGCAAGTGAATCCATCATAGAGTCAATCGTATATTCAGACTGTTCCTTCTGCGGTTGTTGTTCGGTGGCATTTGGCTGCACGGAAATAGATTGTTTTGTGGGCTTATAAGGATCGATGATACCATTTACCAAGATTTTAAACGGATCCAAATCTGATTTGCGACCCCATACAATCACAGGTGTCAATGGCCCTACAATCCGCGGGCGTTTGTTACTAGAGTCTTCGTCGTCGCTAGTGAAAAACTCTTTTAGTTCTTCATTGTCCTCCATTTCTTCATCGCTCTCAATATCATCATCTTCATTGAGGTCCTCACCTTCTTCAGGGTCCCATTCTGCTTCACTGTCATATTCATAAGCCATTGTGTTATCCAGGTCTGTACGAAATGGGTCCTGGGCAAGCAGTTTCCGGCTGGTTATATCGATGTCTTTCGTAGATCCGACGTAGGGAGGTCGGAATTCTGCATTTACTGATGCATGCGGGTCTTCTATGTGACGAGTACTGAGATGACTGAATTGTAGCCGCCGGATACGAATTTGAGACAGCAGCGAAGACACCTGAGAAGATTCTTGGACCAGTGCAAGTCTTCGTTGGAATTCTTGACTAGTAATTATAGATTTCCTCGCGCTCTTATGGTGCTGTGCTTGTCTTTGAAGCCATTCGCGGGGGTCCATGGTATATTCGGAAGGTGATTCGGGCTCGTAATTACAGACTGTACTGTATAGTTTACCATCGATTTTGACATGGAATGGTAAAATGAATTTTTTATAGTCTGGTTCACTATAATCTGAGCCACTTGATGTACCTAATGTTGCCGATGGCTCAGGCGTAGTATCAGATTTCTTGAAGAATAAGTTAATCGGCGGTTGAGCCTTCAGTTTACGTTCTCTTTCCGCTTCTTTTTCTGATTTTTTCAGTAATCTTTCTGCCTCTTTCTCCTGTTCCTTGCGTTCTTTCTCGGCTTGTTTCTCGGCTTCTTTGCGCTCCTTCTCTGCTAGTCGCACTTTCTCCTTACGTGCCTTTTCAGCTTGTCGTTGTTGCTCTTTGCGTTCCTTCTCCTCCCTGCGCTCTTTTTCTTTGCGCTCTTTTTCAGCCCTTTTTTCGGCTTCTTTGCGTAACTTCTCAGCTAGTTTCTCAGCTTCTTTACGTTCTCGCTCTGCTTTCCGCTCAGCATCCTTGATCTGCCGTAAATTTGGACCAGATGGGTCTTCCAATTTCATTCTCTTCGGAGACCCGGTGTGTTCCTTAGGTTCCTGAGTGGTTTCTGTCATTTCAAGCTGTGACACTTCGGCCATTTCGTCGCGAATGGCAAGTAAATTGAACGCGTTTAACCCTAGCCCGTACGTAAACTACAGGCTTGATTAGATCCATCCTATCATTCATTTCACTGTTGGGTTTATTCGTTGATTGACATGCTATTAAATTACTAGTTGTAAAGTATTTTTATATTATGTGTTGACAATATCTATTTATATAATTCATGCTAAAGTAAATGCTTGGTCTCTTCGAGACAGCTCATGCAATACAACATGATGTTGTCACTATAAGAGTTGTTTAACCGCTGCAAAGCTGGCCTTGCTCTAGTGCACATAAGAGATTCATCGATTATCCAGCGTTGGTATTCACGCACCATATCATCTTTCTCATGTTGGTTAAGCACTCTGATCAATGTCATCATGTCATTACGCTTTTTAGCGTAGTCGAGTCGCATTCTGGCAATTCGATCCATCACATTTTTAGCAGCGGGTTCCATTTCGTATAACTGTCCGTATTCTGTTGCACTGAGAGATAATGAAGCAATTTCCAAGAATTTTTTGGAACATGCGTTCTGGTTAATGATGTCGTTTTCCCGCTCAGAAAGATCCCACAGCGTGCCATGTGAGACCATATCGTCAATATCCTTGGCATAAATTGCTCGGGTGAATGTAGACGGGCCAGAGGTAAGGATATGCATTGACTTAGCATACTCATTGATACTTTCCTGTTCTAAGTAAGCTGACCAGTACGCATTTGAGGACTGATGATACAGTTTGTAGTTGAAATATAGTGATACCACTATAGCGCATACCAATAAGGTAAACAATGAACAGGAAATTTGGGAAATGGAGGAAACTAAGAGCATCACAAGATATCTGAGTGTCTTAAATGAATGCCTTAGTGGACTATGTACCGCTATTCTAGCGGCATACCTTGCACTAAGGCGCATAACTTTCTTGTTATTGACTTCGAACCGTTCAGCTTTGTGTCTGGATAAGGTCTTTACAGCTTTAACTTCACCATACGATTCATTGGCCTGCTCTAGTGTTTCGATTGAACCAACAGCCTCACGTACTTTCAGTGCTAACGTTTGCGAGATCATCTTAACGAACTGCTCCACCGTTTCTGATGTGCTTTTGCTGACATTCTTGCTTTTCCAGATTATTCTACCCCAAATCTGTAGATGGCTTCCTTGACGAGTGGCATAGACCACATATTTCAATACCAGATGAAATTGCTCTCCACCAGGCATTTCCCAGGCACATCTCCGCTCAGTAACCACATAAAGTTCATGCTCAACATGCTCTAGTTTCTGATAATTATACCGTTTTTCTTCGGGTTCGTCTTTGGAAAAGCGGAAAGTCTGCGCAATTCTTCGTTCAAGTCTGCGTCCATTACGATACCATGGTTCTACTGTATTTACCATATCAACTACTCCTTCACCTGCCTCAGAAAGGAATACTGGAGACTTGGGAGCAAACATGACAGTAAATAATGTTTCAGCATTGACAGGAAATGTGTCTTGTGCCAGTTTGTTTTTCATGCCTTTTCCAAACTGGTAAGCATCTTCTTCACCTAGAGTATTTCGTTCTCCGATAGATTCCTGGAATAACCATTCACCAAACGAGTGAGGAGTATATTCGGTGTTAAAACCTTTGATGCTTTGTGAACCCTCAATGCTACTACGTCCCGTTTTCGGTCGTATTATCATTTCTGACTCTTGTTTAATCTCCTTTGACTTCAAAGCCTCAGCGTATTCCAAATTAATGATACCCAGTGGTTCAATCAACTCTTCACACGACAATGGATTGCGTGATCTACGATTTTGCAAAACAAGTGTGAGTCTCCGTTCGGCCAGAGCGCTAGAATCGATGTATAAGTTGAAACTGATAGTTTTCCTCTCACTATGCGATTTAAAGCTACTGGTAGATCCAGCTTCAGACGTATTATCAGTGATGTTAGTGGAAGGTGAGGTATGAATAGTAATACGCAGTTCACTACAGCCAACTCCGTGTGAGCTGTCTATATCGAGAACCTTTTCTATGGGAACACACTGCAGTGCTACTAATCCATTCCAACAAGAGTAAAACAATAGTTTTGTGGAAGTAGCATATATCCTCGCTGGCACTTCACAGCCGAACATGTAAGTTGTGGCTCGGAAAAACAAGACTACAAAGTCATCATTTGCAGGAGTTTCCTCAGGATTTAACTGTAAACAGAATGCACGCATTCCCATATCCTGGATGACCAGTGCACGAGGGTAGCTCGTTGGGTAATCCGGGAAACTGGATTCATATCGAGGAATCGTTGGGTTCATCAGGGAGCTCTCCGAAAAATGGCCTACAGAGCCCCAGAAATTAGCCGTAATAGCATTAGGAATACCTTGAGGCTGAAAAAAACCGTTAGCGATGATAGCTTCAAGCATAACGGACGTGGGCATTGGCTTTACTGCTGGTACATTCGAGCTAAACGCGGCCGCACCTGTTGAAGTAAGAGTACTATTGTACTGTAACCACTGGATGTTTGTCGTTTCATGGTTGATTTCCATAATTTTCGCCGTCACTTCCTGCGATTCAGGAGCTACAGTATCACCTAGCGCAGTAATAGCGAATTCCTTACTCCAAGGAAGCAGTTCGGTCTGGGACCATGACTTATCAATAGCCAAGCTCTTCGTGTGGTTGAATGCTGCTTGCCACTGGGCTAAATCTATCCGGTTTGTTGCCTGCATAATGACAGATCTGTCGCCACTGCTGATCCGGAACACGTTGTCCCTATCCTTTTCACTTTGTATAACCTCAAATTCGCTATGATATACCACAAGTCTGGCTGATTCTGTGACAGAAGTAGAGTTCTTGCTAAGTCCTAGCAATCCAAATAGCCCATTTTGAATGAATGCCCAATATACATTCCAATGAGTTTTATCTATTTGGACATTGATCCATCCAACTTTATGTCCAGGTGGATCAGTCAAAGTAGTTATAGGGCCCTCATAGCTCTTAGCCTGCTTGGGGGGGGCCATTTTCTTTATTTCGCTAAGAACTGTATTCCGCAGCCGTTTCATTTCGGCATTGAGAGCAGGCATTGAGCTTTGCAATTTAGAGGCAAATGTTTTCAGTCTAAACAGTTCGCTGCTGATTGCGATTTTTGATTGATCATAATTGAGAAATCCATTGTCTCCACCCATGAATTGGTTGCTCAATGTTTCCAAAAGCTTAAGTGATGTCTCAGACTCCAGCTCAGAGATAATCAACACTAGTTTCGTAGCAGCCCGAACCATGACTTTATAGGAATTCCATGCTTTAACATTCGCATCACGTACTGCGATAGAAATAGCAGCCGGGGGCAACATGAATAATTCTTGTCTGGCATGCTGAACTTCTTGAAATGCCCCAACATAATCTGCTCTAGCGTCGTAATAGCGCCTAAAAATACCTTTCTGTAATTCAGATACCATCTCATGTACTTTCTGGTTATTGTGCTTTACCGTAGCGAACAGATCGGTCCAGAAAAGTGCTTCTGATTCAGTGTAACGTCCAAAAAGTAATGTCGTATAATCCTGAGCTAAAACGCTATGGTGTGTAACACTGGGCATGAAGTGTGATATAACTGAATTAACAGAAGATTTGACTTTATCAAGATCGTGGCATACTCTGGATGATTTTAGGGAGAACTCGCTGAGCCACTGGTCCAACTGTTTGATCTGGATATCCACGTATTCAACACTGGCTTGGAAACTTGGTGTATCATTTACTGCCTCAATTAGCATCGCACTATGTGAGTTAGTGTGCCTCTCCATCCTAAATGAAGCCAATGAGCTAGCACCTTCGTGGAAATCTTCCTCATCACTACTTGGTTCATCCAAGCCGACGGCCCGGGCACTCGAAGAGCGCGTAAGACCCCTTGGACGAGGCTTAGCTCCACTGTCTAACCCAACATCACTACCTGATTCCGGGAAATTACGCATGTCTGCACCACCAACACTGAGCCTAGTATTGTTGGTAGTATCTTCACCATCTCCCTCGATTTGTGAATTGTTCATAGTTGAAGAGTAATTCATAGGGCTAGAAGTATCAGTCCCTTTGAGATGATCCATATATTTAGAGTTTTCTGGGGTCCGAGTTCCTAAATCGGATTTGGGTTCGTTTCTCAATGGGTCATTTGTAGAGTTTTCATGCATTAGAGTGCTTTTAGGCAGGTGAAGAGGACTAGTACGTGATCCAGATGGATTCTGACGTATTGGGGTAGAGTTTTCTGGGTAGAAAGAAGATGTACTAGTAGATTTGGGGCTTTCTACCTCGACTGACCCAGAACCATCCGCTGATTCAGAACTGAGCGAACTCGCTTTTGTTGTGTGTTTGCTAGATTTACCAGAAAGTCTACGAGACAGAGAACGTAAAACTCGGTGTTTACTGTGGCTGTTCTGTGGGGATTCACTCATGTGCAACAATCACAATTGAGTGTCACTTATACCTGCCCTCTGGTTGCTACTTTGAGAGTTGACTTCGATCATCATTATGTAAGTCTTATTGATCATATAGAGCAAGGGCTCTGTACTGAACAGTTAGCGCCACTATAAGATAGTACGTAGAGCCAGGAAATTTTAACAGAAATATACGTATATATTACTCTTCGTTTTCTTCGTTTTCTTCCTAATTCATACCTTGGTTTTTATTCTGCTACGTCCCATAATTTCCACTTTTGGAACTGTCAGGTGACTATCGGCTGTCGGATGTGCTAAGAAAGAAGATAGGTTTTCATACTTAACCACTATAACTAAATGTATGCTCCGCCAATCACACTCAGAGGCTATGTGAGCCGGTCAATTGAGTATGCACGAATTTTTAAAAAATTAACTGAGTGAATATACTAAAACAGCACATACCCGAAATATGACTACTATTCACTTTTGTAGTGCATTACAGGTTCAACCATTATGTATATATAGAAACAATGCTGCATTATATTGTATAACACGTGGTAGGTACGTGCCATCAACTGAGAGGAAGGGGAAATTCGATACGTCCGTTTATCTGTCCACTCTTCCACATATTGGTTTTGATCACATGATTTATAAAAGGTGGCTCCGCCTCCTTCCCCTGGTATGTAGGCTAAGGAATATATATGTTTATACACAATAGCCGACTTGACAAACGGGAAACTGCGCAAACCAGAACCAACTTCCAATTTTATACTCTAATTATATAGATTGTTTGGTTAACAAGGTAGATTTGAGTAATTATCACATTGAATTATGGTTCGTTTTCTATTTACTATTTTTAAGAAGTCTGTGCTGATTTTAGGATCCGTTCATGCATACCCCATTTTTAGTTATTTAGTATGCACCAACATGTACGACTAAATTTCCCTTGGGGGTTAACCGCATCACGGTCATGATGACCTCACCTTTGCTTTGCAGAGTGCAGGAAAAAGGCATGGGAGATGTCCGGTGGGTATAATACCGAGGTGCGCAAACCCCCGCTATAGAGATTCTACTTCTCAAACCACCCGGTAAAAGCGATGGCATGCAAAGCATATTTAATTTCAATATATTATCCGTGGTCTTCTGTTGTTTTACAGGCATCGTCATCCTGATCTGGGTACGCTTGTGTCCTTGTAAGCGTACGGACTTTACTGCAACCCAATGGTACAGCATGCATTATACCCTAACATCCAATGACTATTACCTTTACCAGCGAAATCCCAGGCACTTCGCGGGGCAAATGACAATGGGTAGGCAACGGAAACGATTGGGTATGCTGTCAAATTGAAGTATGGTAGATATATTGTTAATGGATGTATATCCTAAGGAATCTTATTGCATTTCTAATTGTATTATTACACACTTTAAGGAAATGAGGAACACTGTATTATGTTATATGTCGCATAGTTCGGTGTATGTAAGGAGAGCGGCAAGAGACGTTGTACACATACCCTAATCCTTAGCATGCGTCGCGTCACATTTTAATAAATGTCTCGGCAGGAGATCAATGAACAGTTACAAAAAGTGATCAGTTTTCGTTCAAGTTAGTGAACAACTTCATTCTTTTAGAATACCACGTAATGATATTATTAGCTTATTAGTTTCTATTCTCACACCATTGTGTGACCTACTGATTATCAATCATATGCACTAGTCACGATTAGACGTGTATGGTATGTATCCACGGGCAAGGGTGAGGTACCTGGGGGTGTACAAAATTCATAATCATAAACACTACAGGAAGCATGCATAAGCGCCAGATCGTCTTTCCAAAGTAGTACATAAACAGCGTATCAACCTATTCTCATTAGAATCTTAAAGCCTTCACCATACCCGTCTTGATTCATATACATACAAGTCCTCTCAATAATATGGAGCTGCTTTCCAAAGCTAACACGTCCTCTAATGCATCCCCCTCTTCCTCACAAAAGCACGTACTAGCATCACCTTTAAATATGCAGTCACCAACAAAATTATTACTACAGAGGCTTGAAACGCGAAGAATCGCGCGACAAAAAGCTGGACAGCTACAAAAACGGCTACAAGAAGCTTACGATCGTATGCTAGAATTAAAAAAGCAAAAACTGGAATGATTTGTCCTTGCATAAACCTGTATTTTGGATGAACAGGAATAAAATTGTATTATATATTTACGCGTATTTCATTAATTTTGGTTTTGCTCTACTATGTTGTGAAAAGCTGTCGTTTTCACTAAAACCTAGTAAGTAACTTCGAATTAGCGGATTTCATACTATTAAACCGTTCTCACTATCGTGACGACATTTCTAAGTAAATTCTGTTATTGGCTATTAACTATTGACTTCATGTCACTTTGCGTCATTTCACTAGTACAAACCATATCCCACTTGTATTACTCTTTTATTGTTATGGGTAACCATTAGTTAAATGTTAATAATTTAATATAGATTAGTGATTGTTATGGGTTCAAAATGCGTTGTTATTGAGAAACTGTGTTAATTCATTTAGTTATAAAAACTGTACTAGTTTGTTTGTTAATCAAAATCGAAACTGGTTTGAATATTTGCGTAAATTGCATTGATTCCACTTTGATGATAAATGCAGCATTTTATTATTATTATCAGACTAGTTCCTGAACCCCTGTGTTACTTTCAATCTCATAGGTGAATCTACAAATAGCGATTCTACCAAGCTAGTGAGTTCAGCAGATGTAAAATCCAATAGCAAATGCTGATTATGCATTTCCTGGATTGTCGCTAAGTTGCTGATAAGAATTTGTCTTAACATCTCTAATTTGTTCCAGGAAGGAACTGACAGATTGACATCAACGAAATAGACTGCGAGTGTGCCTAATTTAGAAATTAAAGCTGCATACTGCTTGCTTTCTTCATCACCAATATCTGAGGTCTGCTCTATTGCTCTAATGACGTACACCGCGGTTTGTTCTACCAGTCGTCCCAATACTGATTGTCTCAAATCAGGGCCACCTACTTCATTGGTCGCAATGGCAATATTATCCACAGTATTCGCGAGCTCTTTGAGATATTTTGATTGTTGCTTACCGAAAATCTGTGGCAGAATATTATTATCAAATGTTTCTCGCCAATCAAGCATGTACTCTTGCAAATGTTTGGCTGCAAAGGCTTGTAATTCTGTACAGCTCACGGGTGGTAAATGCTGAGAAAGCATTAGAGTATCAGCATATATCCAAATATTATTTTGGGAATAAGCATGGGGAACAATTGCTTTATAAAGTGTGAGGAACGGTTCGGGTGTAATCGGTTCGAGCTCATTAGAATAAAGTTTCCATAATTCGACAACTTGTCCTCTACTGACAATAGCTTCTGCTTCTTCTTCCCCGTCATCATCATTCCAGTCCCAATCATCCCCATCATCTCCCGTTTCTTCACCTACAGGTAAAATTAGCTGTTGTCTAGCTTCCTCAGAAATGGGGGTAGCATCACGGTATATCTGTCTCAGCTGAGCCAGGTACTTTTTTCGTCGATGATCTGACCAAACTGTATCGAAGTTAGCGACAAAATATGCTAGCTCCGAAGAACGGGCCCAGCCAGTTTCTTTAAGGGTATTGTTCAACCGATTAAGCAAGTCACATATTACTTTGGTATCCGGTTTGGTTTCGGGATACAATTTAGGGAACCCTGTTCGGGTTAAATTGGTGATCACTTGAGACCCAAAACGGTTCGATGTGGCTTGGATTAGCGATTTAGGAGCATGTTCAGCCAGAAACTTTATAAAAACCTCAACGTTATTCACTAATTCGGTAATACTTGAAGGATTTGTAGGCTTCCAGTTCAATTTTCTACCACTCACATGCAGGCCGGTAATCGAAAGATCAGAACAGCATCTCTTGAGAATTGTTCCAAGCTTCTTGATCACCTGTTCACGTAAAGTGTAATTATTTGTAGCAATAAACTCCACATTTTGGGAGGTTTCAAGCTTTAGAAAAGTAGACGACATATCAATTGATGATTCCCAAATTTTTTGTGCCGCTTCATTCGCTTTGTCTTGCAGATTCGCCAATTTCCGATGGATATCAACACCCAGAAGTGTTTTCGGATACTCAGAATCGAATATTATAAGTCTTTCATTGAACTTTAACACTGCTTGCTGGAAACTCGTCAACTCTTCTGCCTTTAAGTACGCTTCTGCTTCTTTGAACAGTGACTGCAACTCACACAGAATGCTAGGAAGTTGGGGGGGGATTTCTGGTTGCAAGAAAGTTTTGTTAGTATACTTTATGGTTCTCGCATATTCTGTGGTAGATAGCCGTGTTTCTATCTCTTCTATTTCGTTTTCTCTGCGTCGAAGCCTGTCCTCAAGTGCAGTCATAGAGGGTTAGGAGATTAACACGGTAGCACAAACAGTTCAAACGATATTAGTAGCCTACCTACCCTTATGGGTGGGTTGTTAACGAGGTGTGTTCCTCAGACACTAATTCCGTATTAACTGAAACAAGAATCTGGTAAAATGCCGAATGATGTTTATGTGAATATACTAATATACATATGTTAATGCAGTAACAGCGTGGTAGGGTACCTAATTAGCACCCATAGATCGGTTACTCGTAGTGACCTCCTAGATCATTTGGGTTTTTGTCGTCCCTTACAGTGTTCAGGAGGATTACCGGTCAACGCAGGGTGTGAAACGTAGCCAACAAGCCAGTATCTTTTATGATTCTCAAAGAATCGCTGCCATCCTCTAACAGCCTCTAATTCAATTTCACTGAGGCCTCTAAGGTCATGTGTCAGGTCAGTCTTAAAACAACCAGTGGCAAATGCACGAGCAGCATCACGGCCACTGAAGAAGTGATAAGGGCCAATTGGTCCATAAGTATCTGGCCGACTAGATACATCAAAAACCATCCCATCAACAGCCAAATAAATTGGTCTAGAACTATCGATACCATTGTAATTCGAGAGCTCTTCTTCTGATATCCATACTTGATCCGGAGAAGGATCTCGGAGGCGATGTAGGATATATCTTGGAATCATCCAACGTGATTCATAACCCCATGTCCAACTTCCAGTAATATAATATCCTATTATTATAGCTGTTAAACCCAGGCTCCATGCGGTTCGCCATAGCCCAGGTTCTTCACGAGGCATGGCAGGTTCAAGGTGAAGTGGAAGTGCCTGCCTCATTCAGGCATACCTAACCCTTTATTTAGTGTAGTACTAGTAGCACTAATTAATGCCAACAGCCAGACTAGTGCTTCGCTCTAGTGTTCCAGATTATGAACAAAATGCGAACATTACAGTGTACAGTGGAGTACCACAGGTACTCAAAACTCCATCAGGAACAGTTATGCTAGACATTCAAGGAGTATTTAACGTTGGCGAGTCGCCTCTCATTCATAGTGAGCTGGATCTAGGTAAAACTACAGAAAACCGTCCCTCCGGCCCTGTACAAATCGGGAACTTAGATTTAGGTGATGGAACTGATGGCTCGTTGGTGAGTTTGCTCGTGGGAACTAATCAGAAATTATGGGGTACTTTACAGAAACTTCCAGCACCATTGGCAGTTCTCGATATGTCTGATCGACCAGACGAAAGCGGAGAAATTGAAGTTTTAGAAGTGATAACACATAAGGTACTTTTCAATAAAAGACCGGAGCCAGTGCTTAGTGGGTAAGCAGTGAATTCTCATATCCAACTAAGTTTATACGGTAGTTACCACAAAAAAACTATTTTTTTTATAAGAACGCATAAATTATTTATTCAGTAATATAACAAGTCACGATATATATATTATTTATTGACATCCCCGCAATTAGCACATCAAATTCTGCTATTATCGAACCGTATTTATCGAACCGTGTTATCAGACCAATAATGAGGAATATAGCAATGCGTGTATGTATGTAATATATAATATTTTCAACTACAAAAATCCATCAATTACAACAATCTATGCTATTCCAGTCAATACCGTGTATTTTATATTTTCAATCTGGTTTTACACTACTATTAATATTATAATCCTAATCATAGCTGGCTATTATTGTTTACGGGTGTGATACTAAAAATTGCATTGGTTATTCCAGCTGGTTACTGTATCAAAGTGTTCATTTTATGATCAACAATGTGTCATGACGAGTATATGTGAGTTTGGGGGTACTAGACGAAAAAGTACAATAAGGAGGCTATTAAAAAAACAAGAGGTCATTAATGAGAAATACGGGGGCTGGTATGACTCTACTCTACTCTCGTGATCATTTTCTACACATACAAAATATATAATATAGTAAGGTGTCGTTATTGAAATAATTTATTATCGCTTTACGCATGCTGTTTTCTTTTATTTAATTTAAAACACTCAATTATACTAATGTTGAGTAATAGATTATGCCTGCACTTTTGTCCTTATAGGGGATACATTATTCCAAAATATCTATATTTGAACAGTTTGACATAGTTCTTAAAAAATTTACATAAAACGCATACTAATACAAATTCATATGATAAAAATATATCATCCTATGCACGCACATACATATTATGGACTTTTATGCACATAGGGTGGAGGCTGTCAATCATACTTCAAAGAATAATGGCTTAATACATGATGATAGTAAGTGTTACTTCAAGAAAATACGACACTACTAACATAAATACACTAAACGGTACGTTATATATTCTGCGAGGTATAATGGCGAATCTAAACTAACGTATTATGTAAATTCACGCACTCTTAATATGAAAGTACTCTATATACTTTATATTGTACTATATCTTATATCTCGATAGTAATAGGTATATCTAATTGGGCAATTAGATCATCGAGAGCAGCTAGTGGAACTGACGTGTCGACAGTTTCCAGAGTTTGCTGGACCTGGTCGGCTGTTTCTGCTGGTGTGTTTTCATCAGAGCGATAAAAAATACGGGCAGTAGTGCGTAAACGGCTAAAGGGGTCACCCTTAGCATTTGCTCCTGCCTTACGACGCTCAACCTGAGCCTGCACTTCAGCTTTACGTACACTTTCGACATTCGCACGCCGGTTACGCTCATTGACTCTAACCAAAACATCCTGTTTTTTGGGTACTACACCATTTTCAGCACCCTTTCCGTTAGTCAAACTGGAATTGACGCTACCACCAACACTAACGGTTGGGTTTGTAGTATTACTAGTGTTTGCATCACTTCCAGAGCTACCAATTCTCAGTTTTTCATCGATTTCCTTTATTAACTTCTCATTTCCTTGATCGATTGCTATTTCACGTTGATGCAACAGCTCAGCCTTTTGAAGAACAGCGTTGGCACCTCGAGCACCGCTAAGCCGTGCACGGCGCTTGACAAGTTCATCAATTTCCTGTGAAGTAAGTACGCGTTTACTAAGTGCCCGCACTTCAGAGAAAATATGCTGCGCACGGCGTACCGTAGGTAAGCTAAGTCCAGCCTCCTCCATGGCTGTGCGCCAGAAATCGAACTCTTCAGAAGTCACAGGTGAATCGGAACAGCTATCAAACTTTAGCGTACGCTCTGAATCACCCATGGCCGCTATGATTGCTTCATCAACAACACGCTCTCCTACCCGGTAAGGCTTGTGCTGTGTAACGCGACGTACCTGGCACAACCGGTAAACAGCGCGGCCTTGACGGTTTGAACCAACACTTACACGAACAAAACAGCCAGGAACTGCCTCAGAGAAGCCTGGGTACTGACTGTAGCGCGAGAACAATGTTTTACCCCAGCGAATTTTGTTTACGTCCGCCAATGAGATCGGTGCTGATCCACCATCATCTTGATCATTGAGATCCTCATCATCACTCTCACTATCCCATACCACACTACTGCTACCTCTCCGTGCACTCCTGTTGCCTTTTCGTGAGCTACTTTTACGCGAGCCATTCTTGTTGCTCCGAAGACTTCCTTCATCATCACTGTCACTGTAGGCATCACTTTCCGCATCACTATCACTATCACTTTCATTATCACTGTAGTCATCATCACTTACCGTGCGTTTAGTGCGTTTAGTTTGTGCTTGTTCGCGACGTTGCTTCAACTTAGCCAGTGATGATTGTGCACCCGTAGAAATACCCGTCGTACCGCGTTGGCGTTTTGCGGAAGGTACCCCAGATTCAGAAGCTACCCGTGTCATTTGTTTACGGCGCTGTGCGAGGTATTTTCGTTCCTCAAACCGCTGCATTTCCTGAGCGCGATCATACAAGATCTCTTCACGCTCGATTTCAGGCAATGCATCGAGACGAGCACGATCAGCAGCATCCTTATATTTTCCCTCTAAAGGATAAGGATTTGCAGGCTCCGAGGTGATCTCCTCCTCGGATTCAGAGGCCCCAACATCTGCCAATGCGAGCAAATCGTCGTCGCTGTCGCTCATTTTATACCTAACCTCAGAACCCTCCACAACTAATATATATTCACGTACGCACACATGAATATAGATATGCAAAAAGTGATACACAGAAAGTGGGCAATTTTAGGCAATTCAATTCATTAAATAAATCCTAAATCTTCTATTTTTTTCTTATTGTTCTTATTTTTATTATGAGATATAGGTTCTCAAATATTGTGGTATAATCACTATTGGTGCTGTGTCACATATAATATATATATCAGTCGATCGAGAGTAGCTGTAACTTATATTAACCTAAATATCCTTCCCAAAATGAGATTTTAGACAATGACAGAGTGAATAATTATGGGGCAGCTTTACTATTTGCAAAAATACCTAACAATGCTAGCAAATATACAAAATATACAAGTTTCACACAATGTTCTATGTTAAAACATGAGATATACACCTACAGCTATACTAATAACGCCAGAGAAGATGTAATTAGTACACGGCCACGGCCTATACATGCTAGCGATTTTACACGAAAGAGAGCTAAACGCAGCCATGCATATGTAAGTTAATAAATTGTGAAATACGGATATATTTTGAATGATAGTCACTTAGTAACGATAACAACCAGAAATTGGATAGGCCACTAGGCCTTAGTTATTTAACCCCTTCACTTCATATACATTACATTATATTTATATATATTATATAAATACAGTGTGACAGCAGTAAATAATTCCTGCTGCTGTGCTTAAGGGTCAGGTAAATTGGGTCTTAGCGGTTTATGCATTCGCCAACGAGCTCGCCCGAAAAACGGGGGGGCCCAATTCGCTCGCTAACAAAATCACTTGGGGTTATCCGGAACAGATTTAGCGGGAAGACGAAGCCAGAATTTACAGTAATATCTGCTAGCAAAAACATCAGTGTTGATGAACAGGACCCAATTGATGAAGGTGCATACTCGCCACTCTCAGAGGACAATGCTAAGCAATTGTCGGAGCTGGGATCCGCATTCGATGAAACAGCACGGTATCCATATTTCTCTCATGCGCGAATCAACTCAATGAACTATTATAGACGAGAAAATTACATAGTAAGCGAGTTTGATTTTGATGAAGACGAGTTTAATGAGCTAATTGCCGAAGCTAATCAACTGCCAGAAGATGAAAGTGTCAGGCGTGAAGATCTTGACCTTGCTAAAAGAGAGGGGTCAATGCATCGGCAATTATCCCAGCTTACCCGCAATGACTCAGTTATTAGCTTTTTTGGAGAAACAATGCCAAAAAAGACGAAACCTACGAGGAATGGCGTACGTCCTATCACAGAGCAGAAGGAAACATAGGATATTTTCGGATGCAAGTTCGAACAGTAATGTGTATTGAAGGGTTAGGTTAAGAAACAGCCCTTTTTCGAATCCTTACCTCCCGTTCGGCTCTCAAGTTTGCTGATGAACTTTCTTAGTAATCTTTTTTTTTTCACTTGGCTGAGGTTTGGATATTAATAAAAAAATGAAAATATATAATAAAACGTAACACCCACAACAATCTCCCAAAAATCACCCTATGGCAGTAACTTCCTCTAAGGCTAAGCGTGAAGCTAAGAAAGCAGAAAAGTTAAAGCAGAAAAAGGCGGAAGCTGGTGAGCCGCTAGACGATGACAAGCAAACCGACAAGAATACTGAGCTCATGCAGCAACTCAAACTGCAGCAGGACAAGCACGGTATTTCCGACCGTGTGACTACTGGTGTACTTGCTAGCATGCCTACATCTCGTGATGTCAAGATCGAGCAGGTTTCTCTTGTTTTCCACGGTAAGGTGTTGCTCACTGACTCCACTTTGGAATTGAACTACGGCCAGCGCTATGGTTTGTTGGGCGAGAACGGTTGCGGTAAGTCTACTTTTATGCGTGCATTGGCTGCGTATGAGTACCCTGTTCCCAAGTCTATTGATGTCTATCTTTTGAATGAGCCTGCTGAGCCTAGTGAGTTCAGTGCCCTCGAATGGGTTGTTAATGAGGCTAACAAGAAGCTTGAAGCCCTTGAACGCCAAATCGAGGAGATTTTGGAGAATGAGGGTCCCGAAAGTGACTTACTTGAGGCTCTTAATGAACAGATTGATGAGATGGATGCCAGTACATTCGAGGTGCGCGCTGCCCAGATCCTTACTGGTCTTGGCTTCAATGCTCAGACCATTCACAAGAAGACTAAGGACATGAGTGGTGGTTGGAAGATGCGTGTCGCTCTTGCAAAGGCTCTTTTCGTGAAGCCCACTCTTCTTCTCCTTGATGATCCTACTGCTCACTTGGATCTTGCTGCCTGTGTGTGGTTGGAGGAATACTTGAAGCGTTGGGAGCGTACCTTGATTTTGGTTTCGCACTCCCAGGACTTCCTCAATGGTGTTTGCACCCAGATGATTGATATGCGTATGAAGAAGATCCTCAGTTTCGGTGGTAATTACGATACTTACGTCAAGACCCGCTCGGAGTTGGAGGTCAACCAAATGAAGCAGTATAAGAAACAGCAGGAGGAAATCGCCCACCACAAGAAGTTCATTGCCAGTGCTGGTACTTACGCCAACTTGGTCCGTCAGGCCAAGTCTCGACAGAAGATTCTTGATAAAATGGAGGCTGATGGTCTGATTGAACCAGTTGCAGTGGAAAAGGTATTCTCATTCCGATTCCCCGATGTGGATAAGCTTCCTCCTCCCGTCTTGTCATTCGACGAGGTTGCTTTTTCGTATTCAGGCAAACCTGAGGATAATTTGTACGATTCTCTTGACTTCGGTGTGGATATGGACTCTCGTATTGCCCTTGTGGGTCCCAATGGTATTGGTAAATCTACCTTGCTTAAGTTAATGACTGGGGCTCTGAGTGCTACTGGTGGTACTATTTCGCGTCACTCCCACCTGAAGATCGGTGTTTACTCCCAGCACTCTGCGGACCAACTTGATCTCACTAAGAGTGCTTTGGAGTTCGTGCGTGACAAGTTCTACAATATCTCTCAGGACTGGCAGTACTGGCGTGGACAGTTGGGTCGTTATGGTCTTACTGGTGAAGGCCAGACTGCGTTGATGGGTACTCTTTCGGAGGGTCAGCGTTCGCGTGTCGTTTTCGCGTTGCTGGCTTTGGAGGGCCCTAACATGATCTTGTTGGATGAGCCTACTAACGGCTTGGATATTCCTACAATCGACTCTCTAGCTGCTGCCATTGATGAGTATAAGGGTGGTGTTGTGGTAGTTTCGCACGACTTCCGGTTGCTCGATCGCATTGCCAAGGATATTTACGTCATTGAGAATAAGACTGCTACCCGCTGGGATGGTTCGATTCTCACGTACAAGAAGAAGTTGGCTTCGGAAATTACTTTTTAGATCAAGTATGTATTTATTAGTATGTACGAACTACTAAATACCAGTGCTATAGCCATCAATATTAAATGTATCTGTGCAATATTAGAGAGTCATAGAATGCTTTATCGTATGGAATATTTCTACATTGTTATTAGAGTGATATCCCGAACAGGGTGGCGCATACGATCTAGTCAATATCAGTGATAGCACAAGAACAAGTACAATAGGGGGATTAACTAAAGGTAAACATATATTTTATATTTGAAATAGATAGGGGATACTATAGGTATAAAGTATGAATCACTTCTCTCAAGCTTATCCTATCTAGAGCTAGTTAGTTTGAATCCGTTCATATACGTACTCAGAAGTCTTCCTTGAAGGACGTTGTTCTAGAAGGGGCGGTATCGTAAAATTATATATGCTACGTGCTTACCGGAATTTTTTATCGGGTTCTAGTGCTTTTACCAAATGCCTTGCAGATGTGATAAACACGTACTATATAACAGCCGATATTCTGAAAGATTTAGCTCCAATAGTGGATATGTTAAATACAACGGTACTACTGAGAAGGTTAATATATTTATTGGAATAAAAATATTTGTGGATAATAACAAAGAAATAGCAGCCCTTCAAACCAAATCAAGCATCTTAGAATTCCACTAATACCTATTGAATTAAATTTACTAGCCTAATTAGAAACGATGCTGTAAATTCAAACACATTACTAAAATATCGGATTATTATTGATTTATTCTGAATATTAGTATAGTATCAGTGGATAGAATTCTAATATAAAGGTGAGACCACCCAAGTTTTTGAAATTATTTAGAGTTGCATACCAATCTGACAAGATTATAACTCACCCCACGATATAGAGCAGTACGGGATATCAATTGCATTAAACCGATAAAACATACACTCGATATTTCAATATATGCGCACGCCTTTTGTATGTACATAAGAATTACTTATGCGGTTAAGCGTGTATTTATTGGACTTATCGGGCTGAAAAAATTCGTCTTATATCTGTATTTACAGTGTTAAAAACCATTATCTTCCGCCAAAGTGTACTGTAATTTGTAAGTTTTCTCATTATATGTGAACTCAGCTGGATGCACCAGTCAATATTCTAAATATACGAACAAAAATTCATATATGTTAATTATTCAGTTGAGTAATTTATCCAGTAATTGTTGCTGACTTCCGGTGACCTCAATTGAGGGTTCTGCGTCAAGTTCCGAGGTGCTTTCTTCTACCTCTGAATCACTCAATTCATCCATAAAATGCTCGAAATCACTATCGCTATCCATATCAATTTTCTTCGCTTGCCTTCCAATATGCTTACGCACTGCTTGATTTAGCTTTGACCGTTCATAGCCAGCTTCAGCTTGCTCGAATATTGATTTGTCTGAAATAGGAATGGCATTGGGTTTAACTGTGTATTTCTGACGAGCAATATGTGCCCGAATAAGCTTTTCTTGCTCTTCATCTTCCTCGTAGTCAGGAAGATCAATCACATTTACCGCCGCTCCGGTGGAAGTTTCCTCTGCAGAAGTATCTTCGGGAGATACATCTGACACATGCGGGACATCTTGTGTTTGCGATGCGTGTGATGTTACTTCTGATTGTGATATTTCCTCACACTTGTCTGAATCTTTAGATACCAAACCATGTTTTTTTAAATATCGTGTTTTCGCACGCTTGTCCCATTTACTGTTATGCAGAACCATTAAATGTTAGTGCTATGTACATATACTTTTCGTAATAGTTGAGAGTGTATGCGCCCTTACCCCGATTATTTTATAATGTTTCACACACCTGGCATATATATGTCCCAGCAACCCCACACAACTGATTCTTGTTATCATCCTGGTCTTGGTTCTGCATTAAATTCTTCTCAGGCTGATACTATACATGAAGATATATCCGTGCATCTCACATTACAGTACCAAATCCTCATATGCCGAATACAAGACAAGATAGCTCAGTTAAGAACTCTCAGCCCAACAAGCAAAGTGCCAAGGACAACCATAGCGGGGGCCGAAAACCCACCAATCGAAACAGGAAAGATGAATCAAGTAGTAGAAAGGTTCGTCAACAGTTAAAATCACCGGTTACTCCCGGAAAAGACGTAAATACTGCCGCCCCCAAGAACACTTCCCACCCCAAGAGTACTATTCCTAAGGGTGCTGCCCCTACAAGCGGTGCTTCGCACAGCAGGAATATTATTAGTGGAAAGCATCAATACAATGATAAAGAGCAGTCGAATGGTAGGGATCAGCGAGAAAAGAAGATTGGTAGTGCGAAACCCAAGAGCAATCAGCCTCCTCACCAAACAGCAGGGGGAAACTTTAGCGGTAGTACATTTTATTCCTCTCCAAATGCTAGCTCATTACCGAGGCCTCCTTTCGCAAAGTCATCGCCTCCTCGAATCCACTCGACCTCTCAATCATTGCCCTTACAGAACATTCACAGTCCTGTGCCAATGCCAGACCCGTATGCCACGCATTGGCCTGTGGCAGGATACCCCACACAGATGTACCCTCAACAGCAATTTGTACCCCAGTTCATGCATCCTTCACCGATGCATTACAATATGCAGTTTCCTGTTTACCCCATGGCCAGACCAGTGCCAATGGGTCCGGTGATTCCTATACCTCCACCGGTTCCGCAAAAGCGTTGATACTCTTGGAGTACTCAGGGTAATTTTGCTAGTAGAAATATACCACAAGCAGCCTTATGAATAACTTGTATTGGCTGTTATGGTTAGTGCAGTAGTATATATACATATAGATGAAGCACTATTACCGAAATACTACAATGTGCTGGATTAGATAGGCTGTATTGTATACGGTTGCACACTTATATTCATATTGACTGATCACAGCATCTGAAGGAACCTTTATGAATTAGCAACACTCTATAGTATTTTATGGAATAAATTGAGTAATTTGCATAAATACATATTACGATGATAAATAAATAAGTGAAAACATACTATCCATATTGCGTATTGCAAGAAGTTGCATCTACTCTTACCCAGGCTTGTTACACAATGGCAGTTCTCCTAAGGGACTATGTAGCTCAGATTATATATTATTTAAACTTTGGAAAATCCTCAGTTTGTTTCATTTATTTACTAAGTATACTAATAGCTAATATATAATAATAATGATGGTTAATAGGCAGCGGTAAAACGTTTCTTAAGGTAGTTACCATTCTGTACCTCATCGACCAGAGCAATAGCATAGTCTCCATAGCTGATCTTGCTATTGCCATTCTTATCTGTGAGCAGGATATCATTTCCTAGTCTGAATACTCCCAACTTTGGTCCAGGTCCTATCTCAGCAGGGGGGGAGAAGAAAGTCCAATCATAGTCTGTAACAGTGCGCAATTGGTTAAAATACTTTACCCCTTCAAGTGCAATCGACTTAAAGGCCTCAGGGAACTCTGGAGTGTCAATAAGTTGCGGGCCACCCTCAGCCACCAGTAAACTACCAGCACCCCCAACAATGATAACACGATTAGCACCCGATTTACGAGCTATTTCCAAGATAGTGTCCGGCGATACATCGAAATGTATGGCACTGATAAGTACATTAATTCTCTCAATGAGGGGAATAAGTGCGCCTGGTTTTGAAGCATCGCCAATTACAGCCTTGACATTGGGCAAAGATGACTCTATTTTAGAAGCATCCCGGGCAATCCCAAGAATTTCGAAACTCCCACGAGATGAGAGCTCTTTAACGATGGCAGAGCCAATATTTCCACTAGCTCCTAAAACAGCAACCTTAATAGACATATATGAAGTAGTACTCGTGTAATTTAGACAACTAGAGCACATAAAATATACGGTATTTATATAAAATTTATAGTTTCATTGAGCCATTTCACGTGTGATCACTTCGTGTGGACAATTTCGGATATGTTCTAATAACTACTACATTCGGAAAAACTTGATCGGGAATAATCGGAATGCCGCTGTCACCTATATGGTTGTGGTAATCGGCTAGCAAGATCAGACCGTTTAGCCTTCAACATGTGACATACTATCATGCCCTTGACCAGCGATGAGAATGTCATGTCATTAGCCACATAATCACAGGGCCATGTTAGAGGATGTACGACTCACGTCTACTCACCTGACATATTTACCCCCCTATTCTTAGTAATTGAGAGAGCTTGTTCGCGTCTACCCCAATATAATTTAGTATCAAGCCTTCCTTCTTATTTCTAGCAACAGAATAAGTCTGTAATACTAACGGGATGACGTCTCATAACCTTCGTGGACAGCACGACTTACAGGTCATCATGCAACTATATATCAAAAGTAAGTTAAACATCTACAATTTTTTATTAACATTCATAAAGTTAACTTTACGAGTTAGATCAGGTATGCTGGGTTGTATTAACAGCATATGTAACATCTAAAAATGTAGAGCTGTGATATTTTTGCATTTAATTTGAAATTTACTCTGCTTAATTAATTGTGTAATAATTGCTTTTATACTCTTATATATGAAATCGTATCCTCATTATATTATCGTTAAGTACGGCCTGTGTGATCATGATAACCCTCTATCGCTTCACGGGTCTCTTCATTGGCACTAGTTTCCACGTTATCAATGATGATTCGCTCAGCTTCTCGGTTCTCAGCTACTATAGTGTCTGTGCTGCCATACCAACAAAGAAATCCCATACCAACAAATGCACTGATGATGGAAAACACTAAGGCTACAATACCACGAGCAGTAAAGGTTGAAGGCAGCCACTTCACTTGTACATTTTGACCAGTCAAGTCGAAGAACGATACATTATTAGCAGCGGCATTTCCAACCATAGGGATGCCAACATTTTTACATGCTGAGGCATGAGTATCTGACAATGGGTGAACCTTATAGTTTTGACGGATCTGAGCAGGCGCCTCAATAAACTGCACTGCTAGGCCCTGGGACAAATGCCAATCGATATGACAGTGGAATATCCATACACCAGGGTTATCAGCGCGGAAACGTATCAAAAAGTGTGAATTCGGCAATACCACAAGTGTATCACGACGCATGGGATACTTCGGGTACTTGCCATCATCCTGGCTAGGGTCATATGGAACGAAGGTATCCTGTCCCTGATCGGGACCACGCTGCACAGCCTGGAAGTTGTGACCATGCAAGTGGAATGGATGCTTACCAGTATCGTCATTGTTCAATATAATTTGGACCACATCATGGTGTTGCAACACAATCGGCTGGGTGTTGAAACCATAAATCGTCTCGTTATTAGCTACTTCATCACTGGGGGCGGACAGCGCAGAAAACAGACTAGGAACCTTGGGAGCAGTGTATGTGATATCATTGAAAAATGCATATGGCTTACCATCGTACAGGTCGGTCATACTGAGGTTCAGAGTATGGTTAACACTTACTGGTTCATAAAGCTCAACATGATCATAAGGAACAAGTTCCATGTCATCGAACCAAACCAAATTATCTGAAGTATAACTCGAGGAATCCAGATGTGGAGTTTCACCAGCAATATCAGAGCCATCGGTTTTGTTGGATATAGGAGCGGTATTGTAGATGTAGTCATTGTCCACCGAAACAAACTTGTCATCAGATGGATTACCAGTATATAGCCAACCAGTACGGTTTAGCTGTAAAGTAGGCGGAACAATGTCATATAGTGACGAATCAGCAATCTGAACCATTTGATACACCTCCTCGGGGTCACTACTGGTGTTGAACAGCAAGGAGTAACGTTGCGCAGCACTAATATAGATTAAATCGGCTTCGGCAGGTTCAGTATAAACACCATCAACTTCTACAATGGTGAATGTATGATTGGGCATGTAGAAATAAAAGCCAGAAAATGCACCAATGTTGGTAATACGAAGCCGGTAGGTTTTGTCTGGCTGAACTTGCCACTTTGGTGATATCGTATCGTTGAATAAAATGTTGTCCGGTACAGGCTCAGCACCAGTGGGGTTATACAAAGTCATCAACGAAGTTCTAGCAAGGTCTTCCGTAATTTCGTGGTACCAATCGCTTAAAGTCATAGGGATTTCATCATATACTTCATCACTAAACCACGCATCATCATTGTAGACCAAAAATAACTGGCGATAACCATCAGGATACAAATCCAACGTATGGGCATGGTACCAGTAGGTACCTGGTTGGTCGACAGTAAAATTGTACACGAAGTTAGTAGACGGAGCGCTTGGACACTGTACAAGCATCGGTGGACCATCCATGTCATTAGTACCGTTCTGAAACATACCGTGAAAATGAATACTGGAGTTACGAGGTGGGTTTTCGAGGCCATTTGTGACGTTTACAATGACACGGTCACCCATATTGACTCTGACAATTGGAAAGGGCCATTGGCCATTAATAGCAACAACTAACCGGTCTTTCTGACCATCTGGATTCACAGTTTTCCAACCTAATGTCCAGTTGAAATAGCGTGTCGTTGTGTTAGTAGTAGCAGTAACAAACGCCAGTAAAGCACTTAACACCAACAATTTCATTGCCGATATGTGCTATTGTTAATGTGTAGATCGTGCGAAAAAATCAGACAATAGTAAACTACTGTGACGCTACTCGGGATCTAACGAAAAAGGCTCCAAGATTCGAGCAGTGTTCAATTATATTGTTAAGTATACTGAGTAATGCACGCCGCTTGGGATGATGATGTAACTGATGGTCCCGATTTTTGATTTCAAACCAACCCTATATTTTACCCTAACAAATATTGTTGGGTTATTAACTTAGACCTTGCCGCTGATCAAATAGATATTGCGGATAATCTGAGGCCCGTGTACCAAACGCAACATCCAACCTGTATAAAACAAAACTATAGTAACTAGAAGCGGTTATATATCATCAATAATATGTTTGAAAGAAATTTAAAGGTACCCTTTCATTTGTTTCTATAATGTAAAATGATGCAAATATAGGGTAGGTACCCTTTAAAAATATCCGAGATGAATACGATAATAATCTTTATTTAGATCTAAGATGAAAATTTAGCTGCATGTGGGATAATAATCAATGATGTAAAATTAATACCTGTACCCATCGTATTATTCATATGCAATACATGCAATTGTTCACTTCGTATCTATGTCAAATATAAATATATCTAACAAAAGTGTCAGTTCCTAATATAATGGCGACATAATCATACACGGATGATAGTACTTAAGATATTTCTTTCTATCAGCCAGGGAATAGCGTGTTTTGCATTACATTCCTTTTCTCATCACTCCAGATATAGATAACCGCCGCGAGTTTTCATCGGAAATTTTTGATCTGCAGGGACACAATTATCTGCGTACAAATTTAGCCGATACCGAAATAGAGGCCGTTTCTCAATAAGAGTATATAAGGATAGTCAGTTTTAGTGCTGTTTTTTTATGAAGCTATATTTATTAGTATTAGCAACCATCTACTTATTTTGTTGATAGAAGTAACATTACTTTTTTTTTCAAAAATTATATGGGATTGATGTAGGCCCTAACATCTTATATCGAGCATCTTACACTAATGTCATCCATCACGCAGGAATCATTGGTTTTATTTACCCTACTGTATAGCATATGCAAGCATGGACCCTTTTGATCGTTGCGATATCGAGGCTGCACCCTGATTGAAAAATGATACGCTATAAAAACGTGAAAATCCCGCTTGCGATCTGTGAACAAATTGCGGGTGGCAGATACTTTCTGTAATTTAGTTGATAAAATGGGACACAATCCATTCTTCCTCGATGTGTTCATTATATCATTTAGGGAGTCACTTGAGGCTTCAGTAATCGTGTCAGTTCTTCTTTCGTTCGTTAAACAGTCCTTTGGCCAGACTAAAGAGATATCTCATAATAACAAAGCCTATCGAAGACTTTTATGGCATGTTTGGTTAGGCGTAATTATCGGTTTCTTTGTATGTTTATGTGTTGGCGCCGGCTTTATTGGTGCTTTCTATACACTAGGGACTGACATTTGGTCTAAAAAGGAAGACCTTTGGGAGGGTATTCTTGCTGTTATAGCCTCAGTTATGATCACCGCTATGGGTCTAGGAATGCTACGAATCGAAAAAATGAAAGCTAAATGGCGAGTTAAGATTGCTGAGGTCATATTGGAAGGTGGCCTGGACGATCCAAAATATAAAGGTAAACTTGGTTGGGTTAAACGTTGGAACCCAAAGAATTTCAATCCAATGAAGTTTAGACCTAGTACTTTGGGCAGATTCACCCGTAAATATTCTATGCTGCTACTGACCTTTGTCACCGTTATGCGAGAAGGTGTTGAGGCAATTGTATTCATTGCAGGTGTCTCACTCGGCCATCCTGCTTACAGCTATCCATTATCAGTTTTTCTGGGCCTCGTGTGTGGCTGTGGGGTTGGTTATATTTTGTATGTGTTTGGCAGCAAAATGTCGCTACGATGGTTCCTGGTAGGTTCAACCTGCTTTCTGTATCTCATTGCAGCTGGGTTGTTCTCTCGATCTGTATGGTACCTTCAGATGTATAAATTTTCCCAGCAGACCGGTGGCGACGTTGCTGAGAATGGTTCTGGCCCAGGATCATACAATATCAAGCAGACAGTTTGGCATGTGAACTGTTGCAACCCAGAACTTAACAATAATGGCTGGGGTATTTTCAATGCTTTATTCGGTTGGCAGAATACTGGTACATATGGCTCTGTTATCTCTTACAACTGCTACTGGATTGCAATCATGGTTATGATCACTTGCCTCATTTATGAGGAACGCACTGGTAAGCTTCCTATCATTGGTATGTTCTGGAAGAGAAAGAGTATATCCCAGGAGGAGGCAGATGAGATGTTTGCTAGAGCCCAAGCTGTAGCGCGCAAAAATGCACTGGAAGAAAATGGTGATGTAGAGACAAATGAAGGTATGTGTGCAGTGGAGAAGTTGAGCTCTAATACTAAGTCTGAGTCTTCTGATAATCATAATATTAAGAAAGAAGCTGTTACTAGAACTGTGGAAGTTTAAAGGAAGAGGTAACATTAAGCAAAAACACATTGATTTCTATTTAACGACCATTATGAACAATTTTAATGATGAACATACATATATATATATTCTAATTTTTAATTATGTAATTTAACCCAATATTAATTCATTTCTTATATTTCTGTTAATTGACACGCTTAGCCAGCCAGTATTCGCAGTTGAATACCATTCTACCCATTCTATTAGGATGTGTAGAGCAATATGTGGTTGGTAATGCCGATTGCCTCTCCAAGAAATGCCAACCTTTCTGAGATATCAAATTGATAACATCCTCGAGTGCTAGTCCTAGAATCGGTTCATCCGTTTCTGTGTCGTTGTTTTCACTGTGCCAGTGCAGAGGTCCGAGGTTGACCCAGTAACCGCCAATATCAACCAGATCGGTTATAACGTCCAGAGTTTTAAAAAAATTAAATGGCGCATCTATAAAGAAACAGGTAGCAATTGCTTGGAATTGCTCCCTGGAACCAGTATTAAGTTCGTAAAAATCCCCCATTCCCATCGACATTTTACCACTTTGGACCTCACGGCTAAGATTGATATCTGGGACCAATACATGCCTCAACTGATCAGCTCGTTGACGCCAGTGACTTTGGGAATGGATATACGGAAACAACGGTACCTGATTCCTGCTTGGTGAGTTAAACACCAAACTTGAAGTTACTAGCATATGCGGGCTACACTCGTTACCAACTACATCAAACCCCGCAATTGAAAGCTCGAAAGGCAAACGGCCTAAGCCAGATCCGGGAACCAGAATCCGAGTATTTCTCCGTAAGTTGGGTTGAAAACAACGACACAGTGCATTTATAATTATATCGAACGACTGCATCCGCTCGATATGTCCATCCATTGACCATTCACGCGCCAACTGCCGTAGAACCGAGCTAACCTTCGATATATCTAGAGGTGTGGGTTCTGCGACAGTTAATTGTTGATTATTTTCCATTCCAATAAAACCTGGGATAGAATCTGCAATTGAATTGCAGAATGCAGCATTTGCCGCTACTGCCTGGGTAAGTTTCTCTCTGTGGTCATTTAATACTCGTAAAAATTGTTGATAATCGGAATTTAGCACATTGATTGCATTTTCAACGGGTGAAACTACTGTTTGCTGGCTAAGCTGTCCATAAAGACGGAATGCTGCCGCAACTCGGAGAAATAATGCCCGTTCCTGCTCGTCCATAAATAAACCCTTACATGCAACCCCGCACAACGACAACTATACTTAGATGGATACCAACAGCATGGATACAAGACGCCACAGATTCGAAATCAATATTAACTAATTGCCAACACAACTTTACAAGAAGCAAATAGGGCGAACTCTAAAAACCGTATCCACAGATATCTCACTATATATACCCAGCTTTATTCCAAGGTGTGATTCAACAAATGCGACTAAATAAATAGCTAAACAATAGTACGCTATAACACCATCTATATACGACAGCGAATTCTCACTACTATATACACGACTAACTTACTGGGCTGGGGCGAGCTAAGAGGATAGGAATGGGCACGGGTAATAAGTGCCCACTCAGCATTGAGTTATAACTGATAGATGTCGCTTCAGCAGCAGCATAAGCGGCTAGTACAGTCACTCTACCGGCAGTCGCTACGTGTAACAAAATCATGGATCAATAGGCGTGATATTTTCCGTTCGTCTGTGGTTGATATCCGTCACCAGTTCGATGAGAACAAAGATCTCACCAACAAGTACGAAATCAGTCAGTTGATCCAACAAACACAAAATATGCTAGCGAAATATCGTCATCCTGATCCCATTATTCCACCTCAGAGACCTGATGGTACCAGCTTCGAGCGGAATATTCCTACCTCTCCTCTTCTCTACCGCTACCGTGAAGGCGACCACACGCTTTGATAGAATACATAAAATACATACTGCTTACGGGAAGTATTTACTGTCATTAAAGACATACTTCTATGAGCATTTATAGATTATGGATCCAGTAGATGTAGTGTAGACAAGGGTGCACTAATATACATACTATTCGTAGTACACTACGTGTACAATATATATATTCGTCGTGCTACTGCTTTCAATATGCAACTACAGAGTTACCATGAATGAGCTAGAGTATTCTTGGGTACTCCGTTGAGCGCATGTGTCTCGCCAATGTGCCTGAAGGGCAGAATACTGCCCTATCTAAACGACTTTTTTTTTTATAATTTATTATCAATGCTGTGTCTTTCAAAAAGTACGTCCCAATATGCTTGGGAGGCTCATTCTAAGCGTATTTGAAACACTATTGTATCTCTTTGTGCATTGCGAGTAGTTGCTTCAATATATATTGCGTGTTATAACTATACACCGAATTACACAAGCAGTGCATTATTGTGTGGGGTTACAAGCATATTGCTTTGCGGATCTGCGAGTGCATTGCTGTTAACTATTGTGAGAGCTTCTAAAATCTCCCGCAGTACATTTTCGTGCCCAATCTCGATGGCACAGCCGGAAACCAACGGCACAACTCCTTCACATACACGTTCGCTGAAATATCTTTTTACCAATACATGCTCTTGTGCACCGTTACCGGCTGTGAGAAAGTTAACTGAGTATTGGCGACGGAAATTCCGCAGTGATACCTCTAAAAAGGGTTTAGTTTGTTCAGTACCTAGCTGCACCCTGAGTCGATTAATTGACTGAGGTAGCAGCACTACTCTTCCAGGTATCTCCAAACTAGTAACAATTTCCCACACGGGGTACCATTCCCGTAAAAATGTGACAATGCGTACCAGGGAGGATTTGGAATGCTCATCAATAGCGGGCAAAAATGGTGCCAATGGTTGCTGTGGGTTATTGGCTCCAAAAATGATGTTGGCATTGTTCTGAACTACTAGCACGCCATGAGGAGCCACATATTTAATTTCCAAACTACTGAGAGTTGCACTACGCACTTCTAAGCCTAAAGAAGTTGCTGAAGTGAGAGATTTTGCTGCATGATTAAGAAATCCAAGTGCATGAACTAACGGCTGCAACGAATTATGTTGTTTACGATGGCTCACAATGAATTTTCCTATGTTACCATCAATGTAAATCTCAGATTGGCCAACATGTTCAGTTAATGTACCGAGTGCTTGTAGTTTTTGAGGTTTAGCACGACCCTCCATACTTACCACTCCATTTTTAACCGTACAAATCAAACCTGATTGAGCCCAACGAGCTCCTCCCTCAAGAATAGTCGTAATATCTACGATAACTTTGTTCTCACCATCATATGCTTTCAAGGAATGTCTGGCACTTGCAAGCGTGAGCTCACGCATGAGTTCGAACATCACGAATTGTTTGCTGTAAACAGACATTAGCTCCACAAAACATCCATAATCAGGATCAGCTACCATGGTCCCACTTGCGGTTGTACCACTGGCAGGTATGCCTGACAGCTCGTGAATAGGGCCGAGGATCCATCGTCGCTGATTGCATTGAAGTCTAGTAGCAAACCAGTGAGGTTTACCCCAACCGTATGCTACACACAACACCCATCCACTACAATCTTCGGGTAGTCTGAGTGCTAGCAAATAAGTCGCAGGATGTATTTTTGCGTACTCATCCGGTGCCAGCCTGACATTTCGATGGGCCCTCCACCCGGCTGCTTCAGCTCGGTCGGCCACCGTGTCTAAACATACCTGAGCCCGTAATCGATTAAGTGTTTCCACAACACTCATGTTGTTAGGCTCACAGGCATTGAGTTTACGCTGGGCCTTGGCAAATAATGGACTACTGCTGCTCAAGGCCAGCATACCACTGGTAGTATCGATACTCAGTTCAGCTGACCGCGACGACGTTACTTCAAATGAAACACAATAATCAGTAATTGGTGTTATCCAGGATGCTTGTACGTCTTGCATTCGTTTGGCAGCATGATACCGTGTAATACGCGATAGAATATGGGTAGCATCCACTAGATGACGAGTGAGATCAATACCATACACATCAGAGATTTCCAACGAGTAAGGTGGGACTGGTGAAATTTCAATCACAGTTTCTGCAGGGGTTCTTGTGGTGGTGAAACAGTGTATCGTCAATCTCTGCGGTCCACATTGATGGCTCACTACACCAGAAAATGGCCCCGATCCACGCGATAAATGACGCAATTGCCGGTGCAGCAACTGCAGCTTATATATTGCTGCAAACTGAGATAACCAATTCAGAGCATCTACTAAAGAACTCGTCGCTAGCATGTCATTTAGAGCCTGCTCTATACGTAGCTTGAATTTGGAGCTCAAGTCTTCCATTTCTGGAATCACTAAGTTATTTGTTTGCTTGTGGCTAACCAGCCCACAATCCACATAGAAAAATCGGCACTGGTTGGCTACATCTTCATCAGCAATACTAAGTTCCACCCATAGTGCACCATCTCCAATTAGGAACCGTGCCCGACCATCCTTTACTCGGTATGCACGATAATAAGATGGTAAATGCTCATGTAGGGCCAGTCTCATTGCAATTAGCACATCTAATCGTCTAAGTGTATTGAGAATGCTGCGATCACTCAGTAGCGGAGCCGGAATATACAGTTTCGCTTCAAGTGTGGGAGTCGGACCTCCATATTTCAAAACCTCTAGAGCAGTTTCTAAGTCTGCCCAGGGGCTTTTAGCAGGTCCCAGGCCAGCCTGGAGATGGAAAAGGGCAGTAACAACATTGTTGAAACAGTTAACCTGCCCGTGCAGCCAGTTTGTTACATCAATGGCCATGCTTATATCCTTAGATACCACTGCCCATTTGCACAAAACATAAAGCTTCACAAACTCCTGTCTGCTGGCAACCACAAACTTGAGAAATTGTTCTTTACGAGCTAGGTCGTTGTGGAGATTTTCACTCGTACGTAGAACGTTGGCAAGCTCTTTGCCACAACGCTCACTCACAGCTAATATTAGCGTACGCAGAGGTACATAGTTCTGCGTTATGTGCTCGATGGGCGGCAGGCATGTGGAATTAGCCATGCGGTGCTACTCTACTGCCAGTGCTGGAAAATGATATATTTCAGCGGTATCATGTCACAATATGAAGTATCTACAATCACAACCACAATATCAATAAGAGAGCCGCCGCTACATAAGAATCAAGCTTGAGTATGATTAGATATACCCAAAATGAGTTTATTGTAGTACATTAAAATTGCATGTGGTATGGCAAAGCAATCAGCGTAATATGATTTACGCATTAAAATTTACGTAATTTTAAGCATTCGTTGTCGTAGTTCCTATTTCTGTTAAATAGCACTATTGTATCGCTTGTATTACAATACACATTTCAATTTATATGCCTCTTTTCTTCATTCAGAGTGATTATGCAAAGACGTATACTGTAACATACCACGTTCGTAATGTGAATCATGATGTCACCATATCTACGAATACACTAATGATAGAAACGACGATATATTTGTAAGATTAAATATACCAGTGCTCAATCTATGTACCGCGGTATATGACTCAATGTACGCTTAATATGTATATAATTATACTCATGAATATTTTACACTCTATACCAATACAGGTTGTTGCACTTGTTATACTATACCCAATGCACTACACTTAATGTAATTATGGTGAACATACTAGTGTAACATAAGGGTTTCTTTGTTTTAGTGGGTGTGTATTTGTTCGTGCGTGTTCGTGCGCATTGTTCGTGCATGGTGGGTATGTGTTTTTTTGTTATTTGTGGTGTGTTTGTAAGCCGATTGATATGGGCTCAAATGTGGATCCCAAAAATGAATTAGATGCAAAGGATGCCCGGAAACGGCTCACTATACGCACTACAGGATTAGAGGGTGATTATCCTCTGGTCAGTATGCTTCCTACACCAGTGGCTAACAATAGAGTGTCATGGGGTTCTCAGCAACATATGCCGTCGATTCCAAACAACTCCGTCAGAAATGCGAGTTCCTCTCTCATTCCAGACTCTCCTTCTACTCTACACACTAATTTGTCTTCTCCCACTGATCAACGGGTCTTGCCGTCTCCTGCTATCACGCTAGGAAGAGCTGATTCACTGATTGTACCAAAAAGGCGCACAAAATCACAGCAGTTGGGTAGGTCCCTTTCAGTTGGAGGTCCACAAAGACTTCCATCCACTATTCTTCACCGTGAACCTAAAGTAGGTACGATTATTGAGACTCTACCTGCGGATGTGTATGTCGCTGTAAACAAATCAGACAAACAAACAGCTTGGACGAGAGTTAAAGTAGCAGGAAAAGGAAGCTTTAGCGAAGTCGTGCTTGCAAAGCCGGCTTTGGAATTTATCAAACCGGAATTGGTGGATAAAGTTGCGGAGGCTACTAATGCAGAGCTACAGGTGCTGGGACAAGATAATGAAGGTGGTGGTGATAATCATGAGACTGTTTCTGCTCAAGAAGATAATGCTGCTTCTGCTACTAATACTGGTGGAAATAGTAATTTTAATGCTAACGTTGGTTTTGGCAGGAGTGTTCTAGTGGCAGTTAAAGTCACTGCTCTTAATCATTCTCGGGCAGACTCTGAATTGCAGCTCTTCAAGCGAGATTTGGCAATTATGAACAGTATCCCGCATCATCCATCACTAATGCGATTAATTGGGTGGAGTTTGGATGAGCAAATTCATAAACGCGCTCTGTTTATTTTACCTTATTGTTGTGGTGGTGATTTGTTTGATTTAGTGGCTAGGCATCGGTCGAAATTATCATGTATGCTGATAAGACGTCTGTTTGCCGACGTGTGTTCTGCAGTTGTTTTTCTTCATTCTAACTTGATTGTACACCGCGATATCAAGCTCGAGAACGTGTTACTCGATCTCCGAGTGGTAGATCTACTAAATATGGCCCATCCAAACTTATATAGTGGGCCATTATCGGTTCTCACAGACTTGGGGTTAGCACGTAAGATTGACCTGGAGAACCCAATGCTCACCACTCGGTGCGGATCTGATGATTACGTCCCCCCTGAAATCATGTTGGGCCAGCCTTATGATGGACGTGAAACCGACAGTTGGGCGCTTGGTGTGCTACTCTATGCAATGCTTGAAGGCAGACTGCCATTCGACCCACCACCGAACATGGCGCAGCATGAGGGAAATCGAGCCCGACTGCGTGTGGCTCATCGAATTGCAAGAGTCGACTGGGTATGGTATAAGCGTAACGAGGTTTCTGAAGAGTGGAAAGGTGGTAAAGAAGTTGTCGAGGGGTGCTTGAAACGACGGTCAAATAGACGGTTGGCCCGTGATATTTTGCAAATGCCATGGGTTAAAGATGCAATTGGTCCAGTTATACATGAATCGCATGATGCTCAAGATGAAATTTGGAAACTTTTTGTACAATAGAAAATTTATATTTATTAAATACTTTATTTTGTAATAATGAACCTTAGGTATTATTATCCGTTTTTACCCATCATATGGTTATAGTTAGATCGAAGTGAGCTCAAGAGACCTCTTTTGCGTTTCGGAGGCGCATCACTGTCGCTATCACTATCATCATCCTCTGAAGATGAATTTGTAGATTCAGTTTCTTCATTGCTGCTTTGAGTATCATCACGGACAAGCTCCTTGTTATCAACTGGTACATCATGGACATTAGTGTGAAGGCCGCTTAATTTCTCAAAACCCCCAATTCCAGGAACTCTAGCCCGGTGTAGAGTAACCGGAGGCTCAATATCATCCTGCTTACGCTCAGAAAAACCTGAGGTAGGTGTTGCGTCTGTTGGAGCAGATGAGATACCTGCACGATCAGAGGTAGTGGTCTCAGATAATGTAGGTTTCGATACTGAGACCTTAGAAGAAGTTGAGGGGGCTGATGGAGCTGGATACTTCCCTTTTGCAGTTATTTTTGTTGTACTATTGGCCGAACTGCTGCTTGGTATTACTGTTCTGGGTCTCACTACACTTGGAAGATTGGTAACAACTTTTCCTGAATTATTAGCCAAGGCTGCGCTTACCTGCTGAGCCCTCCGTGCTCTAGTAGCGGCTCGTCGAGAAGGGGGTTCTGCACCATAATCAGAATCCGAGTCCGAATCTGAGTCTGACAACGAGTCCGAGTCCGAATCTGACAATGAGTCCGAGTCTGAACTGCTCGAAAGTGATGCTTTGCCCTTATTTTTATTAACGGCTGGTCTGACGACTGCTGGTTTGGCCGCTACATTACTTTCTGATTGTTGCGCTTCAGTCACTGGTCGTACAGGAGAAGGGACAACAGGTGGAGCCGTACTATATGTGGTTGTCTGAGTACCACTACTTGTTGTTTCTTTACCGCGCTCGCTATTTACTCCAGTTTCTTTTATTATTGAGCTTGCACTTTGTGGAATGGAAGCAGCAGGTTTAGTTTCATCCAAGCTTTCAACGTTTTTGGGCTGATTCACTATTCCGCAATTGCTGGATCTCCGAACAGGTTTACTGTTATTAACTACAGAGCTTCTGTCTTTATCAGGCACATTAGAATTGTTTTTAGCCTGAGTAGAGGTAGTACTTTGCTTTTTACTAGCAGTAGAAATATTGGGATTGCTATTCTGGCTTGCCTGTGAAATTCCAGTTTTTGTCGGAATCGATTCATTCCTGCCTGTTCTCTTGGTTATACTTTTAGGGATACTTTTGGCATTGGATACCTTTTCGTCATGTACATTAGTGCTGTCAGTATTTTTCTGCGACGAGTTAGAAATGGAAGTGCTACCCTTCAGACTGTTAAGTGTGCTCTTTGATGTAATTCTGGTTGCAGTCTTGGTAGCACTATTAGCTGGGTTTTTATTAGGCGAGGCCTTTTTATCATCCCCATTAGTGATATTAGCAGTTTTTTTCTGAGTAGGGGTAGGAACTGTGGAAGCACTCCCTGGTGCCAAAGTAGTAGTAGTTGAAGAAGTATCAGAGCCTTTACAATCAACTCCTGAATTACCAGTATTACTAGACTTCTCTTTCAGTACAGATTCGAGAGATTTTTGCGGGTCTTGGCTATTCGCTACACCCATATGATCTTGAGCTACTGGTACCTCTAGCGCTGATACCGACGCTAATGATACCGAAGACGAGGGTTCTAGCGCTGAGGCCTGAACTACTGGTGTTGTGGATTTTTGTGCTATCACTGGTACTGAAGATGTTCCCGAAGAAGATGCAACTGATGATTTCGCAGATACTGGCTTCTTTGCCTTGGGCTTTGCTACTGCTGGTTTTACTGCAGTGGATTTTGCTGCAACAGGCTTTAGTATTAGTGACTTCCCTTCAGCAGGGTTCGTTTCCGTAGACTTTCCTTCTGTTGGCCTTTCTGCAAGGTCACCAGACACTGGAGTTGCTAATACTG
This sequence comes from Starmerella bombi, assembly GCA_030579915.1. Taxonomy (NCBI): domain Eukaryota; kingdom Fungi; phylum Ascomycota; class Dipodascomycetes; order Dipodascales; family Trichomonascaceae; genus Starmerella; species Starmerella bombi. The sequence continues at coordinate 52,451 of JAKTRX010000027.1, forward strand.
AGCTTGTTGATACCGGGGTTGAACCAGCTCCTGAATGTACTGGTACGCGTCGTACTGAGTTCAACACTGGCTGCTCTGATATCATTTCCCCCAGCGTTGAAGTCTCCGCATGTGGAATAGAAGGTACAGGGGTAGTTTTAACAGGAGATACTGCAGAGTTACTTGAGTTTGCTACCACTCCTGATGTCGAGGGACCATTGACAGAGGCGTTTGAATTGGATTTAGTGGTAATAGTTCTGGCCATTTTCCTAGGAGTAGCAGATTTCAGCTGCGTTGCAGGACTACTCGCTATATCGGCATCTACTACCGTTCTTTTCGATGTTTGAGAGGGTTCTGGATTTTTAATTAGCAAGTAGCACTCCGTGTTTGTATCAACGGATTCGTTAACTTTATCATCTGGGCAAACAAAGCAAAATGCACTATCGTATAACCCCACTAGATCTGCCCTTGCATTTGTGACGCGCTCATACGTTAGTAACGCTCGCTTTTGTAAGCTTTCAATCGTTTCTTGTTCATTAAATTTTAACTGAAGGCGAAACTGACTGAGTTTTCCACTTACATGGCTTGGTGCAGGACCGGAGAAAAATATATTCTCGATTTGTCTAAACTGGGGTTGAGTCACCACATTAATCCTTAGTCTATGGCTAGGACTCATGTTTATTTTATTAGTATCGCGTATGGTTGGTAAAAAACAGTGATTTGATAACGATGAAACCCCACTTATTCGATCAAATTTAGAAACCCATCATAATATTCATAACAGAACACAACGTGTGCTTTGTAAGCGTATCATGTTTACCCATGCTACTTTGTTGGTTGTCTTATATAAGTTTTCCTAGCCCATGTTCCTAATCATATGTTTTATTTATTCTGTGATAACACAATCCGATATTCGATATACATGTGAATAGTAAAGGTTACCAAAATTAAAGCATACGTATTACATGTTGTATTACTGTCATTCCGTATCTATATATATGATTCGACAACTCCCCTCTTAGTACGTATTATAAATAAATTTCATTACTCCTTTCGGACATCGACCGTTTGTGTTTGATTCTTCAATACCTGATTCTCTCTTTTGGGGCCGTAATGTGAAATGAGGAACCAAATGCAAAGATTGCTAGCAGCACATAGTCCTGCCATAAATGTGAATGTACCGCCAATAGTCATATTGTCCATCATACTCTGTACAGCCGCTAACCCAGCAGCGCATACTAAACACCGGGCCAAATTGTTACAGGACTGGCTGGCAGCTGAATCACCTGGAAAAAGATCCACCAAAATTGCCGACGATGTACTGAGGAAAAAAGACCCCCCTACACTAACAAAGAATGTCATAACTACTGGAGGGTAAAAACTGGTCCTTTTGTCCATGCACCATCCGAAAACCAAAGTCGCGAGGACTTCAAGAGCCGATGCGCAAGCGGCAAACTCCAATCGAGCTTTGTAAATATTTATTGGTGAGTATTTGGCCTGACGCTTGAACGAATACTGCATCAACCTACCAGTAACCATGGTACACCCAATTGAGCCGGCACCGCTGGAAAGATAAGTAAATCCAATTTTCTTAACCGAAAAATTATAAGGTGAATTTGCAAGAAGTGTAGACTGCGCCGTTAAAACCATATACCAGGTAGTGTAATGTAATGCAGTAGGTAGTAAAACCATCAAAACTCGCAATTGGACAAACAAATGTGCCCAACGAAACCAAGCGATTTTACGTTGAGGCAAAATCCACTCTTCTTCATAACCTTCATCACCGGGATACTTTGGTATTCCTTTAACCATGTGCCTAATTCGAGCATACGGTGATCGGCTAAAAAAATAAATGAAATTGCGAAGTGGTGCTCTAGTACCAGTACCAGTTATATGCCTGTTGGTCTCCGGTAATAAGAAAAACACCATGACTATCACTATTCCACCGAAAATTGCTAATGCCCAAAATACCGCTCTCCATGTATCAAATTGGCTGGCAATACCACTACCAGCTAATGGTCCAAAGCAATTAGATAGTTGGGAAATTCCCATGGCGGTACCCATTAAAGAACCACGGTTTCGCTTAATAGAAATATCACCAATCACACCACCAATAAGACTAAGGGTTGAAGCACCACCAAACGCCTGCAAAATACGTAGACCTAGCAACTGGCCATAGTTTGTGCAAGTCGCTAGACACACATTTGCGGCAACATAAATAAGAGCACAGCAGAAATAAACTGGCCTTCTCCCCCACGTATCACTTATTGTAGCCCACCAGATTGGTGATACACCTTGGAAAATTGAATATACAGTAGCAGTGACGTTAATTTTAGAGAGTGATTGATCAAATTCTTTAGCCAATGAGTCTAGAATAGGAAAGTAAATGGGCACACTTACTGCAGACATAAAAGAAGCAACAGAACTTACCACTACAAATAACCATTCTTCCCATGAATCAAGGTATATTGATAATGGATATTCTTTAGACAATGACGCCGAAACTGGTGTAGTAGTGGTAGTATCCTCTTCTCCGGACGATAATGCAGATGAAACACTATTTAATGAGTGCTGATCGGTAGTGATATGACTTTTTTCATGATTTGTGACAACACCTCGAGCAATTAAATCGGCCATAGTGATAAATGTGTATTGTTAATATGTGAATGCAGGCTTTGATGATTTCACAATTTATGAAAAAAACAATACAAACTATCAATTTCTTTGTGATCGGTCTTATTTGCTGTTTTTAAACCACCAATACGTATGACACATCTCGGGAACAGTAATTAGCAATTGAAATATAATAATAATACGCGATAGAGCGAAACCTTGCCCACTCCCGTATGCACGATTGAACACGATTAAAACGCCGCTTGTACTACGCTGCAAGCCATATGTGGCTATCGTACTCGGGACAATCACTATACACGATTTGATTACGATGTAAAAAGTGGCTATCTGTTGATAATGAAATGATTACATGCACCGCCCATATTGAGAAGTTGAATATTAATTAATACGGCGCTATCTCTCTACACGAACATTACGCAGAGACAATACAATTGAGCTACAAATAAATAAACAAAAAAGTATACTTTAAGCATTATTAACAGTTAAGAATTTTGTTAAAATTTAAATTCACATTTTTCTTTTTCTCTTTCCATACACCACATTCATACATCGTATGAAATTTGCATGCATAACTGGCATCCCTTGCCCACACACCTAAGCCACATGTCCGAGTATTTGCACCACATTGCATTGTATACGCGGGCCCCATCCGAAACCATATAATGTATCGTTAGAGTACATTGTAGTTTACTCAATACATGCTATATATGTCCGTGAACCAATAATACCTGTTCTCTTAAATGAATAGTCCAGCAGAATAGCTCAATTATACATACAGATACACTTTATATCTATAATATATGGTGAGTGAGAACACCGTGTTCATGGGTGGAAGATCTGACTTTCGTGATCTTACATTGTCAAACGTTAAACTACATAAGTTTGAAATAAATAACCATATTATACTAGCTAGTAATCAGTCAGATCTTGATTTCACGCGTAATAGTTTTCCCTGTGGTATTGTTCTGGCTTATCAAGTATCTTCAACGCATATAATATACATTGACTTGTATCTAATACAGTGGTAGCTTCCATTTATTCGAATGATTATCTCATTTCCTATATTATTGGCACATATAAAATACAAGGTACAATTAGTTGTTCAAATAAGCACTGGTTTCCAGTTGATATCGTATACCCCTATGATGTGTTTTGTTTTGTTTTGTTTTTTTGTTATTTTTGGTCAAATACCTAGATCAGAGATGGTTTTAAGCATCCATTCATTGCACCTGATTAGATTAAATCAGGTGCAAGTACGCTGGCATGGGTCTCAAAACAGAGCCAGCCACTCACCTCCCGCTATGAGCTTAAGGCAGACCACGCCTAGGTAGAGGAAAAATACAAGGATAAAGAGACTATCCGCCTTTCTAGGGTGGCACCAAAGTGACCCCCGAACTGATAGAGTTCTGGCAGGGTGGGAACGCTATGTTCACGACAGATTAGAGTATGCCAAGAATAGTTAGGATACATGGGATATTATATGTAGCTAAAGTTAGAAATATAACATGTAATGTCTTGAGGATTTTAGTGGAGTGAAATGGATTATAGTCTAGTTATTTTTCTTATTAAGATTCGCAATCTCTATTACTATTTAGACCATAGTGAAGCTTTTATACTTTATGTGCCAGCTCAAACAAAATCTGAAGATTAGAATTAATGTGCAAAATCAAAAAGAATGAAGAAACAGAAACTGTTAAAAAAATTGCCACGTTTCCCCTGGAATCTCAAAATTATGTTAGTCCAGTAGTTGTTGGCAAAATATTAATATATATTACCAACCTTCGCCACCCCTAAGTTCTTAATTTGAGTTTGTAAACTTTGGGAATTCCAATTATGATTTTTTTTTTAGAGAAATAGTTAGATTGAGCAAATACTCAGCTATAGCCCCGCTTAAAAATATGAAAAGTAATAATGTAATTCTAATTAAACTATGTTGTGACGATTCTAAGTTGTTATATTGTATTTAACTGCCAGTAAACTAACAAAACCCCTGCTTAAGACGTCTCTAGTAAGGTTAATAAAATAACGGATGCACTGTTTCCTCACATAATGAAGATGTTAATATCAATCATGTTATCTTTCTATCACTAGTGAGTATAGATTTAGGTGATATTCTATAACGATTAGAAATATGTTCGTGTGTCATGTGTAGTGCGCTAATTTCTGATTCTCTAAAATTACTACTCTGGAAATGATCAGTATACTTCTATGTGGGCATTACTTGAACTTAAGTATTTTCCTGGTATTAAATATAATACTTAAAATAAGGGGTTTAGCAATTATATAAGTTCAATTTGAGTACTGTTAGAACTGTAACGATATTAGCAGGTTTTGAAGTTATGGTATTTGCAACGATGTTATCCCAAGCGTAGGTCCAAGTAACTATTTATAGAATAGATAAAGTGCTAAACGACATTCTTTAGCTACCTACACAATTTATTTTCAAATGTCATCATTTTCTTACCATTTGGTTGTGAAAAGTATTGAATGTTCCGATTGAGTTCGTTCGTGGAAGTATCGCGTGTGATTCTCTCCACAACATAGAGGCAAGCAGGAAGAGTTTATTATATGGGGAGATATTCTGGAGTTACTTTTACTTGCCTGGAAACCCCTGGAACCTATATGTTCCTTTTTTATGCTGGCTTTTCTTTTTTTTGCAGTTGGTCGTGCCATAGATGTTTTGTGCATATTTCTATAGGTAGGAATTTTATTTGTATCATAGGTGTTGTTGCCATAGTAGCATGTTCTAGAAGTGAAAAGCGGAAGAATAATAGTTTGGGCTATCGGAAACAGTTCTGGACTAATGATAGATATTACAGTCTCTATATGGTTTATATGCCCAAAATAAATTGTGATTGATGGAAGAGAATGTAGAGATTATATTCCTCGTACTTTCCCATGGTCCTGTAGATGAGTATGGTACGACATTTTATCATTGCAGGTAGGCTATTCTGGAATGCCATTTAGGGGTTCAGTTGATGCCTGGGGGATAGATAAACCGCTAAATATGGTATTCGTTGTGCATTTATGTGCTACGCACTTGCGTAGGATGTTTCCTCGACTAGAAAGTGGCGAAACCTCATACACAAGTGGCGATGTCTACCATATAACCTTGGTGTATGCATTGTCAGTTTTACCATTTATAAAAAATGACCACGGGCATATCTAAATGATATAAATTGTAATTGATTACACGCTACAAATCAAAATGGAAAAAATAAAAATAAAATAACCTAAATTACGTATATGGCTATATTACCAGGAACAACTATAAGTGGCATATTTACAGGAGGATTACCTTACGGCTGATAGAGATATATGCGGTTAATGATATCACTGCTAATATATAATATCTATAATGCTCATATCATATGCATTGGGATATAAATATAATTGAAAGTTTCCTCGACTTAACAGGGAGGCTCGAAGATTGATGTGCTTGTAGTTCTCCGGCTTATGAGATGCTAGCCTTCTTTAGAAGGTAATTCGTCATTGGATAAGGTATAATAATAAAAAAGGATTAAATAATGATTTAAAGATAGCTTTCTATTAGCAGGTCGATGACAGTATCTTTGATATGTCAGTATATGATAAGTAATTCCATAACCAACAGTGTGTGCTGCATATTAAGACCTATATTTGATAGCGACTCAAATATGTATACGACAATATATGAAAATAAGACGTATGGAATCTACTCAAACTTTATACGTACTTCAATCTATGTGGACTACGCGAATCCCTCTCTAGCACCCTGCTGACTTGGGTCATTCATCTCAAGTTGTTTGAGCATGTCCACCAATGGGCTAACTTGGGTACTCTTTTTCTGGAATTGACGTTTGACCTCGGGGGGATTCGGGGCACCTACAAGGTATCCCCTTCTGCTTTCCTCACGGTAAAACTCAATATTACGACGATCTACCGGCCGAGCCCGCAACGGAATTCGTCCATATTTCTTCAAGGTAGCTTCAGGGCGAGTAAGAACCCGCATCCCGAACTTAGTATAGTATTCAGCTGTAAACTTACCACCAAGTCCCTCGATTTTGCTAATCGCATAGTCAGTTGCCTTACTAGCACTCAATGTAATAGGCTGCTTTAAATTTTCTGCACCCCGAGCTAGAATCTTTATTCCACCGCTCACATCATTACCAAAGGCGCGTGATTTATACAGTTCACGCATAGTAATAGGTTGACGGGGATCCAGCCTATTTTCATCGATCAGACGCTGGATAGTACCTAAATTGATAGTTTTAGGCTCCGGAAGAATGCTGTTAAAACCAACTTTGGGGAAAAGCTTGGTAATTGGTGTTTGGCCACCTTCAAACCATGGGTGCACACCATGACGAGCTTTCTGACCCTTCGTACCTCTTCCAGAGGTTTTACCACGTCCGCTACCAGGGCCCCGTCCCACCCTATTTTGCTGCCGAGTAGCACCCTCAGCAGGTGCTAACTCACCAAGTGTAGACATCATTCGCCTTCCCCATGCTCGTACACTCATGTTGATCGTCAGGTATTTTTTAGCTACACCGTACGGATATCTACCCAAAGTGCACACGCACATATACTTTACCTCACTGCACAAAATTAGTAGTGTGTGTTTAAATAGCACCTGCTAAGACGCAAGCAGCATAACGAGCAAATCTAGTTAGTAGCAGTCAGCAATAACAAAAACGAATCCTCCGCCTCCACTCTGACTTTACTAAACCAAGCCCAAAACGCATAATACTAAACATTAAATATTAAATCTTAAATACTGAACACTTCATTCTGAATCTGAAGAAGCAGTAATATAAAATTTAGATGTAACATTTTAAATATTATGATGAACAATATAATAATTTTCCACGGACAAACCACGCTGAAACCACGAGTTAGCTTGGTGGGACGATTACCAAATAGTCACACGGACTGAGGAAATTTCCCAAGCCATTATCTGGCCGGCTTCCCAAACGAATATGCAACGAGAATCCATCCTAAGCTCTCTGTACCCTCGGTTACGCAACGATAATTCTAGCCGAGAGCAGACTCCTATGTTTGCAGCACTGAGTCCTCAGGCCTCCGCTAGTTCTACGAAATCACTAGATAATGGCCATTCCAGCTTGAAACATAGTGATCCTGTTGGTTTCACCATAACTCTAGAAACACCACCTGCAATTATGTACGGTACTCCACAAGAGTCTGTAGGTGCTTTGATCAGTGGTATCTGTGAGGTTGATTTAACCAGAACCGGTGAAAATGGTGTGGTTGATCTCCAGGATGTTTCTATGTCAATTGTGCAGATAATTAAGTACAAACTACCCTCCCAAATCACCAAGAAAATTGCTCGTGGAATTGAGCAGCGAAATGTACTCGCTACATGGGATATTTTGAAGCACCCTCACATCTTGGAATCTAAAAACTTTGCCTATCCGTTTTCACATCTTCTTCCAGGAACTCTGCCTCCGACTTGTCATACACCTCTTTTTTCAGTGGAGTATCTCATTTACGCCTCAGCTACCACTAATTCCATGCAGCATTCTGAATCCAGCCTGCCCCTTACCATATTTAGAAGCGTGGTTTTGGTTAGAGATAAAACTTCGGTACGAATTTTCCCACCTACCACTTTAAGTTTGAGCATGATTTTGCCCACAGCACTTTTCCCTAACTCAAATGTGAAAGCAGAAATGCGGATTGAAGGTTTAGTATCTACAACGAATCAGGGATCTGCTGTACGGTACAAACGATGGCAACTTAAACGTATTAATTGGAGAGTTGACGAAACAATTAAGGTAAAATGGGGCGATAGAGCTGAGGATGAGTACGAGCACAAGCATACCTTGGGGTTCGGTATGCACAAATCGGGTTGGAAAACTGATTATACTTTACAAAATGGATGTATTGAGTTTTTCTGTCCTGATTTCTGCCCTGGTGTACTGCAACGTGCGAATAAAGATTTACATGATCCTGTAGTGGGATTATCGGTAAGCCACCATCTTATTTGTGAATTGCTAATTGCCGAAGAAGTTTTATCCCATCCAACCTCCAAACAAGGTGTACTTAGCGGTAGCGCTCGGGTTTTGCGTATGCAGTTCGCATTCCCGGTAACAGATAGGCCTGGTTTAGGTATATCCTGGGAAGATGAGGTACCGCCAATGTATGCAGATATCCCGTTGAGCCCTCCGGAATACCGTGATGTAGCTAATTTGCCAGCATTTGAGGAGTTTAAGTCTAACCCATTGATGTTCAGTCCATTACTAGCCCCCACCATGTCGCCAACCTTGCGCCACTTAGATTCTTCCATGAGGGGGTTTGAGAGCAGACCTGGGGTAGTTAATCTCTCACCTGCAAACTCAGCTATCAACCCTCCCAATTCGGTTAGACCGAACCTGTCATTGAATAGCGGACTCTACCCGCAACGAACAAGGAGTTCTGAAAAACACCCTCATTGATTTAGTTTATTCCTTTAGTTTATATATTCGTTTTTATTATTTATTTAAATATATCACCCTTTTTCTTCTGTCATAACTTCTATTGACAATAAATTCTCCACAAAGTATGAATTTTCTCGGTCGCCAAATTGTACGTTTAAACCACTCTCGTGTATTGCTCCACATAGACGAATTACTTCGTCTTCTTCCTTATCTCTCAAGTGCCTTATTAATCCATAAAGAACTGTTTGTATGGGTTCTGACCTCCTCTGCTTGTATAAAGTTTGCATTGCTTGAAACATTCCATCGCAGCATGTAAGTTCGAGATTATCAGGATTTTGTACTTTGTGAAGAATATGCTGGACCTCCTCAAAAAACTGGTCCTCAGTACCGAGATATATTATATGAACTGGTTTAATTTGTACTACTTCAAGTAACCTCAGCATTTAGTCGCAGTTGTCTTAGTCTTGCGTAGAGTACTAGATGGTTTGATTTCGAGAATAATCAGAGAACATGTGTAATCTCTAGGGTTTAGGTGCCTCCCTCCATTTAATCCGGGGAATCATTCCACTGTATTATGTACTCAGGAACTAGTATGTGCAAAAATATTCCTCCCGTATTTATGAAGATATAAGGTGCTGCATCTGGCGCCTCTACTAGATATAACAACTGCGTTCCAGCAGCCCATAATATGATGTGGCCTATTTGTGACAAATCATGTAGGTTTTAGATACCAATACAGGATTACAGAATGAGTTATGAATTGGCGGCAGTGGTAATGTGCCCGCTTTCCAGTCTTTCAATTTCATCCATATCCTCAATGAGACTTTCAAGAGTGGTGGATAGAGAATAGTTGTTATGCAGACCAAGAATTTCTTTTTGATGTTTTTCATTGATAGGGTTAGGTATGTGTCCTATCTGGCAGCTGTAGAAGCGTGCAAACGTCAAAAACGAAGGTGTCATAAAAAGAATATGGTCTTTTAAACCGCGTTTTATTATAGGTCTGCCAGTATACACCAAGCTCATTAGTCCTGTTAATGCAAATACCACTGCTGGGGGAATAGGTATAGCCCGAAACCCTTTGCCTCGTTTGTTTTTAATATACTCAAATATGCGATTCAAAGTAGTGGTTTCTGAGCTGCCGACTACAAAGCTATGAGAAGTAATTTGCTCACGAGTATCAGGGTCTAGTAAGAGGTACTCCAAGCTTAAGCAGGCTCGGGCAATATCCTCAACATTAACGATTGTTAATGGAACATTTCCGGAGTGGACGAAAGTCCAACCTTGTTGCAACATTGGAGTCAAAAATCCATCACCTGCATGTCCCGACGGAATACCATCTACTCGAAGAATAGCTGCACCAGCCACCGCTGAATTGATTACTGGTAAACGCAGCGTCATTTTCTCTACCTGTAATTGGTGCCATGCATAGCTGCTGAATACTCTGTCCCGGGATCCTTCTTTATCAGGTAGTGCAGAAGCTATATCACCATCGTCAATTGTGACCGGTGCTGACATCTGACACCACATTGCGGATGTAGGAAAAAACCTATCTGCATTTTTTATTGGCATTCGATGGGCAAGTGAATCACTGACATGGATAACGAATACACGGCGCTGAATGAAATTACTCAATGCAATATACAGATTTTCCGCCGCGGATAAGCCGACATCTGCTCGAAAATTGGAAAGTTCGTAACGTTTGCGAACACTGCAATTGTAAATAATGATCTGGGAATCAGGACTTACAGAGTCTCGGAGTTTATTAATTTCATTTTCTACTCTAAATGAAAATGTTAGATCCACGTTTACCCACGTAGCACCATACTTCATCACATCATTAGGGGGTAGTTCCATATCCATAATTATTACCTTGTCCCCTCGCGCTAGTAAATAGCGCGCTATCCAGGAGCCGATAAAACCGCTTCCACCAGCAATCATGTATATACGCGGAGGCGCAGTTTTCGACCTCGCACCAAACCCACCTTTGGTATTATGGTGTTTATGCTTATGATATTTTATAGGTTCAATTTCCGGTACAGAAATATTACAGGCATGATTAAACCAAAGCAGCCATATAATTACAGCGCCAATGATGATGTGTTGTTGGTTAAATTCAAATAGTGGCAGCCACCAGGACATTCTGATTTTATTTAAAATCACTGCAGTCAACGGGGGGGAAGAGTTAACGGCACCTCTTAATATTGCAATGTACCGGGTTTCTGATATAATGAGAAAGCAAACAGTTAGTTTGCTTCGTCCTAACCATACTGTGTTCCCTTACCCTTTTTTAATTAATAGTGACCCAATTTGTTATTGCATTGAAGATGGGATGTAGGGTACACAACATAATAGGTCACTAGCCATTATCTACAAACTGTAACTATAATTGACCGGCTAATGCGCATGTATTAATATCTTATTAATACCGGTATATATAAAATATACACCGGAGTTTACATACACTTGAGATATACTTATATATCTTATATATGCCCTAAGTAAAGTTGGGGTTGAACTAAACAATAGCTTGTCAAAGCATACGCCATTCACCAAGCTCATGGGACGTGGGGCTGATTCTAATCTAGACTTATATTGATTCTGGGTTTAAGAATTGGAGGCTTGATACTACTAAACTATGGGGTTGTCAGATAGAAGGGACTAGGGAAAGTCCGATAGTCCCATCACCTAACATATGACACCTGGTTAGAAGCTTACGTTAGCACTAGGGATATGTTAGAGGATGTACGACTTACGTCTACTCACCTGACATATTTACCTCTTCGATTCTTAGTAATCGAGAGAGCTTGTTTCCCTGCTAGTCTACCCCAATATATATAGTTTAGTAGTATCAAGCCTCCGTTCTTATTTCCAGCAACAGAATAAGTGTGTAATACTAACGGGATCACGACCCATTACATTGGTGGACAGCGTGACCTCCGAAAGGGATACTGTTGATACGTCAGCAGCCAGGTAGTTCAGCGTGCGGTATAACAGATACATACTTGTTTAGGGCTAGGTACGCTTATAAAATCGTGTGATCCGACAGGAGTAGCCTAGCAAGGGAAAGTGTCGGAGGATGCACGACTTACGTTCACTAACCTGACTATATAACCAACTCTGGGCACTTAGTAAGAGGGGGAGCTTGGTCCTACCTACTAGTGTGACCCCCAATATATAACTATTATTCGACTGAGTTCCCTGCCTTAGACCGGCAACTGGATAAGTCAGCAAAGCCAGTATCACGTCCCTTAACCTTGGTGGACGGCGTGACATCTGACAGAAAGAAGCTCCCCATTTTTTATTACTAAGATCAGTGTAGGTTTAAACGTCAGGTGAGTAGATGTAAGTCGTACATTTTCTAATACACCCTTGTTTGAGCGGGTTAATGGGAGGTTAAGATGCCAGATGCGATGTTCATTGGGAAACCTTAAGCGCATCTGTTTTGCTCAAACCCTTGTTAATGATGTCGGCAACGCGCTTCCAGTCTGTAACGTGTATGAAATTGGATATGTAGTCTTTTATAAATCCCTGTATTTTATCGACATGCATGTGTAATCGAATATAGTTGCTGAAGCTATACATGTACTTGTTCATAATTCTGCAGGGTAATTGTGAATCAGAGTAGAGATACAATTCTGTCTGCTCACAATACTGATATATAATGCTCTTGAGCCATTCTCCGAACTTGGTTGCGCTAACCATCATTCTGAGTTTTACTTCGTGAATAAAGCCATATTTCTCTCGTTCTCGTCTCGATGTCCAATATACTGGGAAGTCGCCAAAATGCCAAATAAATCCAATCCTCCATGAGAATATTGACCTGTATTCACCACTGTAGTTTTCGTCGCAATATCGTTCGAGTTTAGGATTGTCGGCTTTGCAGAATACTAACTTTCCCTCGCGCTGCTTATTCTAGTAATCAAAAATCCAATGAATCTGTCTTGGATCTGAACTGTGGCGACTCAAATGGGATGCTACAAACGTGAGGTCTGATCTACTCCTACTTACGATAAATTTGAGTTTTTTCACCACAGGAATGTATCAGGTGTTCCCCCATTTACCGAGCTTCTCCGATAGACGAAGTTTTTCAGATGCTAGTGGCTTTAACACTAGGTTGACGTATCCGTAAACTAGATGAGGCCTCCTCCAAATATCTCTCAATATTCGTGTACGTAGTTGATTCATCTCCGAGAATTGGAAAGGTCTCGGTTACCGTGTAATCATGTTTTCAAAGTTTCTGAGAAGGTTCGAGGTTATTTTCTGGCTTTCAATAGCTAGCCCGGTTAGTATGTGTTCTACCAAGAGAGGAAGAAGCGTTCCTGAAATTCCGGCGTCAGTCAGTTGTAACTGGTGTATTAGTTCTGCGACTATATTTCGGCTTCCGAACGAAAAGGCGATGTTATCAAAATATCGTCGATGAATACAGCCACTAGGGTGTAGAATACCTTCGTCCAGTCAGGATAATAGTCCAAGAGCATCATGTTGCAAACCTACATCAATGAATATATCACAGGGCTCATTGAACTACCGTTGGGGTGCCTGCTTAGTGCCGTATATGAACTTGATAATCTTATACACTTTCCTGGTTCCATCATGGTAGCCCTCTGATTGGCGCATGTACAGAGTTTCGTCTATGTTGCCGTAGACGAAATCAGACTTTACATCCACTTGAACCATGGTTCACTTTAATTGTGTATTTAGGGCCATCATCGATCGCACAATTTCCATACCGATGACTTTGCTGTTCCCTTCACACTGTGGTCTACCGTCAATAATATATATATTATCAATATAGCTTTGTATTTTCAGTACGAGTCCGTTATGTCACATTTTCTTAGTTAGGATCCAATGAGCTCTGTGTAACTTCTCTCGAATGGGCACGTTGCATCGGGCTCAGGAAGATCAGGTACGTTTGAAGACAGTATGTTAGATTTTTTCTTCATAAAAAAATCGAAACGTTTATCCCAAGTTAGTATAAGATATTTTAACCTGAAGATCGAGGGATAGTCAATTCTTCAATACACTCTTTGTAGCGTCTCAAATATACGTGCGGCTCCGTCCTGAAAGGAGCGAAATTCGAGTATGAAGTGATAGTGATCTTTACCCTTCCTGGTAACAGAGCTACGGTAGTACTACTTCATGATCATTATTCACACCAAGATAAATTTATGCTTCACAATTAGGTAGACGTTTGTCTGGTTAGGCTTGGGATTCATAAAGATTCTTGAACAACCGAAGAATCTTAAGTCAGGATATTGGAGTTAATTTTTTGATCACTTTTTGATCATATTGTTATGCTTACATTTTATAGCTGTATTTTGCGGTTCCGAGATTTGGGATCGGTGTTAGAGAGTTGAAAATTTGTACCGCATGTTGAGATAAATTGAGCCAGAATGTTACTGCTGCTTCGAATGTTGTGTGCTCTTGCTTTTACTGAATTTCCCTTTCGATTTGACCATTATTCTGAGGTGTATGAACCAAGATGTACTGGAAAACAATTCGAAATTCACCATACCGTGTTAAGAGAATAATCTCTTGAATTAATTATTCTCCGTTTGGCGTATCGGGTTGTTCTAGAATTTATTTGTCAGAGTTCCGACCAAAGGTAGTAAATCATCCTGAGATCCGCCTTCTGACACAGTGAAATATGGTAGAAATATTTCGTGTAATCGTCCTTGATTACCACGAATTGATAGTGTGATGTAAAAGATAAGGAATCTTTGGCTTTCTTATTTGAAGTATAGTTGTTTGGACCCGATAGATCCACATGCAATAGATGCAATGGAGCTAGTGTATGATGTGTTGCTTTCGAACGATGAGAGATTGGTAGTGTCTTGTAGATATTATAGCCGGGACAGTCGGTAAGGGTGTATTTACCAAATAAAGGGTTTTCTATCACCCTAACTTTGTCGACATTGGCGTGACCAAGTAGGTAATGCCATTTGTTTAGACGGAAGTGCCTGGATAATGCTGCTTGCAACTCGGTGATATGGAGAATCTTGTGGGTTTTGTATTATGGTTGTTGCTGAAAGCTAGACGTACCGAAGAGAATGTATCTACCATTGCTGGTCATTTCCGTGTAAGAATAGGACTCTTCTATCTTTTGTGTCAAAAGGTATTTGAAAAAAATATTATCGGTTAACACCAATGGAGAAAATAAGTCTATTGCTGTGTATTAATATCCTGAGTATTAGCTCCACAATTACCACCAAAGTAGTATCTTTCGGGCCCAGAACTGAGGCGTACAAGATATGCGGGCCATACACTCACTGTTCTCCGCAGATTGGTAGAGGTCGTGTTATGCATGGTGTGGGTTAATGGAACCGCACTTGGTGATATTGCAGCTCGACGAGATACACACTGGCGGTTCATATTACAAGAGAGTCTTCCCAGAAACTGAATAATTTCTTTCAAGGCTATATTGGACCTTGTTCTTCATTTTCTTAAGATTGCTGTCAAAAATGACATTCTCGAGCTCATCAGAATAAGATTCGTTGAGTGAATTGCCAGTAAGTTTAGCAGGTTCGTCTCATCGATTCGAAACAATTTGGTGCATGACGACGCGCAGCTCTTCATGACAAGTGGGTTCCCTGTTCCAATGGTGATGAGCATGCGACCATCGAAGTTGCCGGCTTGGTGCAAGATGCCTGCGTAGCGACAAGTATGCTGCCAAACAGGTACATATTGTCTGCTCTTTTTGGTGTACTCTTTATGCCTATACTAAAGGACAAGCGTGGTACAACAACGCGCTAGGAATAATATCTAATTGTTTGCAACAAATTGTCTTTTCGTTCTTGCTTTTCTTTTTTGTTTTCTCCGTCTTTATGCCTGAACTAAAGGCAAGTGTGCGGCTAAAATACGCTGGATAATTGGGGACGACCTATTGTCTGCTCCTTTAAGTTCTAGCTAGGGGGGATATACATATGGTGACACTTGTTGCTCTTTTTTTTTTGCTTTTTTTTTTGTGTTCACTCTTCATGCCTCTGTAATGCGGGCATGAATGGTTCTAGCTAGGGGGGGGAGATGATACATAGGTGACACTTGTTGCTCTTTTTTTTTTGCTTTTTTTTTTGTGTTCACTCTTCATGCCTCTGTAATGCGGGCATGAATGGTTCTAGCTAGGGGGGGGAAATGAGATACATAAGGTCAAGACGCTAGTTGCTGCTCGGTTATGCGTGGAGACT
>JAKTRX010000028.1:0-60551 GCA_030579915.1 Starmerella bombi
AACAAAAAAAAACCAGACCAAGAGTCTCTTATGTAGTAGCATCCAGCGTTACTTTGGCGCGAACTTGCTTTTAGTATGGGTAAGAAAACAAATCAAAGAAGGCCAATATACCGAAGAAAACAAAATTTCCCACTGCCACACCAGGATTGACGAGAACCTCAGTTGAATTTGCTAGCAATTTGATTAGAGGAGTGGACACTAATGGGATTAGGAATATCAGGTTTGGCTATAGCCTTGAAAAAGAAGGAACAAGATTGGATTGCAGCCTCAGAAAAAACATGCTCCAGTTTCTAGGCTCTCTCTTGTTCGAGTATGTAGTAGACAGCGTTGCTTTGGCGCGAACTTGCTTTTAGTATGGGTAAAAAAACAAATCAAAGAAGGACCGAAGGAGTATACCAAAGAAAAGAAAATTGCCAAGTGCCACACCAGGATTGACGAGAACCTCAGCTGAATATGCTAGCAATTCGCTTAGAGGAATGGACACTATTGGGATTAGGAATATCAGGTTTGGCCATAACCTTGGGAATAGAAATGACAAGATCGTATGGGGCCTGGGAGGAACAATCGTAAGTTTCTCGGCCCTCTTGTAACCGCCAGTGGGCATAGGAATACCAGGTTTGGCCATAACCTGAGGAATAGAAATGAAAAGATTAGATGCAGCTTTGAAGAAACAATACCCAATTTCTCGGCGCTCTTTTGTAACCGCCGATAGGCATAGGAATACCAGGTTTGGCGATAACCTGAGGAATAGAAAGGAAAAGATTAGATGCAGTTTTGAAGAAACAATACCCAATTTCTCGGCGCTCTTTTGTAACCGCCGATAGGCATAGGAATACCAGGCTTGGCCATAACCTGAGGGATGAAAGACAAGATCGTGTAGAGCCTGGGAGGAACAGTCGTAAGTTTCTCGGCTCCCTTGTAACAGCCAGGAATACCAAGTTTGGCGGTAACCTGAAGAATAGAAAGGAAAAGTCCAGACACAGCCTGGGAGGAAATAGTCCAAGTTCCTCGGCCCTCTTATAACCGCCGATAGGCATAGGAATACCAGGCTTGGCCACCTGAGGAATAAAAGACAAGATTGCATAGAGCCTGGGAGGAACAGTTGTAAGTTTCTCGGCTCTCTCTTGTGAATGCCAATGTGAGTTCAGCCGAGGTTTCCAAGTGCACCGCACAAAAGTTCCACACCAAAGCTGACGCGTTAGCTTCGCTAACAATGTTCACTTTGAATAATGGCAGCATCGACTCTACTACTATCGGTGTTGACTCTACCAGTGCTTGACACAACTACAGAGCTTTGTACTGGTAGCTACACTACCAATTTTACCAAGACTGTTCCCGTCAGATTCCCGAATGTTAGTGTGAGCTCTTTCACCTTTGTAGACGAGATTACTCCTGCTTGTGTTCTGCGCACTACACCTAGCCTTTGTCTAGTAGATACGTTACTGACATCATTAAGACTGCACCCGTCACATTGTGTAACGATAGTGTGAGGACCACAATTTGAAACAAGACCCGCACTATGGACCGAAAGCTATACTGCTTCAGATATGACAGTAAGTGCTATCACTTTGAATAGCGCCAGCGTATACTGTACTACTTTTATTCAGGTGTTGACTCCTACCACTGCTTTGCACATAACCACCGAGACTGGAAGTCACATCACTGATTTCACATGGATTCCACCCGTCATGTTCTCGAACGGTTGCATTGTTTCTTCCACATTCGTTAAGAAGCTTACGAAAACTGTACTTTTGAGCACAAATACCAAGCGTTGGGCTGATAGTTTCACTGCTACCACTACTGAAACCGTTTTTTTACTGCTAATGGTGTTGTTATGTGACTATTTCTGTGGAAGGGCGGGCCATGTCTATAAGTGAGGTTATTAACACGGTCACTGAACCTTAGACTGGCGTTTTCACCACAACTACCGAT
The DNA here is from genome assembly GCA_030579915.1 of Starmerella bombi. Lineage (NCBI taxonomy): Eukaryota > Fungi > Ascomycota > Dipodascomycetes > Dipodascales > Trichomonascaceae > Starmerella > Starmerella bombi. The sequence continues at coordinate 1,933 of JAKTRX010000028.1, forward strand.
AATGCTGTTAATAGTACTTCTATTGCGGCCACAACAGTGAAGGTATTGACCCCATTCAGAAATGATATTCTTGCTTCGGTAAATGAGCCTTGGGCTGGTGGTTTTCACCATTACCAGCACTCATAATTGTGCTGCTACTTCTAATGGTACTGTTATTCGCACCACCTCCGTGGTGGCGTTGACCCCGTCTAGCAATGACATTCGCACCATTAACACCGAGCCCTGGACCAGTGCGATCACCTCCACTACTATCGAGACTAGAGCAGTTATTTGAAGTGACAGTATTATCGTGCAACCACTGTGGAGGTGATGTCCCTTACCAATCCTTTGCGCACAACTACTGAGCCTTGCATCGGAAGCTACACTATTACTGCAGCTACCAGTGCTTTGCACATAACAATCGATCATTGAACTGGTAACTGCACTACTGATATTACGAACACCATCGCATTTTTGAACGGTAGCATTGATCGTACTACTTTCGTGGAATAGCTTACTTCTCCCTGTGCTTTGCGCATGACTACAGATTTATGGATGGAAGCTACACTACCGAAACTACCAAGACTGTACTTGCTACACTTGCCGAAGGCGGTGTGGGCTCCACAGCCTTTGTTGAGAAGCTTACCCCAACAGAGTATTGAGTAAAATTACTGAGCATGGGATAGTTATACCACTGGTATCATGATGCCTGCTCCTATCACATCCTGGAACGACAGTGTCAGCACCACTACATTTGTTGAAGATTCCAGTCACATCAGTGCTTTCCACACAACTAATTAGCCTTTGACTGGTTTCTACACCACTGATATGACAAACACTGTAACTGTTTTGTTCTCTAATTGCAGGCCTACCACCTTTTTTTTGAAGAGCTTACCTCCACAAGCGCTTGAGAACAACAACTGTGCCTTAGACTGGTAGCTACATGTGTGCTACCACCAGCAGTGACATCACTTGGAATATGGGCGGCATCGAATCTACTCTTTTTGTAGAGGTGGTGACTCCTACTAGTACTTTTTACACAATCGCTGAGCCTTAGACTGGAAACTATACCACTGAACTTACCGAGATTGCATCAATCACATTCTCGAATGGTAGTGTGGGCGCCACAGGCTTCCTGGAGAAGCTTACCCCTATCAGTGAGTTGACTAGAACTACCTGGCCTTGGACCGGTAGCTACACCACTGATATCACTGCTACCGTCACTTTAGCAAATGGCAGTATTGTTTCTCCCACATTCGTTGGGGAACATAAACTAACCTGCATTCTGAGTACAACCACAGAGCCTTGGACTTGCGTATTCACCACTACCACTATTACAACGTGCTGTCACTATTAACGGTATTCTGGCCACCACCATGGAGGTATTGTTGTCCGTCTATCAATGATATTCTTACCATAATCACTGAATCTTGGACTGGCGCATTCACCACTGCTATCGCCCAGACTGGTGCTGTTACAGGGAAGGGCAGTATTATTCCCAACACCGTGGAAATGTGATGTGTTGTCATCGTCTAGGTAGTCTTACCAAGGCCACTGAACGTTGAACCGGCGCGTCTACCACTGCCACTGTTGACGTACGGGTTTGAGTGCGAGGACGTCACGCCCAGGTTCTGCGCCTCCAGCACGCGCACGCGCAGTTTGCCCTGGATTTGCGCGGTTTCGGGGGTATTTTTGTTTGACATGATATTACCAAGGCTACACCAGCATTATAGTCTGGTATTCTGCGCTCCAAACCCTTCGTGAAAGAACTTACTACTATCAGTGCGTGAAGTAAAACTACCCACCTTGGACCGGCAGCTACACCACGGATGTCCTTAATACCGCCACCGTTACTTTGACAGAATGACAGTGTTGGTTCTACCACTTTCGTTGTGGAGTTCACTCAGATCAGTGCTTTATGTACAACTGCTGCTAAGCCTTGGACCCGAAGCTATACTAGCATCATCTCCAAGACTACCCCGTTAGGTAGTGTGGCATGCAAATCATCCCAGAATACACTGTAGAGCTCGAGATGTGTATTTTCAACCGGTGCCACCTCAGTCTTCTAGACGTACAGATTTTAGTATCGCGCTCAGGCCAAAACTTGGTGGTGGCTGCTCTACGTTTGAAAACTGCTAGAGAGGTATGACGACTCTACTCTAGATTTCCCATAATTAGTGGTGAGTATATCAGCACTTTCGGGCTTTTAGATGTGTGTTACCTCTGGGATGCGATTTCAGACCAATAAATGTTCTAAGCAAGAAGGTCAGTTACCTTTCTGTTAGTTACTGCCCTCATACACTTTGATCCTATCTTCAGGGATAGTGAATTGAGCACCAAGTTGAGCGACAGGCATACCGAGTTGAACCAAGTTAATCAGTACCACTGCAGCACGCAGCTTTTCAGTTGCACTCAAGGTGTCCATAATACCAGTAAAAAGGCCCAATCAAAAGCCTGTTCACCACCACTACTATTTCAACGGTCGCTTATCCTTGGACTGGCGCTTTCACCATTACTATCACCCAGGCTAGTGCGGCTACTTCTAAAGGTACTGTAATTCCTGCCAATGGCACCGTAATCGCAGCCACCACCATTGAGGTGTGTTCTCCCTTTATGAATAGCATTTCAGCCACAGTTACTGAGCCTGGACTGGAGTGTTACCCACCACAACTGAAACTGATGCTGACACTGTTATTACTGTTACTACCGTTGAGGTGTTGACTTCATCCATGGATATGAGCTTACCACAGTCCCGGAGCCCTTGACTGGTACGTCTATCACCACTACTGATACTGGTAATAATAATGTTGTTACGGTACCACGGTGAAGGCACTGACCCCATACAGAAATGGCATTTTTACGACGGTTATGGGTCCCTGGACAGGTGCGTTCACGACCACTACTAAGTGTGATATTGTTAGTGACAATCGTACTACCACGTTCGAAGGTTTGACCCCGTCTAGTACCGGTATTCTTACAACAGTTACTGAACCTTTCATTGGGACTACATAGACAGGTGCAGTTCCACTAACGGAACTGTCGTGCCCACTACTACTGTGGAAGCACTGATCCCATCTAAAACTGTCACTGAACCTTGTACTGGTACTTTCATTAGCGTTACTACTGAGACTGGTGTCATTAGTAGCAATGATACCATTGTGCCACTCCTGGTATGGAAGTACTGACCACGTCCAGTGCTGAAATTATTATCAAGTTCACTAAGCCTTGGACTGACGCGATTACCACCACCACTACTGTAGAAAATGGTGCAGTTAATACTGTCATAATCGCTACAACTATTCGCAAATAGTCCAGGCACCTCAACCACCAGAGCTTGATCATGACATCCGCCAGTTGTAGGTGGCTTTAATCCCACCAACGTTAATTTTCCCCCTAATGCTGGAGAGTACCAATATGTTGAATTAAGACGAGGCACCGTAAATAATCCTGTTGTGCTCGCACCATTTACTCATTCTGCATAAATACCTCGTCAGGACACTACTAACCTAGCATACACACTTCAACCAGCAGGCACTCATTTCACCCAGGGTGGAGCTATTTTGGTATGATGAGTGGCTACTGATTCTGACGAACCAACCTTGTATTCCGTATCGAGACCTCTGTCGTCATACGGTACTCGAAGGTTGTAATGATAAGCTTCCGCATTCAGACCAGCCAGTTGCTGCACAACAACAGTATGGCCAATTTACGGTTATGTACCAGATCGGTGAACCCCCAGTCAGGGAAACACACGCACCTGTTGATGGAACATATCTAATTTCACCACAGGAAAAACCAGGAGATACACCCCACAACTATCCAAGGAGGGAGAACAGAGATGTTCAGATTCCCACGGAGTTTGTTGCGGCTCAGGAAGCGCCTCCACTAGTGCGGAAATCAGCTCCTACAGTGGGTGTGTCTCTCCCTCCAAATGTTAATGAATACTACAGCGCACTGGCAGTTCAATGGACAGCGGAAGCTACCCAAGGCATGAAGCGTCGGACCAAATCTGGCTGTTTGACCTGCCGGCGTCGTCGTGTTAAATATGATGAACCCAGAGCGCAATGTCGGAACTGCTATACGAGTCGTCCAGGATCGAATACTCATCGATAAAGGGGTTCAAACCAGATCAGCCATGTGCACTATTTGTTGTGGTACCCATGGAACCATAATACTTCATAGAACCAGTATTCCTGACTCCCTAGTTTTATGGAACCACTAGCAGATCCCTCACTAATCGTTGGGGAGACATTACTGGTCATAAGGGAACTGCCAACCGCCAGTTGATCAGGGTTGTCTCGGCAAACTGCGTGCAGAGTATATTACAACACTATTTACTTGTAAAGTGAAGCAGTATTGCCGGCTCCGGTATACCACGAATGAATATCAAGAACAGAACTGGGTTGCAGTGAGTATAAACCTGTCAGAATAAGAGCATTTGCCTGAAAATGCGGAAGAAATTTCAACGACTACGGTAGCAGCAGGAGCATTTGACCATTCGTAGATATAATACCAGCCTCGTTGTGAATAAGTGACAAAACCAGTCCAAGGATAGCCGCAGTGGTTTTAATACTAGGTTTACGGCACCTCTACTACTATGTTAATGATAGGAACCGTTTGACCGTTAGTAGTTATAACCAGTCTCAGGGATAGTAGATGTGAATGAACCGCTCCACACCACATTATCGCCCTGATATACACTTTATTCTTCCCTGGTGGATCGTTATCTGAGAAACGCTTTGGAGGATGGCTTAGAAACTGGCCTGTCTTTAGAAGAAGCACTAGAATTCCGCTGGGTGTTATCTCTTGGCACATCGTTAGAAGCATTCTTGGAAGCCATAATGTGTTTCTTCTTTATAGGTTGAACTGCTCCAATGTATCATCACTGTGGTAAGAATACCACTATCAGGCATTCAAGGCACCTCCACTACTATGACAGTACTAGGCAGGAACTGTTTGACCATTATTAGCCCCATATCAGGGTTTCGATGTAGACTATCAGGAAAGCACCAATCCAAGGAACGGTCCTATATTACACTGTTGATACACCACAGCTGGGTATACCGCATTGACTGAATCACTGATGAACAAGTAAGCATTGTGTTACAATTGAGTGTCGCAGTGCAACTGGCTCACCATAGTTCGTAGTGATAGTTCGGTGTCTGATAACTCAACAGTGATGGGAGGAGTGGCGTTAGTTGCAGTAGCTACCTCTATCTGAGTGGTCCCGGCAGTGGTGAATGACCCGGTCCAAGGCACAGTTTGGGTATCAAAAATATCACACTATAGTCATGGAGATATCACACTAAATCCAAAATGGAGGAAGCTGTGGGAACTTTCACATGCCCATGACCTCACTCACCCCTTTCGTTCCTATCTACAATATGTCCACTCTGAGTGTATCCTTTATTCACGCCCATTGTCTAACCCGTGATATTCTATGATTTGGTCGAGTTTCTGTAAACATGTTACACGAAAAAAAAACACCAGATTCACCAGGACAAGCTCCGATTAGCACATTATGATAAGTAAGGTTTATCGCAGGGCACAAGCTGCATCCTCCAGATGACCATGAATTTAATGCGTACTCTTTTCTGCCCTCTGAGTTTCCTAAATCGGCCCCCTTTGGACCTCACTAAAAGCCTTTCCTTCTTCGTTTACGACGAATCGGCTACAGAAAAGAGCAAGGATTATCATGGAACCTTGGAACCTGCCAGGGAGATGACCGAGAGGCCTCTCAATATGTCCGCTACCTTGTCTCAGTCACATACTCACCTAACTTCCTATGATAATGATGCAGCCTGTCTACTTATTTCGATAATTTAAGCCGTGTGAGTGAGCATTCGCATCTGGAAGTGTTCTGATATAGCTAAAGTTACACATAGTTAATGTCGACGTGGTGTGGACAATCTACTGCACACAGTCGACAGTGTCGTACAGCCAGTAATGTCGACGTGGTGTGTAGTCTACCACACACAGTATTGTGCTGCCAGCAATGACTTTGGCATGGTCAGTCTACCAGACAGTCGACAGTATTGTATTGTCGACGTGGTGAGTAGTCTACCACACACAGTATTGTACAGCCAGAAATAACTTTGGCATGGACAGTCTAGCACGCAGTCGACAGTATTGTATTGTCGACGTGGTGAGTAGTCTACCACACACAGTATTGTACAGCCAGCAATGACGTTGGTATGGTCAGTCTACCAGACAGTCGACAGTATTACAGCCAGTATTTTCGAGGTGGTGGGTAGTCTACCACACACAGTAACATACAGCCAGTAATGACGATGGAATGTACAGTCGACAGTAACGTCAACCGTAGTGTACAGCCATCTACTGCGGCACAGCCGCAAAAGCATTATAGTATATGTATTTAATCTTTCTCCAAGTTGATATTCTCCCGTCCGAACTTGGCGTACAGTAGCTCCTTCAGCTCTGCCATGCGCTCTTGTATTTTCTCCTTCTCCTCGACCTGCTTCTCCAGCTTGGCGTCCACCACCTCGGCATTCTTCTCGAGCCGTTCTAGAATCTCCGGCTGCGCCAGGCACACAAAGGCCTCGCCGATATTATACATTAGCTTCTCGTCCTCGTCAACCAGCTCGATCTCCAGCTTCAGCTCCTCGAGCTCCTCCTTCTCCCGCTCGAGCGACTTTTCCAGCGCAGTGTTTGCGTCCAAGCGCGTGTTGAGTTTAGAAAACTCGTTGATTTTCTGCTGGTCTTCCCATTCGACTTCCATTTTCGCTCTGAATCCTGCGGGCTACTTGGTTCGCTCGGTGGTGGGTGATGGCGCGGTGGTGTGGTCACTGAACCACCCCTAATAGCACTATAGTAAATACACACCTTACGCCCAGGCCCGGTCCTGCAACGGCGTACTGCGACCAATATACTCTGCGTGCATGCCCGCAGACCCCCATGGCGCTTCAGAATATCCAGCATGAGTTCGCTCGAAAAATGATGGAGCTTCTCAGCCTCAGCAGCCCCCGCCGCTTGGCCATTTCGCTGTCTGGCGGAGTCGACTCCATGGCTCTGACCAGCCTGGCTTCTGAGTGGGCCAAATCGCGCGACATATCGTTACATGCATATATTATAGACCACGGACTGCGCAGTGAGAGCAGCAGCGAGGCAGAGGAGGTCCGTCGCTACGTCGAGTCGACCTTCAACTTGGCCTCCTCAATCCACCGGCTTTCACCCCCACCCGCTGTCAGCAACGTGGAGGAATGGGCGAGGCACGCGCGCCGCAAATCTCTGGGCGATGCGTGCACGAGGGACAACGTCAGGCACCTGATGCTGGCCCACCACTGGGACGACCAGGCGGAACTGTTTCTGCAGCGGCTTCTGGCGGGCAGCCACTGGATCGGGATGGCCGGAATGAAGCCGCAAGCTCCGCTGAGCACGGTGCTGGCACCCCAGCAGCCTGGGATCAGTCTACTGCGGCCCCTACTGGACACACGCAAGCAGACGCTGGTGCAGCTCTGCAAACAACGCGGCCTGCGGTGGTGGGAGGATCCAACCAACCACGACACCAGCTACACGCAACGAAACTTGGTGCGCAAGTACCTCGAAGTGGGCGATCTTCCCCAGTTTCTGCAGCCTGATGACCTCCGAACCAACCTCCAGTTCTTCGCGAACCAGCGCGAAAAAGTCAACGATGCAGCGGGCCGACTGTACACGCAGCTGGAAATGACGGGCAGGCTGAAACTCTCACTACAGGAAGCGCACGCGGAGCTGGAAGTGGGTCCTGAGCTCCAGTCCACCCCTCCGGCCGTTCTGACCGAGCTGCTGTACCGGATCGCGGCACCACTGTCGCCCGTCGACCACGGCACGGTCGCGCTGTGCCGGTACCGGTTCGAGAGCCTCGCATGCATGCTGAAGGCCAGCGACCACTTCACGTACAACGTGCTCGGGGTGGAGTTCAGCAGCACGGCGAAGAAGCGTGGGGTGTTCAGGATCACGCGCGAACGCCCGCGGCGCCGTGATCTGCTGGACGTCAAAGTGTACCGTGCGGGCCCCGAGTGGAGTGGCTGGGAGCCTCTGGACAACCGGTGGTTCATGCGATGGCGGCAGCCTCCTGGAACGCGCGAGCAGGCTGGATCACGCAGGCCCTACTTCGACGTGCGGCTCGTGAAGGAGCCCGAGCATGTTTTGAACGCGCTCAAGCCCGCGCTGGCTCCCCCGGCTCTGCAGGCGCTTCAGAAGGTGATCAGGGTGCACCCGCTGTTCATGTGGAGCGATCCCCAAACCCCCCACGCGGTCGAACCGGAGCGGATCATCGGGTTCCCCACTCTGGGGATCGTGCGCGGCCTGGACGTCGAGGTTTCCCCCAACAAGTGCGTGTTCGCGTAGTGCACGTCAGCGTGCGCTGGTGTTTATATTATATTTACATATTTGTGGCAGGATGACTGAAACCCCCAGGGCTGGGGAACGTGCGTTTGTCACTCATACATTTTCATGTCTGATTTAGCGGAGAAGACAGAGCAGCTGCAGCTCGACGCCGAGGGAAAGCCCTTGACCAAGAGCGCATTGAAGAAGCTCCAGAAGGAGAAGGAGAAGGCCGCCAAGAAGGCCGCTATTGCCGCGCGTGTCGCCGCCGAGGAGCAGCAGCGCCAGGCTGGCGAGCCTGACGTCAGCGTCGGCAAGTACGGCGAGTTCCCGCTGATCCAGAGCAACAACAGCGACAAGACCGGCGAGAAGCGGGTCGACATCACCGAGATCGACGCCAGCTGGGCCGGCAAGGAGGTGCTGTTCCGCGCCCGTGTGCACAACGCCCGTCTGCAGGGCTCCAAGATGTGCTTCCTCGAGCTGCGCCAGGCCCCCAAATCGGCCATCATCCAGGCCCTCGTGGTCGCCGACGGCAAGAGCGTCTCCAAGCAGATGGTCAAGTGGGCCGGCAGCCTCAACCTCGAGTCGATTGTGCTGGTGCGCGGTGTGGTCAACGCTGCACCCGAGCCCATCAAGTCGGCCACCGTCAAGTCCGCAGAGATCCAGGTCTCGGACATCAAGCTCGTGGCTGGAACTCCTCCCCAGCTGCCCATTCTCATCGAGGACGCCTCGCGCTCCGAGGAACAGGCCGAGGCTCTGGGCCTCCCCGTGGTCAACCTCGACACCCGTCTGGACTCGCGTGTGCTGGATCTGCGCACCCCGACCAACCAGGCGATCTTCCGCATCCAGGCCGCGGTTGGCCTGCTGTTCCGCGAGTTCCTCAACTCGCGCGGCTTCGTGGAGATCCACACGCCCAAGCTCATTGGTGGTGCCAGCGAGAGCGGATCGAGCGTGTTCAAGGTGGGCTACTTCAAGCGTGACGCCTTCCTCGCGCAGTCGCCGCAGCTGTACAAGCAGATGCTCATTGCTGCCGACTACGAGCGTGTGTTCGAGGTTGCGCCGGTGTTCCGTGCCGAGAACTCCAACTCGCACCGCCACATGACCGAGTTCATGGGCCTCGATCTGGAGATGGCCTTCGAGGAGCACTACGACGAGGTCGTGGACCTGCTGTCGGACCTGTTCTCGTTCATCTTCAAGCAGCTCAAGGAGCGCTACGCGGACGAGATCGCGACCGTGCGCAAGCAGTACCCCGTGGAGGAGTTCCTGGTGCCCGAGAGCGGCGAGATGGTGCGCCTGCACTACCACGAGGGCATCGAGATGCTGCGCGCCAACGGCTACCCGGACATCAGCGAGTACGAGGACCTCAGCACCGAGCAGGAGAAGGCGCTGGGCCGCCTCGTGCGCGCCAAGTACCACACAGACTTCTACATCCTGGACAAGTTCCCGCTCGAGGTCCGGCCGTTCTACACCATGCCGGATCCCGCCAACCCGAAGCTGTCCAACTCGTACGACTTCTTCATGCGCGGTGAGGAGATCCTCAGCGGTGCCCAGCGTATCCACGACCCCAAGCTGCTGGCTGAGCGCATGCGTGAGCACGGCGTCGATCCCAACAGCGATGGCCTGAAGGACTACTGCGAGGCGTTCAGCTTCGGTGCTCCTCCCCACGCTGGCGGTGGCATTGGCCTCGAGCGTGTGGTCATGTTCTACCTTGGCCTGGGCAACATCCGCCGTGCCTCGCTGTTCCCGCGTGACCCGAGGAGACTGAAGCCGTAATTACTGTAGATATCGTGGATAATCTGTGTAATTATGTCAACCGTAGTGATTATCCATAATTATGTCAACTGAGCGGTGTAGATAGTTCTGTATTTGTGTCACCGTGATTGTGTCACCGTGATTGTGTCACCGTGATTGTGTCACCGTACTTGTGTCACCGTACTTGTGTCACCGTACTTGTGTCACCATGATCTTTTTTCGAGCTGCAATTTCATCGACACGCGCTAGCACCTACTACTACAATATATATATCCTAGAAAGTGTGTAGAGTGGTATTCGCGCCGTAATGATCGCCTAGGTTGCAGGTCTTTTTTTGCGCTAAAATTTTATACACAGACAGCTGCTACGAATAGCTTGAACTAGCTCAATATATATATGAAATATATATATCCTAGAAAGCCTGTAGTAGTGGCGCTCGTGCGGTAATGGCCGCCGAAAGTTTGGGTCTTTTTTTCGAGCTGTAATTTTGTCTACAGACAGCTGCTGCGAGTGGCTCCAACTAGCTCAATATATATATTTCATATATATATCCTAGAAAGGCTGTAGTAGTGGTACTCGTGCTGTAATGTCCGCCGAGATTTCAGGTCTTTTTTTCGAGCTAAAATTTTATCGACAGACAGCTACTACAAATAGGTGGATGTAGCTCAATATATATATTTCATATATATATCCTAGAAAGGCTGTAGTAGTGGCACTCGTGCTGTTATTGCCGCCGAGGGTGTATGTCTTTTTTTCGAGCTGGAATTTTATCTACAGACAGCTGCTGCGAGTAGCTCCAACCAGCTCAATATATATATTTCATATATATATCCTAGAAAGGCTGTAGTAGTGGCACTCGTGCTGTGATGACCGCCGAGATTTTAGGTCTTTTTTCGACTTTATCGACAGACAGGATATCTTGTTGTGCTGCATAACAGAGTGGACGGGAAGTACCACCTCTCCAATGGCCACAGCCGTTGCGTTAGATGAAGTACCGCATTTCAGATATGCAAAACACTAATATGTCCCGAAGCCGTGATTATCCAGCCATAATGCCAACCGTAATTGTGTCAACTGAAGCGGTGATTATATAGATAGTTATGGATTTGTGTTACCAATTGTGTCACGATTGTGTCACCGATTGTGTCACCGATTGTGGTAATGGTAATCGGTCTAACCGTGGTATGGAAGTTACGTATCTGTGAAGCCTAAAGGTGTCCGTGCGTGTGCTCGCGGAAGTCCTTGCGCTCCTCCCAGACGGTCTTGCCGCTGCAGGTGCAGATGGTCTTGTCGTTCTCAAACAGCCCAGCACTGCGCGCAATGATGCCGCTCAACCCAGTGCTGGTGTGGACCGCACGCCCGATCAGATTGGCCAGGGGTGCGTCCGATATGGTGGCATAGGCGCTCACCACTGGCTGAGAGGCGGTAGCCGAGGGCACACCGAGAATGCTGAACAGCTTCGAGCCCAGGGTCTCCGGGGGGTTGCTCAGGTTGCCGAACGAGAAGACGTCGACGTTTGCACCGGCGTACTCGCGGTCGATGGAGACGTCGAACAGGGTGGTGTTGCCCGCCACCTCGATCAGCCGGGTCAGGCCTTTGATCTGGCCCTCGGGGGTTTCTAGAATGGCCACGGCTGCCGAGTTGGGCCGCCCACTGCCTCGCACGAACGCATCGCGGCCAATGGCCTGCATGCTCTGAACGATCAGCGAGGGGGCGACCTTCCCGCCAACGACGACTTCCTGATTGGACAGATCGATGTCCACCGAGTCAACGCCGTCCAGAGTGTTCAGTTTGGTGCGCACACTCTTGGCACAGCCGGGGCCGTGCATAGGAATTGCATATCGAATGGAGAAACTCATTATGTATGAGATCAAAGAGGCTAACGGTGTGGATGGGTACTTCTCCGCACTCGCATATTCCACGTGAGGGCGCCACCCAATGCATGTCCAAAAACAAATGAGAACCACTGCATATGGCTGATTAGCGGTATTTGCAATTTCGTTTATATATGAGCCATTAGCTGCATGCACGCAGCGATACACGCACCTCGGCGAGTACCGCGACATACGCACATTCAGCACCGGTGAGCCGAACAATCTAGCCCACCAACGCCAACCACCAAATCAGCAGACAATCGAACGGGATCACTGCGTACAGTCAAGTCAATAGGGTATACAAATATAGTAAATCATGCATATGCACATCTACACACCATGATGAATCGCAACTACAATAACATATGCACATCTACACACCATGATGGATCGCAACTACAATAACATATACACATCTAGCTGCACTTACGCACTGATATAATAGAGAAAGGGAAAAAGAATCGCAGATGCACGTCGCCACGCTAGCTCATATTGGTGGATGCCTCGGAAATATATAAGTATATAGTTCAGCGCTCTATCTCGATAGGTTGCGATCACGATAGGTTGTAGTGACGACGGCTTTCTATAAGTTGCGGAGGTTACGATGGCTTGTGATAGGTTGTGGCCTTGATAGGTTGTGGCCTGATAGGTTGTGGCCTTGATAGTTTGGATCGCGATAGCTCTACCCGACAACTAGTGGCCAACACTTCCCTTCAGTACACCAATGCACGGCTACAGCTTCTGACTTAATAAATTCGCCTCACCATCTCGCCTATGACCATATCGACTATCCCCGAGCCGTGCTTCTCTCCGCTATTACTTGGTTACGACTTGGCCACAATGCCGTCAGTCTACGGCCAAGCACTAATCTCCGGATAATGCAATGCGATGTGCATGTGGGACAGAATCTAAAGCTATGGTTTTTCTTATGTACGCTACTAAAAATGCATTTGTACGTGGCAACAATACGTATGGTTGCAATTGCACCAAGTGGTATTGAGCCAGGCTATGTCCTATTCTGATCCTCTGATGATGCTACCCTGATCGAGTCCATTGAACAGGCGATGGAAATTGCCTAGTGAGAGGAACTTCTAGGGCATTGGCATATAGTGTGTAACGAGTTCAACGCACAATTAACTTTAACACATTCATTACCCTTAATTACGCTACACTGATCGAGTCCATTGAACAGGCGATAGACATCGCTTAGTGAGAGTAACTTTAGCTCTAGGGCATCCCATGCTATATGTGTAACGAGTTTAATGCACAATTAACTTTAACACATTCGTTACCATTATTACCCCAGGTACTATAGCCGATACGTAGGGTTAGGCAATCTTATAAGCGGGTAACCAGCTGGCGAGCCATAGCGGTATCTAGTCCCACACCGGCTCATAGGCAGTCGCTAGTAACTGACAACTGGTCCGTCGATGCTGTCTCGAATTTCGCAGCTCAGGCAAACAATAAGCGAAGAGCTCGAACAGGCATCGCAAGCGAGACCCGGTACCGATCCTATTGCTATCATTGAGCGCAACAAGGCTCTGCTGACCTCGGAGTCCCCTAACGTGGAGGACATCATAATGGATATTGAAAATAAACCAGCCAACGAATCCTCGGAAGGCCCAAGTAAACCCACTGATACCAATGAAGAGACTACGAGCGCGAAGGAGCTTCCTGGCGCGGAATCTGACGCTAATCTCGCGTCTACAGAGCCAAGCAGAGCCGGGTCCCCGACGGTGAGCGCGGAAAAGCCGGAAAAGACGGAAAAGCCAGACAGTAAAGAGCAACCCGTGAAGAAAGAGCAGCCCGTGAAGAAGGAACAGCCCGAAAATAAAGAGAAAACGCGACCCAAATCAGAGTCGGTCCCGCCCAAGCAGGCAACTCCTCCAAAGGAGACTGCATCCACTGATGACCCCGTGTTGGCAGCAAAGCTAGCCAAGTTTGCTCGCTACGAAGAAAAGTACCCGCAGCTTCTCAAGGCATATAAAGTTGAGAAGAAACGGAACGAGCTGGTGAAGCTCTACGAGTCGGTGCTTGCAGAACACACTCCGTGCACTTCTATTGCGCAGCCGCAGGAACTCGTGGAGTACCTGACGGGGCTAACCAGTAAAACCAGCATGCTGCAAAAGGAGCTGGCCACGAACAAGGCCGAATTAGACAGTACCAAGCGATCGTTGGACACCCTCAAGCGGAGCTCCGAGCAGAGCAATTCAGAGATCGGCAGTCTCAAGCAGCAAATAACCAAACTCAGGGCGGATCTGGCTGATAAAACATCCGAGCTTTCTGCTGCCAAAAAGGCCAGTAATGAATCCCAAGCCAACGTGCGAGCTGACGCCGAGCTTCGCGCCAAGGTGGAGTCACTGGAGTCACAACTGGCATCTGCAGAACAATCGCGGGATGCTGCTCAAAAGTCGCAGGCGACGCTGAAGTCCCAGGTTGACGAGATGTCTACGCGCTTATCGGAGGTAATGGCCGAATGTGACGTCATCCGAGACGAGCTGGTTGACACGGAGCGTCTGTCTCACCAGCGTCTCAACGAGCTCACGTCACTCAAAGACTCACTGCGACACCGCGAGAGAGACCGACGGCAGTCTGCAGACAACATAAGCGACCAAATAACCATCCTCACGGCTGAGAAGGAGCAGCTGGAGGCCGAAGTGGAACAACTCAACAAGAGGATCATCAGAGAATCAGAGCATCTACAAACCCAGATCAAGTCATTGCGAAGCCAACTGCACGATTCTGAGGAGCACGAGCGAGAACTGCGCAAGCAGCTCACACAGGCCCACGCCAGATCGGACACCCAGCTTCATCTCCAGCGTTCCGAGCATGACGCGGGTGCATCTGAAACAGGGCCCAAAGCCTTGGCTGCAAATGGCAGTGGGCCTGAGCACTCTAATGCCGCATTGACCGAGGCTCTTGCGTCTGCTGCGTCTGCTGCCAAGGCAAACGAGCTTCTCAAGGAGGTCAACGCTGACAACGTTCTTCGCATCGAAAAACTCCAGAAAACCCAGCGCGCTTTGGCCGCCGATTTAGAACAGCTCCGCCATGAAAACGCCGTGCTCAAGAAGCGCCGTTCGTCAGTTACTGCGGGTGTGCCCAGCAGCTCAAACGAGTCTGCCGAAAAACAGCAGGCGTACATGAAGAACGTCATTCTCGGGTTTGCAGAGCACAAGGACCAGCGCAAATCGCTGCTGCCGGTCTTGGCCACTCTGCTGGGCTTCTCGGAGTCCGAGTCGGACAAGTTCATGAGAATGCTGTAACACATATACGATACTGGCATTTAGTATATATACAACTGAACTAAAATGCATCACGATTGTAGTCGAATGAAGGTTCTATGGCGGATGTATCGTCAAAATAAGACATTTCCAGCCGCTGCAGCCGGCTGTACTCCTCGTCTTCCCAGTTAGGCGGTGGTACCAGGCCCGTTGGCAGCGACGAATGTGGGTTCTCAACCTCGCGCTTATTATTAGAGCCGGGAGCTGGTCGAACTGGCGAGATTGCAGGCATTGGGGGCTGGTGCTGCTGGTATGTGAGCTGAGGTGCTGGCTTCGTGGGCTGGCGGTGCTGCTGGTAGGTGAGCTGGGGTGCTGGCTTCGTACGCTCGGCTAAGGGGGTAATCGCCGTGTTATTAGACGCACGCCGGATAGGCGAAAGGCGTGCCTGCGGGATTTTCTGAAGCCTTCCTGAACCGGGCGTGTACTCGGGCATATTCATTTTGTTCACCAGAGCAATCGGTGTCGACTGGTTGGGGTTTCTGGCCACCTGGTTTATGGCTCGCCGTGCTAGCATAGCTGGGGCTGCCGGTGGGGCACGAGCAACCGCGTTCCTGGCTTTCTGCACCTTCCCGGGTGGGACGTTTGCCCGTCCAAGTGCATGCTTATTAGTGCTGGTAGCAGCATTTCTGTTGGCCATCGGCTGGCGTTTGGTATTCGGCATCGAAGGTGCTGGTCGAGCCGCAGTTGTGGTATTAGGAACGACAGTGGACGAAGGTGCAGCCCTTAAAGGAGCCTGTCTTCGAGACGCGTCAGTTTTCACTCCACTGGCGGGCTTGTTGAGTGGGGTGCGTCCACTCGTAGAGTGATGCTTGCTGATCCCCCCACCAGAGCCAGCGGGCATATAACCACGGCGCGCAGCTGGCTGTCCTGGTTTCTTATGGCTGACAGAATTTCTACGCAGTGAGTTTCCTTGTTCATTTTGGAGCACATTAAGAACCTCTTGGATCCCAGACTCCGTTTCTAGATAAAAGGTCTCATTGCTGTTCTTTTCCTTCCACTCGGCAACCAACTGCAACAGCTGGCGAATTACCTCCGGCTTGTGTTTCTCGTTAAATCTCCGCAGTCTTTCTTCCTCCTTAAGGCTGGCTGCGAATCCTCGTCGAGCAAGCCTCCCTGAGTCCTGGGACATTTCCTTCAGCCGTCGCTCATTCGATCTGATCATTTGGAATTTCTCCAGGAGACCTATTATTTTTACACGCACAGGTTGGACCATCATTTTCTCCAACCGCAGCACTTCCGCTTCAACCAAGTCCAGCTGATCCGGTGTAGCCTCTTTGACGTCGAACCGGCGACGCTGGGCCACATCCAAGAACAGCCTATTCCACAGATCCTCGATTCTTGCCTGCGAGCGTTGGATGAAAATGCCAAGCCGTTGTCCCTTCAACTCATTTAAACGCGAAAGCTCTTGTTGTAAGCACGACACTCTTTGCAACGAGCCGTCATTAGAGTCGCCAATCTCAAATGGCTCTTCCAGCGTTGCCGCCAGGGACTTGATCTGCATAATTAGATGGTCTATTTCAGACCTACGCTCATCATAAACGGCGTTTACCTTCTCTAGATGTTCGCAGAGGGTATTAATGGAGGTATCGTCTAGTTTTGTCGGTCTTTCTGTGGGCTGCTTCACCTGGAGAAACTTTTCCATACCAGAGACTTTTTCAAACAGTTTCGAAAGCTTGTGCATCCTTTGGTCCTTTTCGTTCTGGAGATTCTTGAGAATGGTGTTGATGTGGCTAATATTAGATTCAGCTAGTGATTCAGAAAGCTGTGGAGACGGAACGTTCAGATCATTCGATATCTGGGAAATACTGACTTGGAGCCGGTTCTTCTTGCGACTACGCTCAGCAACGACAGAAAGGAGACTCTCGAGTTCTTTAGAAAGAGAGTCTGAGAGCTGCTGGTATGGTGGGGACAACTTCTTGTCGTACAAAGACGCGTATTCTGTGTTATCATCGTGCGTATTGGGCTCTGCTAGAAGGCTGCGTTTTCGGGACATTTCCACAATTATGTCCTGGCATTGTGTTTTCAATTGGTCTCGTTGCGCCTTGCGTTTTTGCACATATGCCTTCACAGAATCATGCACGATATCAGTGAGTATTTTCTCACATTCGGTGCTGGATGTGAAATCAATTTCTTTTCCGAGCGTCACCAGCTCTGAAAATAAACCAGAGCAGAGGCTTTGTAGCCTTGAAAAGTCCATTATTTGCTGAAATAACCCCGCGGTGGCTGCTGGTTGTGGATTTCCTCTAGTGGATGTAAACAAACAAACAAACAAACAACACCAACGGTAAGCGATATTACTCAGCCGGGTGCGACAGTAACGATATTCCGGGGCTGAAACTTTCGTCAATTACTAGTAAAGTACCCTAAAATAAATGAAGAAAACAGTGAAACTTCGGGTTTCGGTCCACACGTCATTGCAGTATCTGCTGAACCTCGACTTCATATAGGTGCGACGGTTAGCAAAGCAGCACAAACGATCAGTACACCAATAATCCACCCACATAAAAAAGTGAACAATATAAAATGAGAATTCTAATTATTCGCCATGGTGAAACTGACCATAATTGCAAAAGAATCATGCAAGGTAGTTTGGATACACCACTAAACGCGCGCGGGGAGGAACAGGCCCGCGACGTTCAGAAATTGATCCACGAGCGTGAGCATATCGATGCAGTCTATAGCAGCGATCTCCAGCGGGCCTCTCGCACCGCAGAGATAATAGCCGACGGCAAAGTGGGCTTAATCAAAATACCAGAGTTCAGAGAGCGTTTCATGGGCCCAATTCAAGGAATGAACTATGAAGATGCCATGCAGAAGCTCAAGCGAGACAATCTGCCGTCTCTTAAGTCGTACGGAGAAAGCCAAGAACAGATGGTTGCACGTCTTTCTTCAGCCTGGGAGATTTTAAACGCAAAGGCGCGTGAAAATGGCCACAAAACGGTAGTCGTGGTGTCCCACGGATCTGCTTTGACAACCATGTTCACCCACCTCGCCGAGACCCAAAGGGTCGGATTTGCATCACCAGAAGTAAAGCGTGCATTTGATGAAAACCCCCGACTGAGCAACTGCTGCGTTACCATCATTGAAGACGACAAGTTCGTGACCTTTGCGGAGAGATGGACCGACTCGATTGTACGGGAGCGGGAGCTGGTCTAATAATCACAAGCACGATCAAAAACAAGTAACGTAATTAATCTTATGTTTAATATGTTTATGTCTATTTAACAAGCTTCTCATAGACCTCCTGGTACTTTTGAACGGTGTTCTTTATGATATCGTCGGGAACAGTAACTCCCTCCTTGGCCTTCAAATTATTAGCCACAAGCCAGTTACGCAGGTACTGCTTGTCGAAGCTGTCCTGGGTTTCACCCAGCTTGTAGCCGTCGAGAGGCCAGAATCGACTCGAATCGGGCGTGAGCACCTCGTCAACGAGCACAACCTTACCGTTCTCGTCAACACCAAACTCGAACTTAGTATCAGCGATGATGATGCCCCTCTGCAGAGCGTAGTCGCGAGCCTTGACGTACAAAGCCACAGCGATCCGCTCGACCTCATCCAGCAATTGTTGGTCACCGTTGAGCACCTTCAAAGCCTGCTCCTTGCTGATATTCTCATCGTGCTCGCCCTGCTCAGCCTTGGTAGAAGGCGTGAAAATAGGGGTGGGGAACTGCTGGCTCTCCTGGAGCCCAGCAGGCTGCTTGACACCATGAACTGTGCCGGATTTGGTGTACTCAGACCACGCACTTCCGGTAATGTAGCCACGCACAATCACCTCTAAAGGAAGCAGCTTGTACTTGTTTACGACCATGGATCGGTTCTCCAATTGGGCACAGATCTCGGGGTCACTGGTGACTGATTTGGGCAGAGATCCGTCTTTGACGGGGTTGCCGTGATCTGCCAAATGGTTCGGCACGACATCCTTCAGATAATCGAACCAGAATCGAGACAGGCTGGTAAGAATGGCTCCCTTACCAGGGACTCCATTGGTCATGATGACATCGTACGCACTGATACGATCGCTAGCCACAAACAAAAGCTGGTTGTTGGGGAGCTCGTAAAGCTCCCTCACTTTACCTCTGGCAACAAGTGGAAGTGTACCTTTAAGATCTGAAGCCTGCATGGTGAAAAGTATGGAAACGTCACCTAGCCCTTTGAGAGTCATCATCTATTTTATCACTATACATATGGGCAAGGCTTCGAGAGATTCCGATAGCGCGCTTATCGCTCGAACATAATTTGAGCTCTCTTCGAGACAAACTCAGAATGAATTCTAGTATATAATATAAGCAATTATAAAATATCAGTATTCTAGGCTTGCGTGAAAGAATGCATCGCGGGTGATATCCTAGCTATCACGTAAGTGTTGAAACATGCAGTACTATCCTAGTAGACTAATCGTAGACTGATCGTAGTAGACTTATCGTAGACTGATACTAATGGACTAATCGTAGTATGCTGATACGAGTGGATAATCCTAGCGACAACACCTTTGAACTACACTAATCGTGGTAGACTGACGTGATCGTGGTATACTGATCGTAGTAGACTAATCCAGTAGACTAATCCAGTAGGAAGATCGTAGCAGACAGATCGTGGCAGGCTTTACCGTCAGCACTCGTTTGACTTTCCGTCAAGTCCCGTTCAAGAGGGTTGGCAATTCTATATACATATCTATGTTGCTGTTGCCGGTGATACATCGTACATGTTGAGCATCATCAAAGAAATCTTCGCCGGAATATTACACAGTAACTCTACATCATGCACACAGAAACTCTACAGCATGATGGTCTGCTAATGCGTTGAAACATGGGTACAAGTGGCAATGATGGAAGGTTCTATCTTTCTAAATAACCTTTTAGTCCTCCTCATCTAAAGAGAAAGAGGTACCGCACCCACAGGATGATGATGTATGGGGAGACAGCACCTTGAACTGTGAGCCAATCAGCTCCGTGGTATAGTCAATAGTGGCGTCGCGCAAGATTCGGAGCGATCTGTGGTCAATTACAACTCTGGCACCATCCCGCTCGAATATACTATCAGTCTCCTTGATGTCGGAGGCGTCTGGCAGCTGGAATATGTACTGAAACCCATGGCACCCGCCAGATTCAACATTGATGCGGAGAACCAGGTCTGGCCTCTTCTCCTCATCACAAACTTGGTGCAACTTTTTAGAAGCAGCTTCAGTCACATTCACCCGTAGAAGCTGTCCGGATTTGGTGAATGCTGGCTGACTTATAGTGGTGGGATCTGCTGCATCAGGCCCCAGTGTGGATCTGATTTTACGGCTCTCTATAGGTGACTGCGGGGGAGCCTGTGTGCTGTATAAAACCCGGCTCGGCATGGGTCTATAAACCCGGGATCTATTAAATGCTGCCAAACATGGAATTGCGGCGTTACGAGCACCTGCGAATCTGTGCACACTTCGAATGATCATTATGAATTGAGCTTGTTGGCTGTAGCGCTTCAGCATGAGGGAGGGATTTAATGCAGTATCATGTAGCTTTAATTTACCACCCCATGGTTGATCACATGTGTGAAACTTACCGTGCATGCACTTCTCTGTGCACATCTCTGTGCATATATAAAGATAAATAACAGACTTTGATGGTAAATATTTTACTTTGATATATTATACTCTCTATAACTAGAGCTTGAGAAGTCTCAGCTTGAAGGCAATATCGCCGATGTTCTGATCCTCCTCGCCAATGACCTCATTCTTAGCGTCGGTGTACTGGCGAGCAGGAATGCGGAGCGACTTGGTAACCATCTCGTCGTTGGTACGCAAAACCTCAGGAAGAACCTCACCGTCCTCGTTGAGAACCGAGTACTCGACCTGGACATCGTCGGTAGTCTGAAGACCCAGCTTCTTACGGAAGCGCTGCACACGGTTCATGAACTCACGGGCGGTACCGGACGACTTCAAGGTCTCGTCAACCTTGGTATCAAGGACAAGCAGAACCTCGTTGTCGCCAGCAGAAACGCAGCCCTCGGGCAACTTGGACTCGTCGATCGTGCGGAACACCTGCAGATCACCCTCGATCAGCTCGATGCCGTCAACAGTGATCTTACCGGTCTTGAGGTAGTTCTCGATGTCCTCCGAGGGGACATTGGGCAACGCCTTCTTGACACGCATAACGTCGCGCTTGAGCTTCTTGCCAAGCACAGGCCAGTCAGCCTGGGCACGGACCTGCACGCCGTGGGCCTTCTCGTCAGCGGTGAAAACAATATCGAGGATGTTCAGCTCATCGAGGATGAACGTGCGCAGAGTCTTGAGGTCGTCCAAGTACTCCTGATCGGGGTGAACAATGACCAAAGACCTCAGCGGGGTCTTCAAGCTGACGCCGTGCTTCTCACGGACGTAACGGCCGTGCTCAATGACCTTGCGCATGCGGTTGACGGCACGGCGAGTGGGCTCGTCAACAAGCTCCTCACGAACCTCGGGGTAAGGCAAGAAGTGGACCGAGCGGCTGTCCTCGATCTTGAGCTGCTTGAAGGTCTCCTCAGTGATGTACGGGCGCAGCTTCTGGTAGATGTTTTCGGCCATGAACGGCACGAACGGAGCCATGGCGCGGCAGAACACGAACTCAGCCTCAAAGAGGGTGTTGAGTGCATCCAAGGTGTCCTTCTCGCCGTTCTCGCCCTTAAGACGCAGACGGTTCAGGCGAATATACCAGTTGGTCAGATCGTCGATGAACTTCAACAGACCAGGAACAACACCGTAGAGGCGGTAAACTTTCATCTCCTTTTCAATGTGGCTCAACAGGTACTGCAGAGTGGACAGCATCCAGTGGTCCATGACGTTGGGACTGATGCGGCTGGGGTCGTACTGGAACTTGGCCTCAGACTGCTTGTGCAGAAGGGCAACCTGGCTCTCCCAGAAGCGGTAGCTGTTGAACCACGGAATGAACACCTTGCCCAAGATCTCGCGGACGCCCTCCTCCTTGAAGCGCAGGGACTCGGCGCGCAGAACAGGAGAGTCAATGAGGTACAGGCGAATAGCGTCAGCACCGTACTTGTCGAACATCTCGTTGGGATCGGGGTAGTTCTTCAGACTCTTGGACATCTTCTTGCCATCGGCAGCCAGAATGATACCGGTGACGCACACGTTCTTGAACGGCGACTGGTCGAACAAGTGGTTACCGAGGACAGTCAGGGTGTAGAACCAGCCACGGGTCTGGTCCAAGCCCTCACTGATGAAGTCTGCGGGGAATCGCAGGTCCTTGTTCTCGAAGGGGTAGTGCTGGGAGGCGAACGGCATGCTGCCCGACTCGAACCAGCAGTCGAAGACCTCCTCGACACGGTGGAGCTTGTTGCCCGTCTTCGGCGACACGATCTCGATGTCATCGACATACTCACGGTGAAGATCGGTGATGCCAGTGCGGCCCGAAAGCTCCTCGAGCTCGGCGATGCTGCCCACACAGATGGTCTCGCTGAAGTCGTCCGAGGCCCAGATGGGAAGGGGGGTACCCCAGTAACGGTTACGGCTAACGTTCCAGTCGCGGGCGTTCCGGATCCAGTTGCCGAAGCGTCCGTCGCGCAGATTGGAGGGAACCCAGTGGGTCTTGTCCAAGTTGGCCAGGATCTTCTCGGTGTGGTCAGCGACACGCACGAACCAAGCAGGCACAGCCTTGTAGATCAGAGGGGTGTCTGAACGCCAGCAGAAGGGGTAGCTGTGTCGTACCTGGCCGTCGGCAACGAGCCTGCCGGCCTGTTTTATCTCGCGAATGATGGCACGATCAGTCTCCTTGACGTGCTGGCCAGCGAACTGCGGAACCTCCTTGGTGAACAAACCGCTGGCGTCCACAGGGTTGGGTCCGGGCTTCTCTTCGCTAGTGATGCCCGCAGCCTTGCAGGCGTCGAAATCGGCCTCACCGAACGACGGTGCCTGGTGCACAACACCAGTACCGCTGTCATCGGTAACGTAGTCAGCGGCAATGACGCGGAAAGCGGTGTCCTTGTACTCCTCGTAGAAGAAGTCGAACAGCGGCTTGTACTTGCGGCCAACAAGCTCGGAGCCCTTGATCTTGCGGACGACCACAACACCCTCCTTGGCAGGCTTCTTCCACACGGTGGTCATGAGCTTCTCCAGCATAATGTAGCGCTTGTCACCAGCCTTGACCTCGACGTAGTCGAACTTGGGGTTCACGGCCAGCGACAAGTTCGACGGAAGGGTCCACGGCGTGGTGGTCCAAGCCACCATGGCCAAGTCGGGCTCGTCTTCGAGGGGGAACGCAACGCTCACAGCGGGATCGAGCACCTCCTTGTAGTTCTGCTGGGCCTCGAAGTTGGACAGAGGAGTGGTGCAGGCCGTGGAGTAAGGCATGACGCGGTATCCACGGTAGACCTTGCCGCTCTCGAACAGCTGCTTGAACGCCCACCACTCGCTCTCCATGAAGGAGGGGTACATGGTTTTGTAGTCGTTGTCGAAGTCAATCCAGCGACCAAGACGGCCAATGTCGTGGCGCCACACGTCGGCAAACCGCATGACAATCTTGCGACACTCAGCGTTATACTTGTCAATTCCCATGGCCAGAACGTCGTCCTTGGTACGGATACCGAGGTCCTTGTCAATCTGGTGCTCAATAGGAAGACCGTGGGTGTCCCAGCCGAAACGGCGGACAACGTGGAAGCCCTTCATGGTGGCATAACGGGGCACGATATCCTTGATGGTGGAGGCCAGCATGTGGCCGTAGTGGGGGGTACCAGTGGCAAAGGGCGGTCCATCATAGAAGGTGAAATTAGGACGGCCTTCACTGAGCTCCAGGGAGCGGTGGAAGGCGTTGATTTCGTTCCAGAAGTTCAGAACTTTTTCTTCCTCGCCGGCGAAATTCATGATGCTAAGTTATGAGTAATCCCGGCAGGTCAGGGAAAACTCGAGGTCCTGAAAAATGATGACGCATCCACCACCGGGAAGAGCAGTCGCACTAGAACGGTTTAGAAGCGAAGCGGACGCCCAAGCGAAAAACAAAAACGCGGCGAGTTTAATTATAGACTCAGAAATACAGTTTATGCGTATTGCTGCAGGCTGTACCGGTGCAAGCGTGGGGCTGCATTACCGACAGACACTGGTACCAATACATTTTAAATACTAGCGGGCCCGAAATTAAGTTACTCTAACCGCCCGACGCGTATATAGCTAGTGATACAAACCAGGCTCTCAGGCACCTACCGAGTTTGTGGACGGACCTTACCCTTAGGGTTTACTCTAAGTAAGCAGTCTCGGCGATTTCCAAATCGGTGCGCTTGGCACGCTCCAGAACCTGCTTGTTCAAATTGAGGTTCTTGAAGTACGGCTCGAACACCTGGGCAACCTCACAGAATGCACTGTTCACCTGTCGCAGCATGGCATGAGCAGGGCTCACGTCAGGTGTCACCACGCCCTGGCGCACCAGCACGTCGGTCTTGTCCACGGGAGGGTTGGCAACAATGTGCTCGAGGATCTCGGCAAACTCGTTGGTTATGGCTAAAAAGGGCGCAATTGTATCCTGAACGTAGCCGTACTCGTCCTCATTGAGCGAGTGCGTGATTAGGCGGGCCACGCTGCGGACAGCGAATGAGGTGGTTTGACGGTGCCGCAGCTTGGTCTCCAGGGTCCGCACCGTGGTCTTGCGCATGATAGACCCCGGGTATGTGGACAGAACCCATTCGTAGAGGTGCTCGAGGGTCTTGATCCCGCGGAGGTAGAGCCCGTGCAGCTTGGCGCGGGCACGCTGGGCGCGCGTGGTCGAGGTGGACTCCAGCGAATGCGCAAACTTGGCGATCTTCTTTTCGAGCGCACTGTTCGGGTTCAGCAGAGGCTCCGGGCGGTGCTTGGTGGAGAAAATGTTCTTATTAGTGCTGTGGACAGTAAATGCAGGGCTGGAAGCGGTTTTGTCGGGCCCAGCCGCAAACTGGTCCTGCTCCTCTTCCTCCTTTTTCTTTCTTCGTTTCTCCTCCTCTTCCTTCTTCTTGTTCTTCTCTTTAGGACGGAACTCGCTGATGTGGTCCCTGATGACCTGCGTGACACACATGTCTATGCGCTGCCACGCAGCAGTGTCGCCCTCCACGTCGCTGTAGACCAGGCTACGGCGGTCCTTTTTGTGCTCCGAGATAACCAGCAGTTCGTTCCACGCAACCAGGGCCGTGGTCGAGTCCGCCCGCGACTCCAGACCACTAATGAGCGTGCTGTTCTTCTCACTGGACCTGTCGCTGAGCAGCTTCCCGCGGCTGACGGGGTGCGGCGTGACGCACGACCTGAAGACATCCAGCGCAAACGACCACACCAGCACCAGCGGCAGCAGCGCTACCGGCAACAGCACCAGAGAGGTGAAAGGGTGGAACTCGCCCAGCCGCTTCGAGGTGAACTGCGCTGCCTTGCGGACTATATAGGGTGCAAATAGCATGTAATGCCTGCGAATGACGGCGAAATGGACCAACGGCCAGACGCCACACACGGTGGCCCACACGAAGACGGCTCTGACCGCAGGCTTGAGCCCGTTAGCGCGAATGCGGGAGAACGCACTGGTGCTGCAGATCGCCTGGGTGACCTGGAAGACCACCGCGTCCTCAGCGATGAGTGCAACGGCGAAAACCAGCGCCAGCCCCCAGGACAGCGACATGCCGTAGAGATAAGCGTCGTTCACGACCAGCATGTCGAACGAGGAGTGCAGCGACCAGTCCTCGGGCACGCCTTCCAGAGTGTACCCGTCAAAATGCTTCACAGCGCTGGTGGTCGGGGCCAGCTTGGGAGCAACCGCCCACATGAAGTAGGAGCACGCTGGAACGCTCAGGGACAGGAAGACGGCCAGCAGCTGGGGCGAGGTGGTCTTGGAGTAGATCTCGGACGCAACGCTGGCGTACGCAGGCCTCTCCGGGCGCAGCAGCACCTTGAAGGCCAAGAGAGCGGCCACGGAAGCCAGCGTGAGGCCCGCGAACACGGCGAAGAAACGCAGGAACGGCAGTTGCAGCACGGCCAGCACGAGGTTGAACACGCACACCAGACGCTGCGCGCTCATGAAGCGGGTGTTCAGAACGCTCGCCACAATCTGGGAGTATGGCGTCACATAGCGGATCTCTTTCTTCGGCGGTAGAAGCCTGATGAATGAGCCCATCGAGAAACAGCCTGGCTCAGTGTAAAACCAGGTGACCTAACCCCTAGAAGCAACCCGCTGTACGCAGCGGTGGATACACGTACGTAGCTACGTAAGGCGCACGGACGCGAACGCCGGTTACCCGCGCCAATTGCGGCGGGCCTGCAAGCCGAGGAACATTTGCACGCCCGCAGTCCCGCGCACGGCCATCCCGTGGGACTGCCGCTGGAGCCCCAGGAAGTGTAGGGCGGCCCAACCCTCCCCGGCGCGATGGTCAGCGATTGGGAAGAACATTAGTAATAGGAGAGGGACGTGGAAAAATTCTTCATAAACCCTGCTATATATTTTTTCACTTCACGCAATTTTATTTCAACTGTACGGAAATGTCTGAACAGCAGAACACCACGCCCGCTTCGACTGAGGTTGCTCAGGACGGCACTGTCCACCAGAACTACGATGAGGCCATTGACAGTTTTGACGCTCTGGGCCTGAAGGAGGAGCTCCTCCGCGGTATCTACACCCACGGTTTCGAGACGCCCTCGACCATCCAGCAGCGTGCCATTCTCCCTATCATGCAAGGTAAGGACGTGCTTGCCCAGTCCCAGTCTGGTACCGGTAAGACAGCCACCTTCACCATCGGTGCCCTCCAGCAGATCGACCCCAGCGTCAAGGCCACCCAGGCCCTAATCTTGGCACCCACCCGTGAGCTGGCTCTCCAGATCCAGACCGTCGTGCGCACTCTCGGTGAGTTCCTGGACATCGTCTGCCACGCCTGCATTGGTGGCACCTCGCTCGAGACCGACGTCAGCGTTCTGCGCCAGGGTGCCCACGTCGTCGTCGGTACCCCCGGCCGTGTGCACGACGTCATCCAGCGTGGCTTCCTCGACCCCCGCCAGGTCAAGATGTTCATCCTTGACGAGGCCGACGAGATGTTGAGCCGTGGTTTCAAGGAGCAGATCTACAACATCTACCAGATGCTCCCCGAGCGCTTCCAGATCGTGCTCATGAGTGCCACCATGCCTCCGGACGTGCTTGCCGTCACCCACCAGTTCATGAAGAACCCCATTACCATCCTGGTGAAGAAGGACGAGCTGACCCTCGAGGGTATCAAGCAGTTCTACATCGACGTGTCCGAGGAGCAATACAAGATCATCACTCTGTGCGACATCTACGAGACCATCACCGTCTCGCAGGCCGTCATCTTCTGCAACACCCGTTCGTCGTGCGAGGCCGTGCGCCACGCCCTTGTCGAGAACGACTTCGTCGTGTCCATGATCCACGGTGACATGGAGCAGGCCGAGCGTGACGTCATCATGAACGAGTTCCGCACCGGTAGCTCGCGTATCCTGATCGCTACCGATTTGCTTGCCCGTGGTATCGACGTCCAGCAGGTCTCCGTCGTTATCAACTTCGACCTCCCCAAGGACCTCTCGTCGTACCTGCACCGTGTCGGTCGTGGTGGTCGTTTCGGTCGTCGTGGTGTCGCCATCAACTTGGTCACCGACGAGAGCAAGACTAAGTTGCGCGAGATCGAGCAGTACTACTCGACCGTCATCGAGGAGATGCCTTCCAACATTTCTGAGTTCTTGTAAGCCTTATTTAATTATCTAAAACTTTACACCTTAAACTGCGAGTGACAGAGCTTAGCTAGACTGTGGTGTGGTTGCAGCAGACACTGTAGTAATGCAGCAGTGCACTGTAGTAATACAGTGTCTTAGTGTAGTAATACAGTAGACACGGTCTAGTGCACTGCAACGCAGTAAACACAGTAGTTCGATACAGTGCAGGCACGGTCTTAGTGCAGTGCGATCAGACAACGCAGTTAGACACAGTAGTTAGATAGAGTTCATCTTAGTGCAGTACAACGCAGTAGACACAGTAGTTAGATACAGTGCAGGCACAGTTCATCTTAGTGCAACGCAGTCAGACATTGTTCAGTTCGATACAGTGCAGGCACAGTTCATCTCAGCGCAGTGCAATCAGACACAGTTAGTTACACACGATCGATGCAGTGTAGTTAGATACAGTGCAGGCACAGTGCATCTTAGCGCAGAACAATTAGACACACGATCGATGCAGTGATGCAGTGCAGTTACACACACTCAGTCAGACGATGTAGTTCGATACAGTGTATACACCTATTCTCTCAACAGGATGCAGTTCTATGCAGTGTAGTTACACCCAGTGGAGACATTCAGCTTAGTGCAGTACACGGTACAGTCGTAGTAAGCTCCAGTAACTCCAGTGCGGACCCTACGCAGCTACATCCAGTGAGACACAAAGTAGCTTAGCACAGTGCAATTAGATGCAGCTTGATATAGCACAGCTACACCCACGCTGTCGCAGTGCAGTTCAATACAGCGTATTTAGACACGGTTCAATACAGTGTAGTTACACCCAGTGCAGGCACCGTAGAGCTTAGTACAGTGCACGGTACAGTTACTCACTCTCAGCAAGCTCCAGTAACTCCAGTGCAGTTACCCAGTGAGACACAGAGCAACTTAGTACAGTGCATCAGACACAGTGCAGTTAAACACACTCACAGCCCACTCGCAGTAAACTCCATTGTAGACACGGTGCAGCGGATGCAGTGCAATTAGACGCAGCTCGATATAGCACAGCTACACCCACGCTGTCCAGTGCAGTTCAATACAGCACACTCACACGCATTCTGCCATAAATTGTGCAGTGCGATTAGACACGGTTCAACACGGTCGATGCAGTGTAGTTACACTCAGTGCAGTGCAATTGGACATGGTACAGTTACACTCAGTCAGCCACGGTGAAGTTCGATGGAGCGCAGTTCAATGCAGTGCAGCTAGATGGTGGAGTTCGATGCCGTGTAGTACAGTGTAGTTACACCAAGTGCAGATACACCTAGTGCAGACACCGTAGAGCTTAGTACAGTGCACGGTACAGTTACTCACACTCAGTAAGCTCCAGTAATTCCAGTGCAGTTACACCCTACGTAGCTACACCCAGTAAGACACAGAGCAGCTTAGTACAGTGCAATTAGGCGCAGCTCGATATAGCACAGCTACACCCACGCTGTCGCACAGTGCAGTTCAATACAGCGTAGTTACACACGGTTCAACAGTGTAGCTACACCCAGTGCAGACACAGCCAGTCGATACAGTGCAGCTAGACACGGTTCAATGCAGTGCAGACACAGTGCAGACACAGTAGAGCTTAGTGCAGTGCACGGTACAGTTACTCACACTCTGAAACACCAGTAACCGCCGCAGTTACACCCAGATACACCCGCAGACACCCCACGCACCCCACGCAGCCTAATTAGTGGGAAAGTCGCGCACGTTGAAGTGACGCGACCCGCCAGCGCCAACGTAGTCGCCCGCGATCTGCCCGTTGCCCTTGAGAATGTACTGGTACGACATCAGCCCGTCCAGGCCCACTGGGCCGCGAGCGTGCAGCTTGTTGGTCGACACGCCGACCTCTGCGCCAAAGCCGTAGCGGTAGCCGTCGGCAAAGCGGCTGCTGGCGTTCCAGTACACGCCCGCCGAGTCCACCGCGCGCAGGAACTTGCTGGCTGCGACCTCGTTGCTGGCGACAATGACGTCCGTGTGGTGCGAGCCGTGCACGTTGATGTGCGCGATCGCCTCCTCCACGCTCCCGACGGTCTTGATGGCGATCTGGAACGACAGGAACTCCGTGTGGAAGTGCTCCGGCTCGGCCTGCTTGAGGCGCTGGGCCAGTTCCGGGCCAACGGCCTCGTGCGCGGCAGCATCGGCAAAAATGGTGACGTTGGAGTCCAGCAGCCTCGCCACGACCGCCCGCAGCTGCTCGCGAGCCTTCTCGTGAACCAGCACGGTCTCCACGGCGTTGCAGCCCGCCGGGTAGTTGGTTTTCGCATCGTTGACGATGTTCGCGGCCATTGCGGCGTCCGCGCTCTCGTCAATGTAGGTGGAGCAGATCCCGTCCGCGTGGCCCAGCACGGGGATCGTGGAGGCGCGCTTGATGTCGCGCACGAGCTGGTTGGACCCGCGCGGGATCACCATGTCGATGAGCTTGTCGCAGGTGAGGAGCTCGCCCACGGCCTCCCGCGTGGTCAGCAGCTGCAATGCGTTCGCGGGAATGGTCGTGCGCGCGAGCGCCTCCTGGACGAGCCGGGAAATGACGGAAAAGGTGTTGCGCGACTCGCTGCCGCCCTTCAGAATCGCGGCGTTGCCGCTCTTGATCGCCAGCGACCCGATCTGGGCAATTACCTCCGGACGCGCCTCGAAGATCACCAGCAGCACGCCAATCGGGCACGAGAGGCGGTACAGCCGCAGGTTGTCGTCGAGTTCGCGGTCCAGCGTGAGCTTTCCCACGGGATCCTCAAGGGCGGCGACGTCCAGCACGCCCTGGAGCATTGTGTCGTACTTGGCCGACGTCAGCTCCAGCCGCTTGATCAACGAGGGGCTCAGCTCCGCCGTCTGCGCTGCCTCCACGTCCTGGCGATTCGCGAGCATCACCTGGTCCTTATTATCGCGGAGACGGTCGTGAATTGCCTTCAAGGCCGCAGTCCTGTGGTCGTTGGACGCAACCTTCAGGACATTTGCCGTTTCGCGCGCACGCTGGGCGATTTCCATTGCAACTTATCGGTGTGATACGGACGAGCTCGTGGACACGGGAGGGTTATGCACCAGCCCAGTATTGCAGGACGCCTTTCCTAGCCCACGCCTCCCACGCTATCATCCACAGCACGTTGTGGGCCGCAGCCCCGCGGTCGATGGCTCCACGATACTGTTTCTGGCCCTTAGTCACGCAGGCCCACTCTGGCTGAGTAATCGCTCGCCCGCCCTTGGCGCCGGAGAGACTCTTTTAGTACCCGTACCCTTTTTTTTCAGAGAATTTTTCAGCTATATATGGTGGCCCCACACCACCTCAGAGACTCTCTGTGCCTTCAGGAGCTCCTCGATGTTGAGGGCGATCAAGGCGCGTTATGTAAACGGATAGCCGAGGCGAGTGCTCTCTTCGACGCGTCGCAGGCCTCTGAGTTTTCGACAGAGCTTGGGTTCGACGCCCGGAGATTGGCTGCTGCGCACAACGTGGTGGTTGTGAGCAAGGCAGCGGACTCGGTTCATTTGGCCACGCTGGAGAGGGTCTGCGAGGGGTTGGTGGAACAGCCGCTCGTGGAGCGCTTCCTGGTGGACGTGATCGACAGCAACCCCGAGCATCTGCTTGGTGCTGCTATCGACCAGTTTTCGGGCGTGGTGCGGTTTCGGCCACACTCTCTGCGCACCGGCCAGTGGACGGAGTCGGTATTCCGCGGCTTGTAGACTTCAAAAGGTACGTGATGAATGTTTTTTAAACTCAGCTCACACTGATGCAAGCTTGAAGTGAATTTTTTATCCAATTTCTGACAATACTAACTCTCCCAGCATTCTATTTATTGCCTATTTATTGCCTATTTATTGCCTTATTTATTGCCTTATTTATTACTTCTATTTATTACCACATTACTACAGTGTATTTACAACTACCCAACACTACCACAAATTAGACTGCCACACACTAAATACTATATAGAGTACTAAGGTGTTCGATCCTATTACAGTGTATAGACTACAGAATGCAGTACAGCAGCACCTATAGATGAAAGAATCTACATGGTAAGGTGCCTAACACCTTTGGTGCCTGCCGCTACCCGAGATACGACGTGCGGTCTGTATTTGTCACCTCGCAACTGGTGAAATTTCAGCCATCTTCATTGATCCGCATGTGGTACAGAATCACCCAGAAGAGATCCACCATCGGGCTGCCAAAGAAGCTCCGCAACACCGCACTGGCCATGGGTCTGTCGCGGCGCGGCAACGTGGTGTACCAGCGAGTGAACGCCGCGAACGCGGGCCAGATCCTGGCGCTCAAGGAGCTGCTCGAGGTCCAAATTGTAGATAAGGCCTTGAGCCGCGAGGAGGAGAGGCTAATGAGCCGCAGACCCCCGGGATACACCGTCGAAACTTCCGAATAGAGCATAATCTTAGACAAAATTCTAATTGTACATACTACATTATATCTGGTATCAAATTCGGGTGACGCCGAACGGCGCAGGCGCGCTCATCCGCGGCAGCAGCCCACCGTACGTGTCGAGGCTGCTGCGGTCGTCGTAGGCAAAGGTCGGGCCGTTGTTGCGGGGAGACGGCACCGGAGCCGCGCGCAGCACCTTGGGCGTGGACGCAGCCATCTTTTCCGGGGTGTACATGAGCGACTCGTCCACCAGCCGCAGAACCGACCGCACCGTGTCCATACTGACGTCGCCGTCCATGGACGAGTTGGCCGTGCTGACCCGCATTGTGCGCGGGCGCTTGGCGGTGCTGTCGAGGCCCGAGCCGACGTTGACTCGCCGCATCGGCGTGCTGGTGGCCATGTCCTCGTTGCCCAGAACGGTGATATCAGCCATGCTTTCGTCCTGGACGTCTCCGGAGGCTTTGGCGTCCGGGTTGCTGGTCCGGGATTTGTGGTGCTCCTGGAACTGCAGAGCCGGGACTCCGTCAATCGTCATATGCTGTTTAAAGCCCTCGATGTCGTGCGTCCGGGCCAGTCTGCGGACCGGATCGTTGGCCTTCTTCGTGCTGGCTGCCTGGTTCGAGTGACGCAGCTTCTCCGTGTCCTCAAACGTGGCAGCCAGAGCGAATGCTATACGATTGGGGGGCTTCTGGGGTTGCGACGGCCCGGAGACGGAGCTGGCGTACGCGCAGGGGTCCTGCAGAGGGTCCGGGGTGCTCATGGCGTAGCCGAGGCTGGCGTATGTGGCAGGTTTAGGCTGTGAAAACAGATCAATGGTTCTTACGGGCACATACGTCGATTTGCGGCCTGGTTTTCCGGGGTTGTTCTGCTTCGCCGCCATGCTGTGTGAGGGATAAACAGGGCGATGGAGAAGTGTCGATGCGCTTACCCTAAAGTAAACATACACTGCTGAAAAGTAAACAAGCACGGTGCATCAGCTCAAACGGAGGGGGGTCGGGCAGCCTTTCGACAGTGGCACTGCTGGGTCCGTCGGGGATAAATTCGCCCATTGGATCCCAGCAAAAGCACGACGCAGCTGAACGCCCACTAGACACGACGTTACGCAGGGTGGCCTAACCGCCTGCGCAGCCTGCTGGCTTTTTCCTTTGATCGACGCATCTACAGGCGCCACACACGCAGATGCGGCATCCGTTCGCCGTGCTTTGCGGTATACCCGCGCTTCCGCAGATCCACCGACACACGGGCTATATCACAGCTCAACCCTTGCCTCTGACGTATGGATGATGCAAAGGCTATATTAGCGGTGATCGAGGCTGATCCGCATGTAGATGTCTCCTCTTCAATTGGGCAGTATCAACTGCGGCCTACTTTGCTCGATCCCATAATTCCGCAAGGCATCGGCACTTTAGCCCGCGCCTACCTATCCACGCATAACACGGCCTGCCTGCATAACGTCTATGCTTTTTGCTCCGTGCGCGGCGCCAAGCTGGTGCAACAGAATTTCCCCACCGATGCGTTTTTAATCACCAAACTGCGAAATGAAATGCTTGCAAATGACGGTGAGGACTGGAAGCGCCAGTACGTTACTCTACTCTGGCTTTCTGCAGTCGTTCTGTCACCGTTCGACCTTAACGCCATTGAGCCCAATCTGTTTGATTCGCTTTACAGCGTAGCTCTAAGGTATCTGGGCGTGAGTGGCATCCAGCGCGAAGCCGCTAGTGTCCTGATGGCTCGGCTTCTGACTCGAGGCCCTCCCTCTTCGCATGCACCACTGGTGGACAGGTTCGTTGTGGACAGCCTGCCGTACCTCCAGGTTGACGGCTCCGGTCATGGAAATGAGTTCAGGTCTATCGGGACGCTGGCGGTTCTGGCCGTGGTGCTGGACCGGACGCCGATCATACCCCCGGAGGTGTGTGGCCTGATCAACCGGGCCGCAGAGCACATGGACCGAGGCGGGGAGCTGTGGTTCTACAATCACACTGTCCTGGCGCGGTACTGGATCAAGGTGCTTGGCAGAAGCGGCTTGCTGAAGATGGACGAGTTTGCCGAGTTGGTGGTTGCCGAATGCATGACCCTGCTAGACAACAAGTCCACCAAAATACGGATGTCTGCCGCGAAGTACCTGGCGCGGATATCCCACAAGCTGGATCTGCAGGGAAACGGCGAGCTGGCGGACGAGGTTACCGAGGCGGTGGTTGAGTCGCTAAGACACGAAACAAACATGGAGACGGCATCGTGCGACTACTGGAGCGGAGCCATGCTGGCGTTAGCTGAAATAGCCCGTCGACGGAGGCTGTTCACCAGTGCGTCACTGGAGTGTCTGGTGAACGACGTTCTCAGTGCCAAGGCGCTGCATTTCATCCAAAGGCGGTTGAAGGCCCAGATCGGGTCCAACGTGCGGGATGCTGCGTGCTACGTCTGCTGGTCGCTTTTCCGGTACGTGAAGGCTGACCAGCTGCTGAGGAGCCAGCGACTGGCTTTGTACTCGACGCTTGTGAGCCTGGCCTGTCTCGACAGTGAGGTGAACGTCCGCCGAGCGGCTGCGGCTGCCCTGCAGGAGGGGCTGGGGAGGTTCGGCAGCAGCCACGGGGATTTGGGCGCAGAGGAGATGTTCAATCTGATGAACAAGATAAACTTCCACACGGTCAGCTTGGCCGTGCACTGCTACGGCACCTTAGGGCCCGAGTTCTGCCGGGGCCGTGCTGCCTATGCGAAGCTGTACATCCACCACGGGATCAACCACTCGAACGCCGAGTTCCGGCGCATGGCAGCCAACGCGGTCACCGAGCATCCTGCCTCATTGCATACTGAAATAGTCGATCTCCTACTGAGCGACGACAGCGTAGATCTGCACGGCAAGATGCTGGCCTTGGGCGCAATCTACACCACGGGCTCAGTGTATCGCATAGACGAAGCACGGACACTGCTGTTCGGGCCAGATGAGTCCGACATCGACACTGAATCCAATCTCCGGCTTCTGCATATAGCGCCCGATCGGGTAGCGTCGTTCCTGGAAGGAGTAGTATCCGAGGACGCCCACGTAATTGCCAGTGCAGAAGACCTTATGGACTTGCTACCTGCAGCCGTCCTCACCAGCGAAATTATACCCCTGTGCGAACATAAGATGGCCGAGAACCGGCTGTATGTGGCTTGTTTGGTTAGAATGTCCCAGACCCCCGAGTCGATCCTGCTACGTGCGTCGCACCTAGCTGACCCCAAGAGCCGAGCGCTGGTTGCCTCGCGGCTCATTCCGCACGATGATGAAACCTCCTCGCGTGTGCTGGCATTCCTAAACGACTACACCATGGACGAACGCGGAGATGTGGGTTCTTGGGTGCGCGAGGCGGCCCTGCTACGGCTCCAGCCCGGCCCCACTGCCCGCAAGGCTGAGATCGAGCACGCCGTATGGAGACTTGCCAGCGAGAGCACGCAGAAGATCAGGCTGCTGGCTGCACAGACGCTCCACCGCCTGGGATTGCTGCCGCAGCTTGACCCCGAGGACACCGCGCGCTACTACTACGATCTGCTCTCGCACTGTCCAGACTCTGCGAGATCGGTAGTTGCACGCGGCGTGGCATCGTCCGTAGGTGCCATCCGGGCCAGCACGGCCACAATAGAGGGCTCATTCTGGGGTCTGCTGCGATACCTCGAGCGTGTGGGACCGGAGGTTGAGTCGGTTAGGTCGGTGGGATCTACTAGAACGGCATGGCCTGAGTCGGTGGGGTCGGTGGGATCGACTGGATCGTCTGGATCTACTCGAACGGCATGGCCTGATTCGACTGGATCGACTGGATCGTCTGGATCTACTCGAACGGCATCGGCTGTGTCGTCTGGATTGACTAGTTCGACTGAATCGTCTGGATTGACTGGATCTACTAGAGCGGCATTGCCTGGTTCGACTGGATTGACTGGATCTACTAGATCGTCTGGACTGACTGGATCTACTAGAACGGCATCAGCTGAATCATCTGGATTGACTGGATCTACTAGAACGGCATCGGCTGCATCAACCCGATCGACTGGCTCTACTGGATCGACTGGATCAACTAGGTCAACTGGACCTGCTCTACCTGTTACATCCACACCCACTACACCCGCGTCCGCACCCACCACACCCGCGTCCGCACCCACTTGGGTCCTCAATGCCGTCATGGCGATCGACAGAAGCTCGCAGAGCAGCGCTCTGGATGTCGTGCGCACTCTGAGGCGGCTGGTGCTCCACGGATACGACTTTGGCCCCGCTAAGCCCCGCGTGCTGGCTATAGCCTACAACACGACGCTCACGCGGTCCAGCGAGCAGCTGGCCATGGACGCGGTGGACATCCTGCAGGTGTACGGTGCCTGGTCGCCCCGCGCGTTCAACCGGCTGCTGAGCATGGTGAAAACCCACCGGCTCGGGCCCGTGCGCCAGCGGTGCGCCGACGCGCTGTTCGAGCTCGGCGTGGAGGACGAGGTTCTGGAAACCACCGACTGGACGGCTGCCGGGTTCGCGCAGTACGCCAAAAAACTAGCTATAGAAACAAAATAATAAATATAAAGGCAGATTAAATAGCCGCTACTCCTCTTCGCTGCTAATATCGTCCTCGTCCGGTACTGATCCAGCAGTGCCCGTGCTCCAAGTGCTAGCATACCGCGGGGTGGTGACGGAGGTGTCAGCGTCGTCGTCGTCGTCGCCGAGCTCGTCAGCCAGCTCATCGGCCAGATCATTAAAAGACTCCTCGAATCCTATATTAGGCTGCTGCCCGGGCTGATCCGCGGTTTGGGCCTTGCTGGGCGCCTCGGGAGCCTGAGGCGTTTTAGCTGTTTCGGGAGCCACGGGAGCCGCGGCAGGCTCGCTACGCTGCGGCTTGGGCTGTTCTTCGCGATTGCGTGGCTCCCTGGGCTGTTTCTCGCGAGGACGGCGCTCGCGCTGTTCACCACGGCGAGCCGGGGGCTCCCTGGGGTCTGCAATCGGGTTTTTAACGCCTCGGGCCAACGGAGGCGGGGCCTGGGAGCCGTTGTGTTGAGGCACAGCGTCGGTCCGTGTCTCGGCCGGCTCCAGGGAGGGAACGCGCGATGCAACAGCAGAGACTCGCGGAGTGGCCACATCCGGTGTTGGGGCCCTGCTGCTCGGGTTGCTGTCCGCGTCGGCGTCAGCGTCGCTCTTCCACTTGTTCATGTGCGGTTTCGGGGTGATCTTCTTGCGCGTGGGCAGCCGGGCCTTGGTATTACGTCTGGGAGCGAGGGCTGCGGACGAGGGCCGTTGCGACGGCAGCAGCACAGGAGGGGGGGTATTTTTGACAGGACTCGGTGTTTTGGACGTGGGCCGGCTGGCCGCAGAGCTCTCGCGCAGAATGCCCTGGGTGTCCGGGGATGCGGCACCGTTGGCCGTGGCGTGGCCGGAGCTGCGCAGCCGGGCCTTGAGCACGGGCGAGACCTGGATGTCCATGCCGAGCAGATTGAGCTCGTACTGCTTGGTCTGCGGGTTGTATATGAGCACGCACTCGGTGTCTCTGGTCTGGGTGCCATGGCCTCTGAACGACGCTGCGGGGGCTGGACCAGCGGCTCCGTTGGCTCCGTCGGCGGGCTTGGCGGACCCTTCCACGATGTACTCTCCGCGGGCGGTTTTGCGGAGGTCCAGTGTGTTTTTGTCGGTCTGCAGGCTGTCTGGCGGCACGGTGTAGCGTATGGTGAAGCCCGGCTGCCGGGCGGCCGCGGAGCTGCTGTCCAAATGCGTAGCAAACTGCTTGCTAAGCGTGATGTTGTACTCCTTGTGGCCGGGAACGGACATCGTCGAGGCTTCGTGCTGCAATTGACCGTTCGAGGGGCAATGATTCCTGGCGTGGGGTCCGGACAGCTGAACGCTGTTGCAAGGCAGGGGAGGAAAAGTGCGAGGTGGTTAAGGGAGCGAAGTTGGGACATTCACGTGTGAGACTGTGGCATAGAAAATAAATAAACACCCACGGAAGGTACCAGCGGCTCGCGATGAAGATCATACTGGACGCCATCGAAGAGAAGGTCAAGGCGCTTCTGCTGCAGTACTCCAGGGAGTTCACCCAGCGCGGGAACCCCGAGCTGACGCTGCGCTTCACCGGTGGCTGGGTGCGCGACAAGCTGCTCGAGCGCCGCAGCCACGACATCGACGTGGCAATTGACAAGACTACCGGCGAGGAGTTTGCGGCTGGCCTGCACAACTTCATGGTCGACCGCGGCATCAGCGAGACGGGCGTGCACAAGATCGCCGTCAACCCGGAGAAGTCCAAGCACCTGGAGACCGCAACCACGCGCATCTGCGGCCTCGACATCGACTTCGTCAACCTGCGCAGCGAGGAGTACGCCAACGTCGACTCGCGCGTGCCCACCACCGTCAAGTTCGGCACTCCCGCCGAGGACGCGTTCCGGCGCGATGCCACGCTCAATGCGCTGTTCTACAACCTCACCACCGATGCCATCGAGGATTTCACGGGCAAAGGCATGTCTGATCTGAAAAACGGCATCCTGCGCACCCCGCTGGACCCCCACGAGACGTTCAGCGACGATCCTCTGCGGGTGCTGCGGCTGCTGCGCTTCGTCGGCCAGCTGGGGTTCTCCATTGCCGGCGAAACTCTGGCCGCAATGTACGGCAAGACCATTGGCGAAAAGCTGGCCCACAAGGTCAGTGGCGAGCGCGTGGGCACTGAAATGCTGAAGCTGCTGGAGTCGGCGCACGTCTCGAAGGCTCTGGACTATTTCATCGATCTTGGCCTGGGGCCTTACGTTTTCCGCGTCCCCAGCCCGCAGGAGAGCCTGCACGCCTCCTCGGAGCAGCTCAAACTGCGATACGATAGCCTGAACCGGGTCCTGGGCGAGCTGGGGCCGTCTTCGGTTATAGCGCCTCAGTCTAAGGCTGAGCAGGGGATCTTGTGGCTGGCCACGCTCCTGCAGGACCTTAACCAAGACGACGCGGTGTCGCTGATCATCCAGAACGGGCTGAAGATGACCCGCGCCATCAAGGACGGCAGCAAGAAGCTGGTGGGCTCGATCGAGCCGTTCGACGACCTGTTCGAGAAGTTCCAGGCCAACACGGCTTCCAGAGTAGACCTGGGCATATACGTGCGGGGTCTCGGCGACTACTGGAAGATCAGCCTGGCTCTGAACGCCAGTCGTGTCCAAGACGTCGAGGGCGTGCAGCGACTGGCCAGTGCAATTGTGGACTCTGGCCTCGCCAATGCCCACGAGCTGAAGCCACTAGTAGCGGGCAAGGAGCTGATGGCGCTGCTGAACCGCAAGCCTGGCCCGTGGATGCAGCCTGCCTTGAGCCGAGAAATCGAGTACCTTCTAGAGAACCCGAACGCAACCAAGGCGGATGTGCTTGAGTGGGCCAGAACGGAGTTGCCATGACTGTAGACATTGCTTGACGGGGACGGAGGTGCAAGAACGCAGTCACGGTAGTGTCACGGCTGAGTTGGAGCGCACTAAGGCATGTGCTTGATGGAGACGGAGTTGCATTAACGCAGTCACGGCAGTGTCAAGGCTGAGTTGGAGCGCACTAAGGCGTGTGCTTGATGGAGACGGGGTTGCCATGACTGTAGACATGTGCTTGACGGAGACGGAGTTGCATGAACGCAGTCACGGTAGTGTCAAGGCTGGGTTGCCATAATGCAGTCACGGTAGTGGGCAAGACTGAGTTGGAGCGCACTAAGGCATGTGCTTGATGGAGACGGAGTTGCATTAACGCAGTCACGGTAGTGGGCAAGTCTGAGTTGGATGGGATCGCAACTAAGGCAGTGGGCAATACTGAGTTGGAATTAGCGTACAGTTGTACTTGCTGATCAGTTGAACGTTCACTCGTGCATTGACCCGATTCGTGCCAGATCGATACGACTAGTCTGTATATAAACCATACATTGTGCATATGTGATAAGCTCAATTAGGAGATACTAACCGAATAGCCTGTCATATATCCGAACTAGCGTTCCTGATTGGAAGGTGGTAATAGTTAGGTGGTAGCATAGGTGAGGATACCACCACTACATCACTACCACTGGCACGTCGAGTGGTATACCTCAATTCCACATACATATTACAGCTCGAAAAAAAGACCCAAACTTTCGGCGGCAATAACAGCACGAGTGCCACTACTACAGGCTTTCTAGGATATATATATGAAATATATATATTGAGCTAGTTCCAGCTATTTGTAGTAGCTGTCTGTAGACAAAATTACAGCTCGAAAAAAAGACCCAAACTTTCGGCGGCAATAACAGCACGAGTGCCACTACTACAGGCTTTCTAGGATATATATATGAAATATATATATTGAGCTAGTTCC
The DNA here is from genome assembly GCA_030579915.1 of Starmerella bombi. Taxonomy (NCBI): domain Eukaryota; kingdom Fungi; phylum Ascomycota; class Dipodascomycetes; order Dipodascales; family Trichomonascaceae; genus Starmerella; species Starmerella bombi. Next base: position 42,467 of record JAKTRX010000028.1, read on the forward strand.
AGCTATTTGTAGTAGCTGTCTGTAGACAAAATTACAGCTCGAAAAAAAGACCCAAACTTTCGGCGGCAATAACAGCACGAGTGCCACTACTACAGGCTTTCTAGGATATATATATGAAATATATATATTGAGCTAGTTCCAGCTATTTGTAGTAGCTGTCTGTAGACAAAATTACAGCTCGAAAAAAAGACCCAAACTTTCGGCGGCAATAACAGCACGAGTGCCACTACTACAGGCTTTCTAGGATATATATATGAAATATATATATTGAGCTAGTTCCAGCTATTTGTAGTAGCTGTCTGTAGACAAAATTACAGCTCGAAAAAAAGACCCAAACTTTCGGCGGCAATAACAGCACGAGTGCCACTACTACAGGCTTTCTAGGATATATATATGAAATATATATATTGAGCTAGTTCCAGCTATTTGTAGTAGCTGTCTGTAGACAAAATTACAGCTCGAAAAAAAGACCCAAACTTTCGGCGGCAATAACAGCACGAGTGCCACTACTACAGGCTTTCTAGGATATATATATGAAATATATATATTGAGCTGGTTCAAGCTATTTGTAGTGGCTGTCTGTAGACAAAATTACAGCTCGAAAAAAAGACCCAAACTTTCGGCGGCAATAACAGCACGAGTGCCACTACTACAGGCTTTCTAGGATATATATATGAAATATATATATTGAGCTGGTTCAAGCTATTTGTAGTGGCTGTGTGTAGACAAAATTACAGCTCGAAAAAAAGACCCAAACTTTCGGCGGCAATAACAGCACGAGTGCCACTACTACAGGCTTTCTAGGATATATATATGAAATATATATATTGAGCTGGTTCCAGCTACTCGCAGCAGCTGTGTGTAGACAAAATTACAGCTCGAAAAAAAGACATACACTTTCGGCGGCAATAACAGCACGAATGCCACTACTACAGGCTTTCTAGGATATATATATGAAATATATATATTGAGCTAGTTCCAGCTATTTGTAGTAGCTTTGTGCCAATAAAATTACAGCTCGAAAAAAAGACCCAAACTTTCGGCGGCCATTACAGCACGAGTGCCACTACTACAGGCTTTCTAGGAAATATATATGAAATATATATTGAGCTAGTTGGAGCCACTCGCAGCAGCTGTCTGTAGACAAAATTACAGCTCAAAAAAAAGACCCAAACTTTCGGCGGCCATTACAGCACGAGTGCCACTAACACGACGGACTGAACGGGCTGCTGTCTGCGGAGAGCCGTCGTATTGTAGCATCAAGCTATTGTGCTATTGTGATATCATGGCACTGTGTGCTAGACTTGTGCTGGACTGTGCTATGTATGCTATACATGATCATGTCACTATGTGCTATACTTACTTCGCGGTTCATGTAGTATATACTGTCCTATCCTGCTCTCTGCGTAATGCTCGACTGTGTAGTGTGCCTAATGCACTGCATTGTGCTACATCATGCCTAACACGATCATACCAGAGCACGTTGTATTGTACAAGCCACTTCATACTACTACTCAGCACTCCACGAGGAACAGCACTCCACGTGGAACAGTACGCACTAATACACGCATATCACCTGTTTGCGTTTCGTTGAAGCTGGCTATTGATAATCAACTATGGTATAGGTGCCCTGGGCGTCATGATGAGTGCATTCAGAAGACATGAACACTGGAACTATATACAACACCTGTTCTCAGGATTTCGTAAGGACCGCTGTGTACCATTCACATTGCACTATGGTATGGATACATTCATAGGTACTAGTGCGGTACTAGCACAAATGGTATAGCATCAAGCTATTGTGGAGTTTAGTGGTACATCGGGTGCATCAACGGGTGTACTTATCTGTTTAGACTGGCTGCGTTTGTCTGGCTGTTTGTCTGGCATTTGCAATCGACTAGTGCATTTGACAATGATCGAGTGACTGAATACTGAGACTTCAACTGGACTCTTTGCAACTAAACTCAATTAGCTACGAATAGTGGTGTGTATATGCATTGATGGAGATGCGTCCAGTGCTTAGCTCGGCAGGTCGGATTGAGCGATATCCGCAGCCGGATCAGCACGCTGCACATTGGCTAAGCTAAAGTTATTGTATCTAGTTGGTGTTATTCGCAAGCAGTACTGGCGACTGCACAAATACACTGTCCATGTGACTGTAGACTGTAGTGCTTTAGAATATGACACACTTGCGTCAGTGATGCACCCTGCGTCATACCGCTACTTCTACTGTGTGATGCACCTCGATAATGTGCCCTCACTACTGCGTCAACGTCGCACTGCGTCATACCTCGCTACTGTGATGCACTGCGTCACACCTACTGTGTCCCGCTACCGCTACGCACTGCGTCATATCTCGCTCCTATACCGCTACCGCTGTACCGAAAATATGCTAGTTCTATAAATGATTCCTACTGTACCATGCTCGATCACCTCCGGTTGAACATGCGCTTGAGGGCGGAGTGCAGCACGTAGCACACACTTCCTATGAAACGGACGATGGCAATGATGGCGTTGGACCACAGCAGCACCGCGAAGAAGTAGGCGATGCGCTCGCGCACGCTCTCGTTCATGCCGTACTCCTCGGTGTCGGTGGAGGTGATGGCCCAGATCAGCACGACGTTGGAGATGAGCCAGGTGACGATGAGCCAGGTGCGGAACATGCGGCTCTGGTCGTCGTGGCTCAGCTCGGACGACTCCTTCGGGGCCTTGTAGGGCGCGAGGGCGCGCTTGACGACCTGGTGGAAGCGCTTGTCGACGTCCTCCATGTCCAAAATGACTTCCTCGACGACGGTCTTGTCGCCCTCGCGCACGGCCTGCACGGCCGGCAGCGCGCCCAGGCTGTCGCTGCCCTTGGTGCCCCAGGAGACGTCGTGCCAGTTGCAGAAGGCGTAGACGTTGAGGATGTTGACGAACGACGGCATCATGAACAGGTACTGCACCATGGAGGTGATGACGTGCCACGGGTCCAGGTACAGGATGGCGGTGACGATGTACAGGCCGAAGGTGGAGGCCAGGGCGACCAGGACCAGGGCGGTGGTGGAGCTGAAGAAGTTGTGGAAGAACTCGGCCAGCGTGTGGATGACGGTGCCCAGCGACTGCAGCTCGTTCGCGGCCAGCCACAGCGAGATGACCAGCGAGTAGATCTGGATGACGCCGAAGACCGCGATCATGACGTAGTAGAAGTGCTTGGAGCCCTTGGGCTTGTTGCCGAGGGCGAGGATGAAGCTGATGACGACAAACAGCGCGTAGACGTACTTGACGATGAGCGAGATGATGGACGACGCGCGCACGCCGAACGGGAACGAGTGGTCGTTGTTGGGGCTGCCGTACTCCTTCGGGTTCGCGGACAGCTCGATGATGATGGTCGTGGTCAGGTAGTAGCTGCCGAGGTTGAACCAGGTGAGGATCTGGTTCAGCAGGTTGTAGAGGAACTCGATGTGCAGGAACAGGATGCGCACGATGTTGTGGCTGGACGAGTACACGCGCCCGAAGTGCAGCAGGCCGTAGATGCCCGCCGCGAACGAGCCGTTCAGCCAACGACGGCGCTGCCCCATGAGCTCGGCGATGCCCTCCGGCACGTCGGTCTCGCCCTTGCTCTCGCGCACGAAGCGCAGGTGCCACTTCTCCTTGCGCTTGAAGCTGACCTCCAGGCACAGGATGCGGTCCTCGGCCAGGAACATGTTTTTGCGGAAGATGCTCATGCCGTCGATGCCCTTCTTGCCCAGCCGCTTCGACAGCGTGTGGTCGCCGTGGAAGTACTGCGTCAGCGGGCGGCCCTCGACCGCGCGGTAGCGGTACGCGCTGAACGCGCCCGGCAGCACCGAGATGTACCCGAACATCGACTCCAGCGGCTTGTCCAGGATGTTGCTGATCTTGTACTCGAAGTTCTGCGCCGCCACCAGCGGGTTCAGCAGCATGCGCTGGTGCGGGCCCAGCATCGCGTGGATCTCGCCGCACGCGCCGCCGCACGTCGGGTCGTTGTAGAACGTCTGCCACAGGTACAGCAGCGACTTGTTGCCCGGCTTGGTGCCCGCGTCGATCAGAATGACCACCTCCGGGCGCAGGATCGGGCAGAACGCGTTGAACACCCAGCGGTGCGAGTTGATCTTCTTGGTGTTCTGCTGCTTCAGGCACAGCGTCATCTGGATCGGCGGCAGCGACAGCGGGTTGTCCTCGTCGGGGCGCACCAGCTTCTGGTCCGGCAGCACGCACAGCTGCGTGGTGTACTCGAAGATGTGCGCCACCGTCTCCTCGCCGTTCACCTGCCGCTTCATCACGCCGTCCTGGTACAGGCCCATCGTGGCCAGCACGTCCAGCACGTTCTTGTCGCAGGGGTCGATGCCGTCCATGACCATCACCACGTGGATCTTCTTCCACGCCTCGTCGGGGCCGCCCCAGAACGCCGACCGCTTGAGCCGGCAGATGTCGCGCACGTTCTGCATCACGCCGTACAGCGTGCGCGTCGTCAGCACCTTGTCCTCGTTGTAGTACGTCACGCAGATCAGCAGCTCCGTCTCGCGCTCGTACTCCAGCGCGCGCAGCGAGTAGCCGTTGCCCGGCCGGAAGTCGTCCGGGTCGCACGTCGCCGCGGTGTAGCGCATGTGCGAGAACTCGGTGCTGCCGCTCTCCATGTCGCGGTAGCGCGGCAGGATGGACTCGCGCACCGCCGAGGGCACCGGGTACTCGGAGCGGAAGACGTGGCCCTTGACGAGCCCGACCTTTCGCGTGTTCGCGCGCTTGATGCGGCTCAGGTTCTGCCGGCGCATCCACCCGGAGTCCGGCGCCTCCTCGAAGGGGGTGGTGGAGCGCGAGTCGGACGGGTGGAACGGGTCGCGCTCGTTGCCCACGAGAGGGCCGCTGGGTGGGCCGCTGAGCGGGCCGCCCGGGCCGATGCTGGGCGTCGCGCTCGGCGGCATTTCGCTGTACTGGCTGGGAGGGTACGAGTCGGGCAGCTCCGGGTGGTAGTGGATGAAGTTGCTGACCGGGCGCGACGTGAAGCGCCGCTCGTCGCCGGCCCACTCCTCCTCGTACTCCTTCTCGTCGTCCTGGTCGTCCTCGACGTAGCCCGTGCCGTACGGGACCTGCGAGTTGGTGTGCCGGTGGTTGTACGGCACGATGCGGGGGAGGTCGTTGAGGTCCAGCTGCTCGCCCTCGACCTCCGCGGAATCGAACTGGCTGCGGTGGTTGGCTAGGTCGCCGTCTTCGTCCAGGTTGTACGGCCCCATGAACGGATTCTCCTCGACCGGTGATCCCCGAGGGTAGGTATATCTCCCGGACATTAAATAGCGCCTGCGAAGGGGTCGAAGGGGTTGGGTTACTGGAATGGCTCGAGGCGGCGGTGCATATTTGTATTTGTATTTACTAACATTCCTAGCCCCGTCACCTGACCGCCCACGCGGTGTGGCGTGGACACGACTGGAGGGAGGTACGACTGGGAGGGAGTACGACCGATTGTACGAATTACGAAGTCGCGTAGGCGAGCAAGTAGTAGTACGAAGGTACGTAGTTACAAAGTAGTGAGAAGTAGTGGTAGTAAGTAGTGAGTAGTGAGTACGTAAGTAGGTGAGACATTACAGGAGAGCAGAGGTATGTGCATGCAATGCGGAGTGTCATAGTATGCAGCCAGGCACCAGTGCGACATACAGTGTGACAGGCATCAGTGCGACAGGTGCTGAGTAGCTAGTAGCTGAGTGCTAGTCTGAATTGAGAAAGGCGAGCACGAGGTATGTCCATGCGGAGTGTCATAGTATGCAGCCAGGCACCAGCGCGATAGGTGCTGGTAGCTGAGTGCTAGTAGGTCTAAAGTGAGAAAGGAGAGCAAGAGGTCTGTCCATGCGGAGTGTCATAGTATGCAGCCAGGCACCAGCGCGATAGGTGCTAGTAGGTCTAAATTGAGACAGGAGAGCACGAGGTATGTCCATGCGTAGTGTCACAGTATGCAGCCAGGCACCAGCGCGATAGGTGCTGAGTAGCTAGTAGCTGAGTGCTAGTCTAAATTGAGAAAGGAGAGCACGAGGTATGTCCATGCGTAGTGTCATAGTATGCAGCCAGGCACCAGCGCGATAGGTGCTGAGTAGCTAGTAGCTGAGTGCTAGTCTAAATTGAGAAAGGAGAGCACGAGGTATGTCCATGCGTAGTGTCATAGTATGCAGACACCATATACTATAGGTGACGGGTAGCTAGTAGCTGAGTGCTAGTAGCTAGTAGCTGAGTAGGTAAGAGGAGACAGGATGGAGAGCACGACCATGCAATGTGTAGTGTCATACGCAGCAGTGCGACTAGGTAGTATGTCTAGGTGAGGCACGAGCACAGATACAATAGGCTTCAGGCGGTGCTCTTATTTATATGCAATATATAGCTATCAGACCAGTCAGGTACCACATAGTGCGGGACACAGACGAGTGCTGCATGGCTGGATGTTCCACCGACTGGTGCTGTGACTCCACAGCCGGATCACAGCTGAACAGACTGGTTGAACACAGTGTTATCACTGGTCAGTAACTGATTCAACGACCACTGTCACAGTTCTAGCATAGAGGGTATCATCTCGAATCCCTGGCTACCATAGTTGAACACTGTAGACAACCGCTACTACCGCATACAACCATAGTATCACACAGTGTATCACACTCTGCTGTGCTGCTCTACAACCATGGTATCACAGACTGCAATGACATAGGCTATGACTGACTAACTGGATTACTGCGGTGGCTTGTCCAACCATATTATCACAGACTGTCAGTGACTGATCGAGCAACCACTGCAGTACCACAGCTGGTACCATTATTCCATGGTAGTTGAACAGCAGTAGTATTACACTGCTACTGCGTTAATTGATGGTACAACCACTGAGGTATCACAGTCAGTGACTGATCGAACAACTGTAGCATCACAGACTACTGGTACAACCACTGAGGTATCACAGTCAGTGACTGATCGAACAACTGTAGTATCACAGACTACTGGTACCACATATAGTTACTGATGAGCAATGGTAAACCACTAGTTGTATCACAGGCTGGTGTTGTGACAGACTGGTTCTGCCGTACTGTCGTACAGTTGGTAACACAGCTGGTACTGGTCCTACAACCACAGTCAGGCTGCCGTATCTCTATAGGGATAGCAGTATCATCAACAGGTACAGCTGTGACACAGACTAGTGTGGGTGGTCGAGCAACACAGTGTTATCACAGCTGGTACCACATATAGTTACTGATGATCAACCACTAGTTGAATTATCACAGATTGGTGCTGTGGGTGATCGAGCAACAGTGCTATCACAGCTTGTTCAGTGACTGATCAAACAGCCGTAGACTACTGGTACTAAAAAGACTGATGATCAAGGGTCAAAATACTAGTTGATTATCACAGACTGGTACTGCAGTGATTAGTAGTACAGTTGGTATCACAGCTGATATATTGTCTGATCGAGCAACAGTGTTATCACAGTTTGTTCAGTGACTGATCAAACAGCCACAGACTACTGCAGTGACTTTTCGAATAACTACTGTAGTATCATTATTATGGACTGGTGCAGTGACTGGTCGTACAACTACAGTAGTATCACAGACTACTGCAGTGGCTTGTCCAACCATATTATCACAGACTGTCAGTGATTGATCGAATAACTGTAGTATCACAGACTACTAGTACTACACATGCGTTACTATGATCAACCACTAGTTGAATCATCACAGCTGGTACAGTAGCTGATCGAACAACTATAGTATCACAGACTACTGGTACTACACATGCATTACTTATGACCATCCACTATTTGAATCATCACAGCTGGTACAATAGCTGATGGAACAACCACTGTAGTATCACAGACTACTGGCACCACATATAGTTACTGATGATCAATGGTCAAAACACTAGTTGATTATCACAGACTGATACTGCAGTGACAGTTGGTATCACAGCTGATGCATTGTCTGATCGAGCAACAGTATCACAGCTTGTTCAGTGGCTGATCACAGCCATAGACTACCGCAGTGACTTCTAACTACTGTAGTATCATCATTACGGGTGCTGTGACTGGTCGTACAGTAGTATCACAGACTACTGGTACTACATACTGATGAGCAATGGTAAACCACTAGTTGTACTACAGTAACTGGTCAGTATCATAGGCTGGTGCTGTGTGTTATTGCTGTGACAGACTGGTTCTGCCGTACTGGTCGTACAGTTGGTATCACAGCTGGTACTGGTCCTACAACCACAGTCAGGCTGCCGTATCTCTATAGGGATAGCAGTATCATCAACAGGTACAGCTGTGACACAGACTAGTGTGGGTGGTCGAGCAACAGTGTTATCACAGCTGGTACCACATATAGTTACTGATGATCAACCACTAGTTGAATTATCACAGATTGGTGCTGTGGGTGATCGAGCAACAGTGCTATCACAGCTTGTTCAGTGACTGATCAAACAGCCATAGACTGGTACTAAAAAGACTGGTGATCAATGGCTAGTTGTATTATCATCACAGCTGTGACTGATCGAGCACTGTAGTGTCACACTGGTCGTACAACCACAGTAGTATCGTGGCTATTCAAACAACCAGTCTTTTGTTCAGACAACTGGTACCGTTGCTGGTCGTATCTTCAGGATAACCGAGTGGTATCACATACTACTGGTCCGTGGCTGCTCGAACGACCAAAATGGTATCACAAACTACTGCATTCACATCTTACAGGCCTGCCTTTTTCTATACGTGTGTCGCTTCCCGCTCGTACTTCGTGCGGCAGACTGGGCACGCGCCGGAGCCGGGCACGTCCTCCATGATGCACAGGCACACGGAGCACACGTAGCCGATCTCGACGACCTTTTTGGAGATGAAGCACACGGCGCTGAAGTTGACGTCCGGGTCGGTCGGCAGGTGCAAGTACTGCCGCACGGACGGCTCGACGGCGAACACCGACAGAAACGTCTGCACCAGGCCACCCGCGTCCGCGAGATCGAGGTAGGAGCCACCGGTGAAGTCCGCAGCCTGCTGCAGGAACGACTTGGAGTGGCCGAAGTTGGCCACGTCGATGTTGACGCGCAGCTTCTGGGCGCTGAAGATCGAGTTCATCGCCGGAATGTACTTGTCGCCCACGTTGTCGGCCTCAGCGCTCACCACCAGCATGTGGCCACGCATCGAACCGCCACGCAGCTTGCTGTTGAGGTACGCCAGCCCCAGCGACAGCGCGCCGGCGACCGACGTGGACGCGGTGTTGTGGGCGGCACGCGTGACCATTGACCGAAGAGCTGCCAGCACCGCACCGTCCACGCTGTGGAACTGCGGGATCATCGTGCCCTGCAGCACGCGTTCAGCACTGGCCGGGCCCGGGTCTGCCGTGGAGTACAGCAGCTCGGTGCCCAGGCCGTTGTAGCCCACGACGGCCAGCTCGTTGCTGCTGTCGAGTGCGAGGTGCGCGTTCAGCAGCACCAGCAGGCTGGGAATCATGTCCCACAGAGCCACGCGGCTGCGCGTCTCCCAACCCTCGGCATGCAGGTCCACGACCACCACCAGGAACGAGCAGGCGTCCGGCTCGACCGTGTCCAGCCCAGACGCTAGGTGAGCAGCCGTGTCATCGACTTTGTCCATCAACCACCGTGCTACCGTGCAACCGTGGGTCCGTGTAGTTCCGAGGGCGAGGAGAGCCAAGGTGGCACGTGCGGCTTACGTGTGCGGCTGGGCACCCCGCACTTGGGCCCCCCTTCCGCCAGCAGCCCACGTAGTAAAGGCGTGACAGGTAAATGGGAGCTTCTGAAAGCGACCCAACGTCGCCAAGCAGCGGACCCCCAGCGCCAGCGGGGGCCGTAGGCCCGTCCAGCACGCCGCAGCCCGAGAAGCGGCCCGAGAAGCGGCCCAATCTCCGGCTCGTGCCACCGCGCCACGACTCGGAGTCGCGCAGGGCCATTCGCGAGGCCACCGACGGCGAGACCACGCCCTCCAGCAGCGAGAACCTGCTACACCTCGTCACCAAGCCCATGCACTTCCCGGCCGGCGACCCGAGCTGGCACCCGGCCTCGCACCCGGGCACCTACCGGCTGTGGTTCCGCAAGAAGTCCGGTGGGCCCGCAACCAGCCTGCTGGTGTCGCCACACGAGCTGGTGGACGACGTCAAGACGCGCATCCTGCAGAAGTACCCCACTTCGCTGCAGCAGCGGATCGATCCGGCCGACCTGGTGCTCACGGTGCCGCAGCAAAGCGGGATCCGGCTGGAGCTGCAGCCCGACGAGGAAATCACCAAGGTGATCGACGAGTATTTCCACGGCGACATGAAAATGAGCGACGCCCTGGAGATTGGCGCCTCCGTGGCGTTCTGGAACGGCTCGCAATGGGGTGCGTCCGCCCACAGCAGCGTGGGAGGCCACACGCCGGCCACAACGCCGAACACCAGCGGCTGCCCTTCCGTAGGCCTCGGTGTGAACGGCACAGCTCCGTCCAGCGAGACGCGCGGGCCCCGCTCGGCCATGCAGCGCACCCGCAGCTTCGGGCAGTGGGGGAACTCGCCGCTGGTCCCGTCGTCCAGCCCGTTGGGCACGGTGGGCTTCCCATTCCCGAGCACGGCCCCGAACACCACGCCAGGCCCGGGTGGTCCACCAGGAGCGGGCACTCCATCCAGCGCGAGCGCCACGCCGGGCCCCACGCCGGGCCCCACGGCCTCAGGCCCGTCGTCGAAGCCCAACACGCCCGTTTTAGAGACGCGATCGCCCGGGACCGGCGCGCACGCGGGCCATCTGAGTTTCCCGAGCCACGGAAGCCACGGCAGCCACGCCAACCACGCGAACCATGCGAACCACGTAAACCACGCGAACCACAGCAGCCACGCCAGCCCAGGAAGCGCCACGGCGCCGTCGAGCAACAGCCTGGCGCTTAGCGGCAAGAACAGCCGCAGCAACAGCAGCAGCAAAGCGTCGAGCGTGAACGTTGAGCCAGAGGCCGAGGTGACGGTGCAGCTGGTGCCGCTGCCGGAGCAGCGCGTGGCCAAGCCGCAGCGCGTGCCGTCGGTGGCCATCAGTTCCTCCGCGCTGGCCGCGTTGAACATCGCGACGGACCGCTCGCAGCCCGGAAGCGCGCTGGCCAGCGCCAGCAACAGCAGCAGCAACCTGGTGGGGCTCGGGTCGAACGAGATGTCGCGCCTCTCGATAGACTCCGGGGTGCCGTACGACTTCGACTACGACATGGAATACGGCAAGTGGAAGTTCAGCAACATGCAGCTGGAGCTCAGCAAGGGCACGGTGGTGCCGCAGATCAAGATGCTGATTGTGGAGGACAACCGGATCAACCAGCAGATCCTGGAGCGGTTTCTGCGGGTCAAAAAGGTGCAGTACGAGGTGGCGCAGACCGGGCGCGAGGCGCTGGACAAGTGGAAGACGGGCAAGTTCCACCTGATCCTGATGGACATCCAGCTGCCCGTGATGACCGGGCTGGAGGCCACGCAGGAGATCCGGCGGCTGGAGGCGGTCAACGGCATCGGCGCGTTCCAGCAGAGCAGCGACACTACCGCGATGCACCCCCAGCCGCATCCCCACGACGTCGTGAAGAAATCCGCGGGCGGGTTTAGGTCGCCAGTGATCATCGTGGCACTGACGGCCAGCAGCGACAGCGACGATCTCACCGAGGCGCTGGCCGCCGGTTGCAACGACTTCCTCACCAAGCCCGTGAACTTCGCTTGGCTGGAACGCAAGATCATCGAGTGGGGCTGCATGCAGGCGCTGATCGACTTCGACGGGTGGAAGACCTGGAACGTGGACCCGGCGTGAGGAGTCCGGCGTAAGCCGGTAGTCCGTGTCTGAGGAGTCCGTGTCTGAGGAGTCCGTGTCTGAGGAGTCCGGCGCAAGCCGGTAGTCCGAGTCTGAGGAGTCCGAGTCTGAGGAGTCCGGCGTAGTCTGACGGAGATGTAGGCCGAGTCAGGAGTCCGGCGTAGTCCGGTAGTCCGTGTGGCATCGACGGATGGAAGAACTAGTTGCCCAGCACTGCGCAGCATTAACGTTGTAACACGTTGCATGAGAATACACCCAATGCAGCACCTGCGCATTAGCGGGCAACTTGTAACAGTAGCTTGTTGCAGTAACGCTGCAGTAACTGTTCCATTAGCGTTGCATTAATGTTGTAGTAACGTTACAGCACCTTATTGCAGTACCAATGAGACCCCCAGTGCAGCACCTGAGCGTTGGCCAACTGGTTACAATAACTGTTCCGTTGATGTTGTGGTAACGTGTTAGCGCTTTATTGCAGTATTAATGAGGATCCACTCAGTGCAGTATTCCAGCACGCACAGCATTAGCTTTGTAGTGACTGGTAACTGGTTACAGCACTTAGTGCAATAACTGGTTCCATTAACGTTGTCTCGTTGCAACATTATGGGGATCCAGTGCAGCATTGGCGTTGTGTAACTGGTTACAACACTTCGAGGATCTACCGTTCTACTGCACCTGCGCAGCATCAGCGTGCAACTGGTTACAGTAATGCTGTAGTAACGCTGCGGTAACTCACATTAGCGTTACAGCACCTTATCCACCCAGTACAGCACCTGCGCGTTGGCCAACTGGTTACAGTAACTGTCCCATTAACGTTGCAGCGATATTGTAGTGACGTTGTAGCGCCTTGCAGTACTAAGGATCCACCTAGTGCAACACCCACAGCATTAGCTTTGTAGTGACTGGTTCCATTAAAGTGGCAGTACTAATGAGGATCTACTGTTCCAGTGCAGCACCTGCGCAGCATTAGCGTTGGGCATTAGCGTTGGGCAACTGGTTGTAGTAACTGTTCCATTGGCGTGCAGTAATGTTGGAGTAACGTTGCAGCGCCTTGCAGTACGAATGAGGATCCATTGCAGTAGTCGTCCAGCACCCGCAGCATTAGAGTTGCAGTGACTGGTTCCATTAAAGTGGCAGTACTAAGGATCCACCTAGTGCAGCACCCACAGCATTAGCGTTGGCAATTGGTTACAGTAACTTGTTGTAGTAAGCTGCAATAACTGGTTCCATTAACGTTGTATCTCGTTGCAACAATATGGGGATCCAGTGCAGCATTGGCGTTGTGTAACTGGTTACAACACTTATGAGGATCTACCATTCTACTGCACATGCGCAGCATTAGCGTTGGGCATTAGCGTTGGGCAACTGGTTGCAGTAACTTGTTGCAGTAACTTGTTGCAGTAACTTGTTGCAGTAAGCTGCAGTAACTGTTCCATTAGCGTTGCAGTAATGTTGTAACGTTACAGCACCTTATTGCAGTACCAATGAGAGCCACCCAGTGCAGCACCTGCGCGTTGACCAACTGGTTACAGTAACTGTCCCATTAACGTGCAGCGATATTGTAGTAACGTTGTAGCGCCTTGCAGTACTAAGGATCTACCCAGCACCCACAGCATTAGCTTTGTAGTGGCTGGTTCCATTAAAGTGGCAGTACTAATGAGGACCTACCGTTCTACTGCACCTGCGCAGTATTAGCGTTGGGCATTAGCGTTGGGCAACTGGTTGCAGTAACTTCTTACAGTAAAGCTGCAGTAACGCTGCAGTAACGCTGCAGTAACTCACATTAGCGTTGCATTAATGTTGTAGTAACGCTACAGCACCTTTTTGCAGTACTAATGAGATCCACCCAATGCAGCACCTGCACATTAGCGGGCAACTGGTTACAGCACTGAGGATCCACCGTTCAGTGCACCTGCGCAGCATTAGCATGCAACTGGTTACAGTAGTTTGTTCAGTAACGCTGCAGTAACTGTTCCATTAGCGTTGCAGTAATGTAGTAACGTTACAGCACCTTATTGCAGTACCACCTTATTGCAGTACCACCTTATTGCAGTACCACCTTATTGCAGTACCAATGAGATCCACCCAGTGCAGCACCTGAGCATTGGCCAACTGGCTACAATGACTGTTCCATTAACGTTGTAGCGCCTTGCAGTACTGAGGATCCACCTAGTGCAGCACCCACAGCATTAGCGTTGGGCATTAGCGTTGGGCAACTGGTTGCAGTAACTGTTCTATTGGCGTGCAGTAATGTTGGAGTAACGTTGCAGCGCCTTGCAGTACGAATGAGGATCCACTGCAGTAGTCGTCCAGCACCCGCAGCATTAGAGTTGCAGTGACTGGTTCCATTAAAGTGGCAGTACTAAGGATCCACCTAGTGCAGCACCCACAGCATTAGCGTTGGCAATTGGTTACAGTAACTTGTTGCAGTAACTGTTCTATTGGCGTGCAGTAATGTTGGAGTAACGTTGCAGCGCCTTGCAGTACGAATGAGAATACACTGCAGTAGTCGTCCAGCACCCGCAGCGTTAGCACTTAGTGCAATAACTGGTCTATTAACGTTGTAACTCGTTGCAACACTTATGCAGCATCAGCGTTGTGTAACTGGCTACGCTACTGCACTGAGGACCTACCTCCAGCAGCACTTGCACAGCATTAGCATTGGGCAACTGTTCCATTGGCGTTGCGGCAACTGGTTACAGCACTAAGGATCCACCGTTCAGTGCACCTGCGCAGCATCAGCGTGCAACTGGTTACAGTAGCTTGTTGCAGTAACGCTGCAGTAACTGTTCCATTAGCGTTGCAGTAATGTAGTAACGTTACAGCACCTTATTGCAGTACCACCTTATTGCAGTACCACCTTATTGCAGTACCAATGAGATCTACCCAGTGCAGCACCTGAGCATTGGCCAACTGGTTACAGTAACTGTCCCATTACCGTGTAGCGCTTGTTGCAGTAATGGTTGCAGCACTAATGGGTTCCGTGCCAGTAGGCGTCCAGCCTGCGCTACCATTACAGCAGTACGGCCAGTAGCACCACACACCTGCACCACACACCTACACCACACGCCTGCACCACCTGCACCACACGCCTGCACCTTCACGACACACCTACACCACACGCCTGCACCTGCACCACACACTTACACCTGCACCACCTGCACCACACCATCCAGGGTCCGAATCCACGGACCGTTAACTTATTTGCATATATCATATATCTTTTGTAGGCCTAGCAATTGCAACTACACCACGCTGGTGCAGCCGCACTCAATAAGGCCGTTGATCTAGCCCCACGGTAAACCGTCCTGCTCGAAGGCGCCTATAGGGAACCTGAGGCTGGAACGGGGCGAATATTAGTGGACAGTGGTGAGTCCAAAGACTGACCATCTGTCTGTGATTGGTCTATATTACGGTCGAGTAGCGCTGAAAGCATAGTGATTGCTGGACTGATGCTATGTCCCACTGTGTGCAGACCGTAATGCGCTCAAAATAGTGATTAAGATATGCTGCACTACGGTGTGTCCAGTGCATCGATTCTACTGGCCATCTTGGCTGTGTACATCGGTCATAGCGATTAAGCTCTGCTGGGACTGACGCTATGTCCAATCCAGTAAGCCGATGTATGGCCATGGCTATGCCAAAGCAGCACTGTGTAGATCGGTCATAGTGCAGCGACTGTGTACGGTCATAGCGCTGAAAGCATAGTGATTGCTGGACTGATGCTATGTCCAGTGCATCGACTGTGTGCAAGCCGATAATGCGCTCAAAACACAGTGATTAAGCTCTGCTGGGACTGACGCTATGTCCAATCCAGTAATCGATGTATGGCCATGGCTATGCCAAAGCAGCACTGTGTAGATCGGTCATAGCGAGTAAGCTCTGCTGTGCTTCGACCTGTAGATCGCTATGACCAATCCAGTATCGATTCTACTGGCCATCTTGGCTGTGTCCATCGGTCATAGCGATTAAGCTCTACACTGATACTGATAAGCAGAGCGGTCTACTGCCGGCTAGATGGCCACGCGCTTGAGCTCCGGGGCTATGCCTCGGTCGTCGCCCTTGGACACCGCGAAGAGCAGGTCGTCCAGGATGTCGTCCACCTTCGAGACGTCGCTGGACGTGCACTGGGCCACGACCTGGCGGTACTTGGCCTCGCCGTCGAGCGACGACCGCTCGAGCTCGGTGCGCAGCTGCAGCAGCTGCTTCTCGTTCTGGCGGTAGGCGGCAATGCGCGCCTTGAGCAGCACCGGCGGGAGCCTGCGCAGCTCGCTCTCGTCGCTGACGCGGAACGGCTGGTCCGCATCGAACGCCGTTTGGGTATCGGGCATCGGCATGTCGCCCAACTGCTTGCTGTCGGCGTTGAACTGCGAGTTCTCTGCAGCGGAAGCGGCTTCCAGCGCCGCGACCCGCTTGCGCGCCATGTCGAGCCGCACGCTGCGCTGCTCCAGCGACCGCTTGCGCGACTCCAGGCTCTCCAGAACCTCGCTGGCGCCACGCAGCCGCGCGTGCAGCTGCTGCAGCGTGGAGTCCTTGGCCACCAGCTCCGACTGGAAGTACGAGTCGAGCTGGTCGAGCTTGGACAGGCACATGTTGCGCAGCTCCTGGCGCTTCTCGCCGTTGTCCAGCGGCGTGCGCGAGCCGGTGCGGCTGATGTCGCTGTCCACGTGGGCGGCCGAGATGCTGGCGGATCGCCGCTCGCCCGTCACGCCGAAGTCCAGCGGCCGCAAGCCCGCGCGGTTGGGCAGATCGACCGCGGCGCCGATGTCGACGAGCTGCTGCGCGATCTGCCGCGAGCCCAGCCGGGCCGCGATGTTCAGCGCGGTGTCGCCGTTCGCGTCCTGCGCGTCGACGAGCTCGTCCACCAGCCACTGCACGCCGCTGGCGCCGTGGCACCGCACCGCCCACTCCAGCAGCGCGTCGAGGTAGTACCGGCTGGCGTCGCTGCGCCCGGGGATGCCGGCCGTCAGCGCGATGTGGTGCAGCACGGTGCGGCCCTGCGCGTCGCCCAGATGCAGGCAGGGGAACAGCAGGTCGAGCAGCTGCCCGAACGTCTGGGTGTCGCTGGAGTTGGTCACCAGCACCGCGCGCACCAGCGGGGACTCGCCGCGGCGGTTTCCGCGGCGACAGTTGGCGCCGTGGCTGACCAGGTCCGACACCAGCGCCACTTTGCCCAGCGCGGCCGCCCAGTGCAGCGCCGTGTGGCCGGCGTCGTCGATCGGCACGTCCGTCTCGATGTCGGGCGACCCGTGCGCCCGCAGGATCTCCGTGAGCTGCTGCCCGTGCCCGCGGTTCGCGCTCAGAAACAGCTCCGTCACTATATCGCGCGACATCTCTGCCAGCGTGTCGCCTTCCTGCGGCTCCAGGGGGGGGAGCGTCATCAGGTCGTCGGTCTCCGCGATCGGGTCCTCGTCCAGCCGGGGTGGGGTGGACAGGCCATGCATGATCGGCGACTTGAGGCCTGGCGGGAAGGTGTTATTGTTATTGGGGTCATTGTGGCTATTGGGGGCATTGTGGTCATTGTGGTGGTCACTTTGGTGGCTACTTTGGTTACCTTGGTGGTCATTTAGGTGGCCTGTTGGGTGGCCTGTTGGGTGGTCATTTAGGTGGCCATTCAGGTGGCTTATTGGGTGGTCATTTAGGTTGCCAGTCGGGTGGTCATTTAGGTGGCTGCTTTGGTGGTCATTCCGGTAGTCACCTTGGTGGTTACCTTGGTGGCCTTGGTGCCCTTGGTGGCCTTGGTGCCCTGTTGGGTGGTGGCCTTGGTGGCCTTGGTGGCTGCTTTGATCAGTCGGGTGGTGGCCTTGGTGGCTGCTTTGATCAGTCGGGTGGTGGCCTTGGTGGCTGCTTTGATCAGTTGGGCCTGTTGGGTGGTGGCCTTGGTCAGTTGGGCCATGCTGCTCAGAGATGTCGCCCGCTGCTGCTGCTGCTGCTGCTGCGGCCGCAAACGCCGAAGCCTCCTCCTTGCGCTCACCCACCCTCTGCTCACCCACCCTCTGCTCCTCGCTCCGCTCGCTCCGATCGCCTCTATGCTGGGCCTGGGCCAACTCCTGGCGCTGGCGATCGAAGTCCTCCTGGGTGGGCGGGTGCAGCAGCGGCTGGGTGGCCAGGTCGAACTTCAGCAGCGGCGAAAGCGCGTCCTCCAGGCCGTACTGCTGGGCCAGTTTGAGCGCGACGTCCAGCTGCACCCACGTCCCCTGGTAGGCTCATACAGTGGACATGTGTTTACCATGCATTTGGTTTACACTGACAGTTGCTCTCGTGACTTATTGTGCGAACAGTGGGTTGTGCGTGTAACGTCTAGTTTATATCATGTCCTAACTCG
>JAKTRX010000029.1:0-58851 GCA_030579915.1 Starmerella bombi
CAGACCAAGAGTCTCTATGTAGTAGTAACCAGCGTTACTTTGGCGCGAACTTGCTTTTAGTATGGGTAAGAAAACAAATCAAAGAAGGCCAGTATACCGAAGAAAACAAAATTTCCCAGTGCCACACCAGGATTGACGAGAACCTCAGCTGAATTTGCTAGCAATTGGCTTAGAGGAATGGACACTATTGGGATTAGGAATATCAGGTTTGGCCATAACCTTGAGAAAGAAGGAACAAGGTTGGATTGCAGCCTCAGAAAAAACATGCTCCAGTTTCTAGGCTCTCTCTTGTTCGAGTATGTAGTAAACAGCGTTGCTTTGGCGCGAACTTGCTCTTAGTATGGGTAAAAAAACAAATCAAAGAAGGACGAAGGAGTATACCAAAGAGGAGAAAAATTGCCAAGTGCCACACCAGGATTGACGAGAACCTCAGCTGAATTTGCTAGCAATTCGCTTAGAGGCAAGGATGGGATTAGGAATATCAGGTTTGGCCATAACCTTGGGAATAGAAATGACAAGATCGTATGGAGCCTGGGAGGAACAATCGTAAGTTTATCGGCCCTCTTGCAACTGCCAGTGGGCATAGGAATACCAGGCTTAGTGATAACCTGAGGAATGGAAAAGACAAGATCACACGTAGCCTCAGAAGAAATAGTCCCAAGTTTCTCGGCTCTGTGTCTCTTATAACCGCCGATAGGCATAGGAATACCAGGCTTAGACATAACCTGAGGAATAAAAGACAAGATTGCATAGAGTTTGGGAGGAACAGTTGTAAGTTTCTCGGTCGTCTCTTGCAACTGCCAGTGGACACAGGAATATCAGGTTTGGTCATAACCTTTGGAATAGAAAGGACAACATAAGACGGTGCCTTGGAAGAAACGGTACCCGGTTTCTCGGCCGCGTCTCTTATAACCGCCGATAGGCATAGGAATATCAGGTTTAACGACAACCTTGGTCAAAGGAAGAACAAGATCAGATTTCAGCCTCGGACGAAACAGTCCCCAGTTTTTCGGCTCTCTCTTGTGAATGCCCATGTTTTTTCAGTGGAATTTTCCAAGTGCACCGCACACACCGAAGCTGATGCATTAGATTCACTATTATTATTCACTTTGAATAACGGCCGCATTGACTCTACTGCTGTCATTGCAAAAATGAATACATCGGTACTTTTCGCACAACCAACGGACCATGAACTGGTAGCTACAACACTGGTATCACCAAACCTGCCCTGTTGCATTCGCAATGAGCATTACCATATTTGTTGACGAGCATTCTCCACAGTGCTTTTTTGCCTTGGACCAAAGGCTATACTATTGATGCCACCAAGACTCCATCCGTCATATTCTCTATCGACAGTGTGGGATTCACAATCTTCGTTAAGGAGCTTACCCCAGCCAAGCTTTGATAACACTTACTGAACCTGAGCCACCAGATACATGACTGATATTACTACCGCCAGTACTATTACTCTCAAAAATGGAACCTACACTCCTGCTGTTACCACAACAATTTCTATTACTTTGAATGACGGTAGCGTAGGATCTACTACTTTCGTAGAGGAGTCGACTTCTTGTAGTGCTTTGCACACAACCACTAGTCCTTGAACTTGTAGCTACGGTACAGATGTCACCTAGACTATACCCGTGACAATCTCGAACGGTAGAATTGGTGTTTCCACATTCGTTAAGAAACTTACACCCATCAGCATTTTGGACACATCCACCGACCGAGCCTTGGACTGGTGCGCTACCAACACTCATAATTATGGTGCTGCTTCTATTAGTACTGTTATTTCCATCACCACCGTGGTTGCGTTGACCCCATCTAGTAATGGTATTCCCACCATTGTCAGCGGGCCTGGACCAGTACCATCACCACTACTACCATCGAAACTAGAGCAGTTATTTGAAGTGACAGTATTAAACTACGACCACTGTGGAGGTAGTGATCCCTGCCAGTCGTTTTCACAAAACTCCTGAGCTTTGGACCGGAAGCTACACTACTGTTACCACAGTGATATCACTTTGAAAAACGGTAGCGTAGAAGCTATTACTTTCATTTAGATGTTTGCTTCTACGAGTGCCTTGCACACAACTACCGATATTTGGCCATTAGCTACGCTACTGATATTACGAAGAACGTCGCATTCTCGAATGGTAGCATTGGTTCTACAATTTTCGTGGAGTAGCTTACTCCTTCCCGTGCATTGCACGACTACTGAGTTTTGGACTGGAATCTACATTTCCGAAACTACCAAGACTGCACCTGTTACATTTGTGAAGGACAGAGTGGGCTCCACAACCTTTGTGGAGAAGCTTACCCCTACCAGTGCGTTGAGTAGAACTACCTGGCCTTGTACCGGTAACCACACCACTCATGTCACTACTACCGTCAGTTGAAAAAATGGCAGTATTGTTTCTCCCACATTCGTTGGGGAACTTATACCAGCCAGCATTCTAAGTACAACCACAGAGCCTTGGACTACCACTTTGGAGGTATTGATTCCGTCTAGCAATGGTATTCTATTACAACCACTGAATTCTGGATTGGCGTATTCACCACTGCCATTGCCCAGACTGGTGCTGTTACAAAATATGGCAGTGTTATTCCCACCACCACCGTGGGGATGTTGACATCGTCTAGCAATGGTCTTCTTATCACCGCCAATGAACCTTGGACCTGCAGGGCTGTCACAGCCACTGTTGAAAATGGTGCAGCTACTAGGAATGGCTTCGTGGCCCCGGTAACCACTGTCTAGGTGGTTGCCTATAGGAGATCTGGGTGCAACTACTGAGCCTGGTTTGCAAGCTACGCTACTAATGCCACCACCAATATTCTACCTGTCACATTCTCTAACGGTGGTGTGGGCTCAACAGCCTTCGTCAAGGCGCTTACCCAACCAGCACTTTGAGTATACTGACTGAGCCTTGAACTGGTAGCTACACCATTGATACTACCATCACCGGTGTTACTCTCAATAATGGAACCTACACTACTGCTGTCACCTCAACAAGTTCTATCACTTTGAATAACTTCTGTAGAGATGTCGACTTCTTGTAGTGCATTGCACACAACTACCTAGCCTTGGACTGGAAGCTACATCACTGATATGATCTAGACTGCACCCGTCACATTCTCGAACGTTAGCATTGGGTTTTCCATATTAGTTGAGATGATTACGCCAGCCGTAATTTTTGAGCACACCCACCGACCTTTGACTGTTGCATTCACCGCAACTACTACTGCCTCGGCCACTGAGACTTGGAGTTGTGCTTTTACCACTGTCAACACCCAGACTGGTGCTGCTACTTCTCACGGTACTGTTATTGCTGCTAAAAGCACCATAATCGCAGCCACCACCATTGAGGTGTGTACTCCCTTTATGAATTGCATTTCAACCACAGTTTCTGAGCCGGACTGGAGTGTTACCCACCACAACTACTGAAACTGATGCTGATACTGTTATTACTGTTACTAACGTTGAGATGTTGACTTCATCTATGGATAGCAACTTACCACAGCCCCGGAGCCCTAGACTGGTGTGTCCACCATCACTACTAATACTGGTAATAATACTGTAATTGTGGCACCACCGTGGAGGCACTGAGCCCATACAGAAATAGTATTTTTACGACGGTTTTGGGGCCCTGGACAAGTGCGATCACGACTACTAAGTGTGATATTGTTAGTGAAAATGGTACTACCACGTTCGAAGTTCTGACAATGTCTAGTACCAGTGTTTTTACAACGGTTACTGAACCATTCATTGGGGCTACGGAGACAGATGCAGTTCCACTAACAGAACTGTCGTGTCCATTACTACTGTGGAAGCACTGATCCCATCAAACGCTACCATTATTACTGCTGTCACTGAACCTTGTACTGGTACTTTCATTAGCGTTACTACTGAGACCGGGGTCGTCAGTAGCAATGATACCATTGTGCCACTCCCAGTGTGGAAGTACTGACCACGTCCAGCGCTGAGATTCTTATCACGTTCAATAAGCCCAAGACCGATGCAATTACCACCACCACTACAGTAGAAAATGGTGCACTTACTAGGAACTGCAATGTGATACCTGAACCCCCTGTCGAGGTGTTGACCCCTACCGGCACTTTGTATACAATTACGGAGCTTTGTACTGATAGTTACACCACTGATACTAGAAAGACCATATCCGTATCGTTCTCGACTGGTGGCGAGGGCTCTAAAACCCCCATTACAGTGCTTATCCCTACAGGCTCTTTGAGTACAAGTACCGAGCATTGGACTGGAAGCTACACCACTGATGTCATACGACTGCTACTATCACTGTCGCAAATGGCAGCATCGGTTCTACCAGTTTTGTTGAGGAACTTTCTCACATTGGCTCTTTGGGTGTAACTATTGAGCCTTGACGGGAAGCTACACTACTGTCATCACCAAGATTGCGCCGTTAGTATAGGCTGATATCATCCCAGAATACACTACAGCGCGTGAGATGTACATTTTGGACCAGAGCCACCTCGCCCTTCGAGACGTACAGATTCTGCTATTGGAATCTGGCTCAAACTTACATTTGACATGAGACTACTCCAATTGTGAAACCAACTGATACACAGTGACGATGACAGTGTTTGCAGGGTGCCACTTTCATTTGTGTTGACAGTGACGGTTTAGTGGATACGGGTACCCCGGCTGTAGGAATGATCTTAGACCCCGACGTTAGCAAGAATACCAGTCAGCACATGCTGGTAACCACTCTCAACCGCATTTTCCCTGCCTCCAGAATGATCAAATGCGCATGGTTGGCGCCGTAATCAAACCAATGGATAGTTGAAAAGGGCTAAATAGCCACCAATGTTGCACACTTCTCTGTGGAGTGCTCAAGGCAGCCACAAACCTATCTGCATACTGACGATAGCGAGAAACTTCCAGTACAAAATGTTAATTGGTGCTGATAGAGCAGTCCTACAAGTTGTCTAGAACCAAACAATTGTAGTCAAGCAGAGCACTAAATACATTATGTTTGGCCAAGTGCGCGATTTCATTGTTGCCGTAATCGTGAAAATATTCAGCTTCATGTTCGAAGCATACACCTAGCTGGAGACCTAACGGACGTGACTACCGAGCGGGAAGTGGCCTTGTTAGGTTATCCAGCATCATTGATGATCATGGTGTTGGAGAAAGTACTTTTACGTGTATTCGCCTGACGGTTGCTATCCAATATGCATCCTTGGATGCACAAAATACCACCTGGTGGCAATCTCGAAGGGATGTTCTCTCGTGACATTGCAGCCGAACTTCCTTAGTTTCCGGCCTACCATGTGCTTGGTATAATGCCAAATATAACATGGGCCACCTTTCGGCAAAGTAGTTTCATTTCTACGGCACCATATGGGCCTAATGAAGCCTAAGAGTTATCTAACTCTTAGCCTCGTCACTATGAATTTGGATCAGAGGACAATCTTCATAATGCCTCAATGTTTGTTTTGACAACGTTACGAAAGCCTCTTAAAGTCACCTCACCACCTAACTAGTTTTGGGTATTAGTGACTTGGATGAGCATGTACTCAATTGATTGCAGGACTGTCTCGAGTTTTTTGAAAAAAGGTTCTTGAACCGGGCATCAGTACTTTCTCGACAGCCCGCCCCGTTTCACGCAAAGTGCCCTCAGCCACGTGGTGGCGGAAAGGGAAACTAAGCGCTTAGGCTGTGTGTGACGGGTATCAATAAAGCTTAGTGGTGTTAGTGTGACTAAAATCAAGGACAAATCCAAATCGGAAAAGGTGCGCGTTCAAAGAGGCGTACCTAGCAATCGAAGTGTGAGCTCAAATACTTTCTCAGGAATGTGGATGGCTAACAATCGCGCAACCGTACGCAGCACTGGAGATAGCCCTCGTATTAAATCCTCCGGATTGACCAGGTATCTATGCATGGGTATATACGATTATGGCTTTGTTAGAAACGTACCCATGAGTTCTTTTTACCGGGTGGACCTTCCATGAAATATTACTGTTGATCTCTATTACATCCCTGTGAACTTGTTTAGTCGGTATGTATTGACGAAGAAGGGTTTCTACGAATACACGATTGACAAAACGATGGAAGGTTCTTATTCTCCAACGGGCATGATTTGTATATCCTTTCGGATATGGAACGCACGAGCAATGGTATAAGCTTTCTCTGTGGTGTCTCAGCAACAACCGAAATACAGATCCCATGGGTTAGCCCATAGCGCCAATGTGCAAGCAGCACTACACAAAGCCGAAAGAGTCGCGGCGTTACTGGGGAACAGCCATAACCAGCTGTCCCGACTATAATTTTACAAAACGCCACCAGCCTCTCACGCTTCAAGAACCACTCATAATGCTCAGGCTTCACCCCAGGTGGATATATCGGATCTAATCAATTAACTCACCAATAAGGAGGCCAAAGACTTTCTATTTTACACCACGCCGTCCATTCATGTCAACGCATGACGATTACCTGGAGTAGATCCGTTTGTTTCCACTGCTTCAGAAGGCAGATGATGCCCCGGTGATTATACTACAACTCATCGGAATTCTGTCACATATAAGAATTTTGTTTCTAAACACGATTTTGGATAAATTAGAGTTGTCTTCTTTAAGCCCCGCCCGATCACCTAATAACAATGGCCAAATCGAAAGATGGTAGGTTCGATACAAGCTACTGGACATGGCCTTCCACACACTGACTTACATGAGGTATTATGACCTCACACGTATCACCCACGCGGTACATATTCTCAACTGTCTGTCTACAACGGCCAAATCTTGCAACTGCAAGGTATCGTACTGTCAACTGTACGCTCTCCACTACGATGAGAAAAAGATGAAAACGCAACACCAACATCAGATTCACTCGCTATGCGTCTTTGGTAGTTCATGAGTCTTTATGAAACCTAAGACAAAACCACACAAACGTCTACCTCACGGCGAGCAATCAGTCAATCATCGTATGGGTGCTGATTATGAAGTGATAGGCATCACATTTCTGCTGTAAGGAAGCGCTTCATATCATTTTTGCTCCTTCGGTCGGAGCCGTACGTCTAATCGAGACTCTGCAAGGAATGCATTAAAAAGGTTGAACTCCCTGTATCTACGCTCACCTTATATGGGATAAGTGCTTTAGTCAACTTACGAACGATCGAATAAATCGTCTTCAAATGCCCCTGACCTTGCTAAGTTCGATGTAACAAGGCCATTCGTAACCGCTGACCCGGCAGGAAACCCAGAGAGTAGAACAGTAGCCAACTAATACCGACAAGCCATAGGTGTGGAATATTATTGTAAGGAGGAGCAATCCAGACCTCGCTTTTGCTACTTCTCAATTGAGTCGTCACTGTTCCCAACTCCTTGGCGGATGTTAGCGCGAACTCTTGTTTACTTAAATAAGTGTCGAAAGGAAGAGTTAGTATTCCGCAAAATTGACAGTCCTAAACTCGAAGGATACTGCAACGCCAACTACAGTGATGAACAGGTTGGAGATCCTAATGGAGAATTTATCTGGAGTTTCGGCGACTTGTAGAGTATACTAGGAATTGTGACCAGAACGGAAGACATGTGTCTCTCTACTCACGAAGCAGAACTCAGAAACTTGGTCAATGCTACCTAGTTCGGAGATGGCTCAAGGGCATTCTATACCAGATCGGTATTGTGAATGAAGAGGCTGAAGTGTATCGCTTTTCTGATTCACAATAATCGTGCAGAATTATGAACAGTACCGCAAGGCTACACCGACTATTCCATTGCACATGCATATTGACAAAGATGCAAGTACAGATTCAATATCATACACGAGCCAGGCTCGAATAAAGATGCCGTGATCTTTACCAAAGCTTCGAGCGAAACAGATGCACTCAACAAGAGAGTGTTAGAGGGTGTACGACTTACGTACGCTCATCTAACATTTAAGCCTCCACTGATCTTGCGGGGTGCTTGCTTCCCCTGCTAGTCTAGCAGGATCAAGCTCCCAATTCTTAGATCAGAACAACAGGATAGGTCTGAATGAGAATCAGCATCATGCCCCATAACCTTGATAGACCGCGTGACCTCCGTCCGACATATATATCCAGGTGAGTGAACATCAGTCGTGCGTCCTCCAACAACACTCCGCTGTTTGTGTTGGTCAAGGCAAAAAGAGGATCCTTCTAGATAGTGCGAACAAGTCCGTTGAACTCAACCCTTTTGTAAAGACGTCAGCATCGTTTGAAGAGCCTGAAACATGGATAATCTTGAAGTTATAGGTATCCAATGTCTGTTGTAACTTGTCCACGTTCATAAGCATCCTCATAGTATTAGCTGGAATGCGCAAACTATTCAGGATCTAGCAGGAAGACTGAGAGTCAGATTACAGACAAACTAGATCAGTTTCATCGATGCATCCAATCTGACTTAGAATGCTTCCTAACCATTCACCGAGCTTAACTGAGTTCACCAGTGTGCGAAGTTACACGCGTTTCCATCTTTTAGACTCCCAGTAGATGGGGTATACACCGAAACGCCAGATGAAGCCTCCATGAGGATACCTAAACCTGCTCTCCGCAGTAAGTTGCGTCGCAGAAACCTTCAAGTTTGGGTTTCTCGATCTTGCCGTTCGCTAGCTTCCTTGTGCTGCGTTTGCTCAAGTACACTGGGCTCTCGCTAACATCCGCCAATGCATTCGTCTATGATCTCCACAGTGAGGGCTCAGCCGTGATGTAGTGAATGCTGGGTAGGGTCTACTACTTCCGACAATGTAGTTGAGTGACCCTACCGTGGACATATAACGGAGATGAATCTGTTTTGACAGAATATTAGTATCTTCCATCTCCTTAGGATTTAATGACTCCTATCCAACGAGTATTTTACCCGGCTCGGACTTCACTTTTGCTAGGTATATCTCAATCTTTGTGGATATAGCAACATCGTCTCCTGAAATCAGAGCTTTGCTCCTCAATCTCTTGGAGTAAGATTGAATGACGTCTTCAAAGTCTCCAAGGAGGTCCGTTGTGGTTTTCTGACTTTCAAGTGTTAATCCTTCCGGAGTACGTTTACGGATGAGGAAAGGTAGGTCCCAGGTTCGCCCGATTCAGTCAGAGATAACCGGATTTTGAACTGTAAGACAATATCTTCAGGTTCAGCTCGAGATGCAGAAGTTAATACAATATCCTCGACGTAGACGACAAGCAGAGTACGAATACCGTTTCTGACTCTGGAGAAATGGCTAGGTGAATTTGGTGCAAGTTCGAAGCCGAATGAGTGTAATATTCCTTTTAGTTTGGTGAACCACAGTAAAGGTGCTTGTCTAGTTCCAGAAATGGGTTTAGTTATTTTGCAAACCTTGCTAGTTCCATCAGAATATCCTTCTGGTTGGTACAGGTCCATGTCACTGTATAGGAAAGCAGATATAATATCTACATGCAGTACGGTCCAGCTGAATTGTACTTTCGGGGCCATCACCTTCCGTACAATTTCCATGCCGACTACTTCACTGAATGCTTTATTATATGTCGATACTTTCCTTCTGTCTGTTACCATTGAAAACGAGTCTTACCTCGTACTTGAGTGCAACTCCATTTGGTGCTTTCTTCTTTCTCAATATCCAGTGAGCACGATAGACAGTTTCTTCTTTACGGGGATCTATAAGTTCCCATACTTGGCGTTCTTTCAGTAACCGCGTGACTATAGGCTTGAGGCCAGAAGGCCGAATTTAGACCGCATGCTTTCAGTAGGCACTTTCCAGTGTCTTTGACAGTGGCCATTTCACGTTCAATCTGTCCATTGTTCTTGAGCGTGTGAGCTGGGCTAAACTGAGATTTGATTCCGAGTTCTGCGAGAGCATTTATCGTTAGAAAGTTCTTGAACTCGTTTCCTTTGTCACTCTGGATACGACTTATTGGATTGGTTGGAAACTCAGCTTGGATCTATTTCAGAAAAGTAAGTAACCCAGCCGAGGCGTCAGATTTGTGTATTAAAGGAATGAACCAAAAATGACTATACAGAATATCTTTGATGAGCATGAACAAGTGATGTGTTGTGAGTCCGCAGCCTTCTTTTTGTCGGTGTAATTGATTGGACCAGACAAATCTACGTGTAGTAGTTGTAGAGGAGCGTGAATTTGATACCAAGTGCAATGACTTGATAGTGGCTGTATACTTTTGTCATGCGCTCTGTATGTTGTATTATACGCTCTAATCACTATCTCAGAAGGACTATTTTTCATATACTCACTATGCACCGGTACAAACTGAGACTTAAATACTGAAATGTAGCTGTCATCAGTAACCGTAGTCACTTCTATTTTTTATGTTTACAAGTTACTATGCGCTACATTTGCGGTGTTAATTTGGTTTCACTCTATCTACAACGTCTAGGGCGATCCAATATTATATCTGGAGGTAAATATTATGACGTTAGTGGAAAGAAACTGGACGCAAAATGGATTTTGAAGGGTATAATAAAATCCTTAGTATTTTGTGACTGTTATTACTAGACATATTATGTTTTGGAATATCATGTATATAGGCATATTTTGCTACTTTCCTTTTACAATGGTACGTAACGTATTTACGTGGCATACCCATCAGCAATTATATTTACTAACGTTTTCTACATTACATTCACATTAATATTTAGTATGTGGAAACCCAAACAGTTATATCTGGAATGTACATATTAGTGGCCCCATCTTTGACTATGAAATGCAACACTATTGAAATACCATGTTACACCACTCGAATCTACACGCTACATAATTATATGTTGGTGTTACACGTTAGAATGTGCAGTGTGCTACGTAGCATGTGCTGGGCGAGGGACATGTGGCTCAAGTGGGTGTGGGTGTGGGTGTGGCTGGAGAGCATTGGACATGATACGGTATCGCCCTACCCAGCCCACCTCATCACGAATCTATCATCAAGTTGACAATACCGGCACATGTATCCTTACGGCCAGTCTACAGGTGGACAGCAAGGTGGTTATGGATACCAATATGGCCAGTTCCAGGGCCAACCCGCTAGTAACCAGATGAATCAAATGGGTATGCAATATCAGCCAGGTTTCCAGCAACCATACCAAACGGGGGTTCAGCAGGCTGTACCGTATCAGTCTGGTATGCAAACTGGTATGCCTTATCAAACTGGAATGCAGACAGGGGTCCAGCCGACTTTGCAACAGCCGAGTCTCCAGCCAGGACTCCAACCAGGCCTCCAGCCGGGTCTCCAACAGCCAGGACTCCAACAAACAGGTATGCAACCGGGTTTCCAGCAGCAGGTACCCCAGCAGCAAAGCCTTCAGCCGGCTGCTACAGGAATTGGCTATGGCACACCCAGTGCGACTCCCGTAGGTAACATGAATGCTCGGATTCCCAGCAAGAGGCTATCCTTTATTACCGCAGAGGACCAGGCGAATTTCACCCAGCTCTTCAAGGCTTCGCTTTCCCCTGGCGAAGAGGCACTTTCAGGTGACGTGGCACGCACCGTTCTGTTGAGATCTGGTCTTCCTAGCTCGACTTTGGGCGATATTTGGCAGCTTGCTGATACCCAGCGTAGCGGAAAACTCATGTTCCCTGAATTCTGTGTTGCGATGTACCTGTGTTCCAAAAGCCTGCGTGGAGAACCTGTTCCTTTCCAGCTCGATCCACGCATCCAGAAGGAGGTTAGCGACATGGTGAGTGAGATCTCATTTGGGGTTGCCGAATCCTCCGGTAGTAATCAGCAGCAGCAGCAGTTTAACCAGCTACGAAGCCAGGCTACTGGGCCTTCTGTGGGTGCAGGCTCTGGGATGCTCCAGCATCCATTGCAACAGAGTTCTGCCAGTTTGCAGAGCCATCCGGGCGTGCAGCCTACGGGGTTCTTGCAAAACCAGACTACTGGCTTCGGTGCGTTGCCTAACCAGGCAACTGGTCCATTTACTCTGCCTCAACAGACTACTGGATATACTGGAGTTCAGCCTCAAACCACCGGTGGTTACGGATTACAGCCTCAGACTACTGGCGGTATTAGTGCGATTCAGCCTCAAACCACTGGTGGTTACGGATTACAGCCTCAGACCACCGGTGGAATTACTGGGATTCAGCCTCAAACCACTGGTGGTTACGGTTTGCAGCCTCAGACCACTGGTGGCATCACTGGGATTCAGCCTCAAACCACTGGTGGTTACGGTTTGCAGCCTCAGACCACTGGCGGTATTACTGGGATTCAGCCTCAAACTACAGGTGGTTACGGTTTGCAGCCTCAGACCACTGGTGGTATTACTGGGATTCGGCCTCAAACTACTGGAGGTTACGGCTTGCAGCCTCAAACCACCGGTAGTTACTTGCAACCGCAAACTACCGGTGGTATACAGCCTTTGCAAGCGATGCCAACAGGAAAGCCGGGCCAGTGGGGATTCAGCAACGCCGTAACTCCCGGAATGGACACTTTCCAGAACCAATTCACACCCCAAGCTACTGGATCACAGGCGTTTATTCTCCAGCAAAAGCTGCAGCAGCAGCCTACGGGTGTGCGTGAGGCCCAAAACTCCAGTTACGCCATGTCGAAACAGGAGAAACAGACATATGACGGAATTTTCCAACAGTGGGACAAGCGAAAAAATGGGTTTATCGACGGTGCAACTGCAATTGATATTTTTGGCAAGTCTGGACTTGGTAACTCTGAGCTGGAATCTATTTGGAACCTTTGCGACCGTCAGAACCGCGGTAAGCTTGATAGAGATGAGTTCAGCGTTGCTATGCATCTTATTTACCGCAAGCTTAACGGCCAGGATATCCCCGTAAGACTTCCCCCAGAGCTGATCCCCCCCTCTCAACAGCGACTGGACGAAAGTGTCGAGCGTATGAAAAAATTTTTGAAAGACTCAAAGAGTCTAGATTCGTTGAAGCCTACTAAGTTTGGCAATTCGGATGACTCTGCTCAGGTACGGAAAGATGCATCGGTGTTCAAGAATGACGATAGTGATTTGGGGGCCTACAAATCCGCATCTAGACACCGGTCTACAGGTTCGCTCAAGCCAACTAACAGTTCGAATGGTAGCTCATATTCCACATCATCTACCTCCGCTTCAAATAGTGGTAGGAGATCTGAGATCGAGTCACTAATCAAGCAGGTTAGAGAGAAGCGAGTTCTTCTTGATGCTGCAGACTCTAGGGACGAGGACGAAATAGAGGCTCAACAAAATAGACAGGCTGAAGATCAAAGAGCCATAACGGACCTCAAGGTGAAGATCCGTGAGGTACAGCAGCAGCTAGTTAACAAGGGCTCCGGTAGCACCTCAGCGAACAGCAACGCCGAACGTAGCGATCTTATTCGTAAACTGCAGAATATGGGTGAGGAATTACCCCGGCTTATAGACTCTATTCGCAAAATCGAGAACGACATCACCGAGGCGAAGCTCGCTAAAATGCAGAAACAGTTCGAGAAGGAGAATCCACAGGCCAAGATTATTGGTACTGGTCCTAACGGCACTGTGACGGCATCTGACAGAGCTGCTGCTAAACGCAAGGCCGAGTTGCGTGCGCGAATGGCCTCTATTACTGGAAAGCCGGTCGGAAAGGATGCTGCGGTTGCTTTTGAAGAGTTCGAAAAACAACTCGCTGAGGCTAAAACGCAGGCTGATAAGGAAGCGGTGAGTAACGAAAACTCTCTGAAAGCAGTTGAGGAGAGTTTATCAAGTCTTGAGCGTGACTTGCGTTCACAATTGAATACTGGCTCTAACCCGCAATCAGACCGTGAAAGAAGAAGGTGGGAAGAGGCTGTTGGTGTCGAACCTGATGTAAAGGAGTTTATTATGGAGCTCAGACCGATTAAATCAACTACCCAGGTTTCTCCGTCAAACAGCAGGTCTGCTTCTGACATCTCTACTAAGGAGCCCGCTTCGACTCGGCCTTCTGCTCAGGAAGCTGCTCCTGCTCCGGCTGCATCTGCTTCTAGTGCTCCTCCTGCTGCAGAAAAGGAGACTTCGGCTCAAAGAATTGCTCGAATTCGTGCGGAGGCACAAAGACGAACCCAAGAGAAATTTGCTAAGGCTGGGCTTCACTATAGACGAAAATCTGCAGATGCTACATCGGCACAGGGACGCTCGTCGTCATCGTCTCAAACTCAGTCGCCAGCCGCATCTCAGTCTCAGTCACCAGCATCTCAAACTCAGTCACCTTCTGCCACTCCCTCTGTTGCCCCTTCTCCAGCAAATGTGCCTGCTCAGCCTTCGCAGCCTGTTAAACCTGCACACCCTGCCTCTAATGATGATGAGGAAGATGAAGAAGAGCGGCAACTTCGTGAGGAGCTTGAAGCCGAAAGACAGCGCATTGCTAAACATGAAGCCGATGCAAAAGCCCGTCAGGAGGCGCGTGAACGCCGTAAAGCTGAAATGATGGCCGAACGTGAAAAACTAAGGAAACAGCAGCTTGCTCTGCAAAATCACAAATCTGACGAAGATGATGACGATGAATGGGGCGATAGTGCACCTGCAAAGCCTGCGCAGACCTGGAAACCCCAGTCTCAGCGTAATGTTGAGCCACCTAAAGTTGAATCCACTCCTAAGGTAGAGAGCACAGTGAAACGACCCTCTTGGATGCCAAAGCCTGCTGCTCCTGCTCCTGCTCCGGCTGCTCAACCTCAGGATCAACCCCAATCTCAGCCTCAGGCTCACTCGCAGCCTCAGGCCCAGTCACAGCCTAAGCCCCGGGAAGCAGCTCCTGTTTCACAGGCTCCCACAGCTTCGCAGACAAACCCCATCACTTCCTCAGTAGCTGCGGCCTCCAACCAGTCTAAGCCAGCTCCTTCTGGTGGTAGTTTTAATCCCTTCCACCGACCACCTGCTCCTAAGGCACCTCTTCACGATGATGAATGGGGCTCAGATGCTAGTGATGAGGATGATGATGATGATGATAATGGGCCTCGTGATGGTGCTACTGCAAAGCAGTTGGCATCACTCTTGTTCGGTACTATGGGTCCCCAGCGACCTCCTGAACGTCCAGCTTCAAGTACTTCCAAGACTGTTGAACCAGTAAAGGAATCCGCACCTCCTGCACCTCCTGCACCTCCTTCTCCCCCTCCTGTTGCTCATGATCCTTCTATTTCCCAGGCTCCTCCTGCTCATGTTCAGTCCCCGCCTGTTCCAGTTACTGCTGCTTCTGTTCCTGCCAATGATGATTTATATGCTCAGCCACAGCAGACTCATGAGCAGCCCCAAGCTTATGAGCAGCAGCCGCAGGCTTATGAGCAGTATCCTCAAGCTTATGAGCAGCAACCCCAGGCCTATGATCAACAATCGCAAGCTTACGAGCAGCAGCCTCAGGCCTATGAGCAGCAGCCCCAGGCCTACGATCAGCAGTCGCAAGCTTATGAGCAGCAGCCTCAGGCCTCTGAGCAACAGTCGCAAGCTTATGAGCAGCAGCCCCAGGCCTATGAGCAACAGTCGCAAGCTTATGAGCAGCAGCCTCAGGCCTATGAGCAACAGCCCCAGGCCTATGATCAACAATCGCAAGCTTATGAGCAGCAGCCCCAGGCCTACGATCAACAGTCGCAAGCTTATGCGCAGCAGCCCCAGGCCTATGAGCAGTATCCTCAAGCTTATGAGCAGCAACCCCAGGCTTATGAGCAGCAACCTCAGTCCTATGAGCAGCAACCACAGGCCTACGATCAACAGTCGCAAGCTTATGAACAGCAGCCACAGGCTTATGAACAGCATCCAAACTCTGATCAACAGCCCCAGGCTTATGATCATTACCAGCAAGGCTATGGGCATCCTCAGCACCAATATCAGGCCCCAGTAAATCTCGCTGAGGACGCAGATAGTGATAGCTTCGAGTTTGCAGATGCCCCATCTGCTCCCCCGGCTGCTCCTCTGGCTGCTCCCCCGGCTCCTCCTTCTGCCCCCCCGACTGCTCCTCCAGCTCCTCCCTCCGCCCCCCCGGTTGCACCCCCGGCCCCCTCGGCTCCTTCTGCTATGCCCTTTGGTGTACCTCCACCACCTCCGCCTGCTCCTGCCCCACCGGCTCCACCGGCTCCTTCTGCCCCTGCAGCTAATTCTTCTGCCCCTGCAGCTCCAGCTTTAGGTAATGATTTGCTTGGAGAAATCAGTTCAGGTGGGTTTAAGCTAAAAAAGGTAGACAAATCGCAACAGAAAATTAGCGATAATAGTCTGGGGCGTGTTTTATAAAAGTACATAAAATAAAAGTAAAATGATTGCCATTTATCGTTATCCTTTAAACGCAAATTGACTGAACATTCCTTCAACGGGCCTAGTCACACCACTAGGTTTGCTCCCTTCTGCAGGGTTACTCACCTTTACGGGCTGCTCTCGCCGAGTCAAATTTCTTTGGATAGTTGATGGCAGCTCACATTTAGGCAATTCGGTAACTTCACGCTTAGTAGGAACTAAAATAGGCCCAAATGCACGCTTAGAGGGCTCTGATGTGATTGGTGTAAGTATAGGACCAAATGCACTTCTAGAACGACTTGTTGGTTCTTTCGTTGTTGGCCTGGTTGGGGTTGTTACAGCACCGATAGGAGACCGCGTAACATGAGCACCTCCAGCATTATGAGGTCTACTACTTTGGGTGCTCATGGTAGTTTGAGTGGTGGTGGTGGTCTGGTGGTTGATGTTACTTTGGATTACAGTGGTAGTAGTTTTTGAAATCTTGCTTCTCTCAGCACTCCCCTTTTCATTATCTGTTTCTGCTGAACGTTTATTTGTTCGAGGGGTCGCCAATATATTTTCCTTCAACATGAACTCCTCCTCCTGTGTATGCCCAGACGGTTTGAAATACCTTGAAACTGAACCAACAGGTGTGATATTAAGCCTACGGTTAACCTCCTTCGACACTGCTAGTGGAGTACTCAGTTTATGAGGTTTAGGTGGCCTAAATGGTGTCATTTTGGCAACAAAAGCACTGATGTGCGGTTGCACTGAGAGTGTTCGCTCAAAGTCCCTAGGGTCGATCTGGCCTAAAGCCAAACGGTGAGCAACAGGCCGAGGAATGTTTGCACCAATTACTGAATCTCCATAAGTAACATCTAATGCTGGCATTGAAAGTGAGGCAGATGCCGGAACTACAGAATCGGGGGACAAGGTGTCAGGAGGGGATCGCACTGACGTTGTAGACATAGTGTATCCAGCAACTGGAGGTAACTCAACATCCTGTGCATTTAAATAGGTCATCACACATCGTCGTGGATCCCATACCCGCTGGAATATAAATGCTGCGTTCGCATTACGAGCGATCTCTTCAAATTCAGCGTCTACTTTGTTGTTCCGAGTGACGTAGCGCAGAATAGACTCAAGATCACCGCTATTAACTTCCACAAGTTTTGCTGCCTTTACTGGTCCTAAACCAGCCACTCCAGGCGAGTAATCGCAGCCCGAGATAATAGCGATAGCCCTGAGGCCACGGAGACATCTGAATTGAGGGGGTAGTGCGGCACTATTGATCTCTATACATTGTCCCGAGCGAGCATCAGCCTTAGTGAGTAGCTTCTGAGCACCAAAAATTAGCATGTCGCTATCTTCACTAATGATTCCATCGATTATACTGTTTTGCTCGAGAAACACCAGCTGGGCATCAGCTTCGTACGGCGCAACAACATATTTGATTCCACGGGCTCTTAGGTACGCAATTACCATCGCAGCATGGTCTGATTTTATGTCAATGGCTCGTTTCATATAGGAAGCAGTACTCGTGCTACTCGTGCTCCGCTCAGCGTCGGCTCGCGCGGCATCACGGACGCGTTTCCGCTGCATAGCAATCCTTTCCTTCATTTTTAAAGGGGCGCCATCAAACACGAAATAAAGCTGAATATTATGTTGCTCATAAACGCGTACGCGATTGTCAATACTCTGCAAGAGACGCGTAGGGTGCTCACCACGAACCAGTTCTTCAGCACAGCAAATTGCAGCACGGTGTAACCAAGAATACGCGTCTACACCAAGAGTCTTGCCACTATAGCTCGTCACTGGCTTGCTTTCTGCATATGGCTGTACCAGCCGTAGAAGTCCTGCAACGCCCATAACCTAGCCCTTGCGCCAGTCCAACTTTTATCCACCTTCAGTGTGGCATATGTATGAGCAGATGTACACGCAATTACACATTTATATAATAAGATATATTCGATCTACTCAATACCCCAGAAAGTTACCTCTCCAGGTACACTCCTCTATGCACATTAACTGGTATATATATACTCACTCAAAGGCACTTCATATAACTCAGCATACTCACCCAACTCAGCGTACTCACGCTATACTCACAACATAGACTCATACTACATATTTGCTGGGTCTACTCATTCGAGATACTCACTCAGTATATTCAGTATAATTCACTCAATAATATCAATATACCCGTCCTATTCATATCCTGTTGCAAGCATTAGATGTGAAATACCACTGTTCTGATTACATAACTAATATCATGGTCCAACGGAAGAGTAAACACGCATTTCATGATTTAGCAGGCAGTGCAGTCAGTAAGACGCCTGATTCAAGTCCAGCCAGTGATGCCTCACCTATTGATCTTCCAGAAATGGAAGAAATCAACCAGCGGCTGGCAAGTTTTCATGCTTCTGCTTCTAGCAGCCGTAGCAACGCCCCTAATTCACCTAAATACCTCGTGGATCAGATTCCCGGGGCACATCTACCGTCCACACTTAGCATTGGCGGGCAATCACGCGAGCCAGTTCCAGAAATACCTACGGAAAGAGAGCTGGCACAAGCAGCGGTTGATAGTGTTAGCAACGGTACGTTCCGCACTTTCCAGGATGCGTGTCCACCTCCAGCAGATAGTCAGTACACAGTCATTGATCAGGGAGTTTCTGGGCCCAATGCATTCCGTGTTTCTATGTATAACGTGCCTGTCTCTGCCAAACTCCGCGAATCATCGCAATTACCTCTTGCTCTCTATGTGAGGCCATTTGCGGAGTCTGATGTCCCATTGGCAGACTTCTCATCCTTTAACAGTGAGGACATGCCACCACGCTGTGCTCGGTGTCGTGCATATATGAATCCTTCCATGAGATTCATCGATGGTGGTGTGAAGTTCGTGTGTAATCTTTGTTTGTTTGTCAACCAAACACCAATGGATTATTATCAACCATTAACTACAGATGGACGGCGAATTGACTGGGAGGAAAGACCTGAATTGGCTTATGGCACCTACGAATTTGAAGTGTCGCCTCCGCGCGTGCCTAATGAGGAAGTAGGTCAAGGGCGTTGTGTTAGTAATCAGGACCCAGTTCCTAATACGGTAAATGGTGCATCTACGGAAACCTCGGTGTACGGAGACTCTATGCCGCCATTACGTCGTATATTCTGCTGTGAATGTACTCGTGATGCTGTGCAAAAGGGTGTTTTAGATGCATTTGTGTCCTCTGTACGTGAGGCTGTCAGTCTTCTGGCCCCAGAGGAACGAATCGCAATCATGCTATTTGACACTAACATTTACTACTTCCGAAAAATGGGTAAGTCTGCACGTTTACAGATGCTAGTTATGGCGCCTGGTGATAGCGCCATTGTCCCTCCTGATGTCTTTTACTCGCCGATCGAGGACCAACAGGCCCTTGATTCTCTTCTGGAATCGCTTCCGGCTTTGTTTGCTGCAGCTAACACCCGTGTACACTGTTTTGGCAGTGCTTTAGAGACTGCTCTGGATGCTGTCAACCCGGGTGGTCGTGTGTCGGTTTTCTTTTGCTCTTTGCCTAGCATGCAGCCGGGTGCACTGACAGAACGTGATACAACTATTGCTGGGATTACTCCTGCAGATGCACCAGTCCACCACCAGTTATTTGCTCAGACTAGTAGATACTACCTCCAGTTGGCTGCTAAGGCTAAAGAGCAGGGTTCCTGTATTGACGTTCTATCTATTCCTACGACAGGGTATGTTGATCTGGCAAATGTATCATCTCTAACACAACAAAGTGGTGGCAGGTTACTGTATTATCCGAGATTTAGTCCAGCTCGTGATAAACGAAGAATTATTGCAGATGTTATGGAAATAGCA
Source organism: Starmerella bombi (assembly GCA_030579915.1). NCBI lineage: Eukaryota > Fungi > Ascomycota > Dipodascomycetes > Dipodascales > Trichomonascaceae > Starmerella > Starmerella bombi. The sequence goes on from JAKTRX010000029.1 coordinate 19,979, forward strand.
CAAACCACGCAAGTTCGGGCTGCTTCCATACGCCTGCGTTGCTCTACTGGTCTGCAAGTCAACTTACTTAATGAGTACGCATCAGGCAAAAAAAGTGGTCAAACTCGCGAAATATATATGGACTCTGATTCTACTATTGTTGCTGAGCTACATCATGATGCAAAGCTAGATCCCAAGCTAGATGCACACTTTCAAGCCGCAGTGCTATATACAGCTCCAGATGGTAGCAGAAGAGTGCGTGTACTTAACTTACTGGCAGGTGTTGCTACGAAAATTAAGTCTCTACTCAAGTTCGTGGATATTGATGTGATGCTGGCTGTTTTAGTCCGACAAACGATGGCCCAGCTGGATCAGCACGAATCAGCAGAACTTCGCAGTGCCATTAGAAATAAAGTAATGGATGTGTTCGGTGCTGCTCGTCTACATGCTGGTCAGGGAATGCCATTGTCACAATTGCTCATGCCGACCAACTTGCGAGAACTAATTATGATGGGTTTGGCGTTGACAAAATCGACTTCTATCGGTTCACGAGCATATAGTGTAGATGCGAGAGTTTCAAATGCAGTGTTGTTATCCCGAGCTGCTCCTGAACAATTATCATTATCCCTCTACCCTCGAATTCATGATATTGTTGATTATGCTAGTACTCTAAGTCTTAAGCGAGGAATCAGAGCACGCTTCCCTGATCTTTTGTTGGGAAGCCAAGCACATATGATTTATGATGGACAGCAGTTTTATCTTTGGTTGGGAGCTGCAGTAGATCATGGTGTTTTGGAGCTACTTTTCGGTGTACGACACCTAGAAAAGGTGAGTCCCTGGATTGATGAGCTACCTTTCCTTGATAATGATCTTAATAGAGCTGCGCATCATCTTTGTGATGCCCTTGCGGGCCGCACGGGCCATGCGTGGCGTCAACTCCAAATTGTTCGTCAGGGATTAGATGGTGCGGAGTATCAAGTCAGGCAGCTCATGGTTGAAGATACCCATGGTGATTCTCCACAGTATACTAACTTCGTGATGAAAGTACATGAGCATGCGAAGGTATACAAAGAGCAGCATGGGTGGTTTTAGTGACCTAACTAATGCTGTTAAGATTATTTGATAGATTGCATATTTCATTCTACCACCTAGCAGTAACCGATTATTGATAATAAAAAATCATTGTTAGCTATTGATATTCTATGGATATATAGGTTAATTGTGTGCTATAACAAATTTAAGGTTCTATCCATGTAACATATTGTATAGGCATCCCATTAGCTACATAGAACTACTCATTTTTTGCTAACAACCTCTAGAATATACGTTACATTCAGTAAGCAAAGTATCTACATGATATTATGTACTCTGCAAATGTAACGAGCAAAAACTACGTGTTAAGATTGAGACAGAGAGTTCTAAAGCAATAATACTGCGAGGATCTTGGAATAGTTAATTGCTAATATTTCATATTCTATACATATATGGCTATGGATTAATACATATAATTGTATATACATTTTTCTCAATTTTCGATTTTGATCAGAATAACTACCTACATAATAGGAGAGAAAGTACGATTCCTAAATAGGGTACCTATCGATGCAATTCCAACTAATGCGTTAATGATTCGAATAGATGGCAAGAATAAAAATTCGATTAATTCATTGTAGAAAGAATAAAAAAATAGCCAGAGTAGAACAACAAGTCGAAAGCAGTTCATCAGTACATCGTGGTAGAGAGAAACATCTACAACCGATGACCCAAACACACAACTATTTAGAAACTATATTACTTTTATAGTTAAGAATTACATTTCGCTTTACATTTATCTCATTTCAAGGTTGGAAGTTAACATACCAAATGCATTCACCAAGATGGATAAGTTCATGCACCATAGCAGTTGGGACTCCACGTGATACGTACACGTGATCAAAACCACAACACTTCCCTACGAACATGTCCCAACACCTAAATTCACCACCAAAATCAAAACTAGAATTACCCCCCACAAACCAGAACGACTTTGTGGTGATACAAAATTTCGTAAGTCCCAACACCCAAAATTATTGTCCGGCAACCCACTCACCACACACTCGGAATGCAACCAGGCACGTGCACATTGTTAATACAAATAATATACGAAAAAATAATTAAAACATGCATAATATGATTACAATAGCAAAAATATGATCATCCAGGCTCATTTGCGAGAATTATGTGAGACCGAGCAGGCTTAGACAAAAGATATAGAGGATTTGGAAGCTCCAATGTGGCACATAAATGTACGTATCAATTGAAAATAAAACATTCTCAAAAAGTTAATTAAAAATAATCAAAACGTTCATTTTTTATCACCGCCTCAGTTCCAGAAACAAGCCCCGTCGCATATACCGTTGTCGCGATGCTGCTTACACAAAAGTGATGGTACTGATGATACCCCAGCCCCCATCACTTACCCAGCCCACGTCCGTAAATTAGTATAAGTAACGCGTTTCGTACCCCACACAGTCTTTCTTTACCACACTATTCTAATACACAATGGCTCGTACTAAGCACGTTATTACCACTGCCAAGACTCCTGCCGGTAAGGCTCCCCGTAAGTCTGCTGCCTCCAAGACTCCCCGGAAGTCTGTTGGCAACGTCAGCGGTGGCGTCAAGAAGCCCCACCGTTATAAGCCTGGTACTGTTGCCCTCCAGGAGATCCGTCGTTACCAGAAGAGTACCGAGTTGCTCATTCGCAAGTTGCCTTTCCAGCGTCTTGTTCGTGAGATCACACAGGAGCTCCGTGACGGTTTCGGTGACACCAAGCCCGACTTCCGTTTCCAGTCTTCTGCTCTCGGTGCCCTCCAGGAGGCTGCTGAGGCTTACCTCGTCTCGCTTTTCGAAGACACTAATGCTTGCGCCACTCACGCTAAGCGTGTGACCATCCAGGAGAAGGATATTGAGCTTGCTCGTCGCCTTCGTGGTGAGATCTTCTCCACTAAGGACAGCATGTAGAGAACTTGCTAATGCATCTATCCAGGCGTATAAAGTCTCTTATTTATTATTTTATCATATAGCGGAATAGCATCGATACACGCGTAACGTGCACTTCATTGTGAATACTCTTCATATATAAATACATAATTTGAATTATTCTTATAAAGTTACTCAATTGATGCATTTGAGATGCGCATAATCAATGCTGCTTGGTACAATTCTATTACTCAATTGCTATTGGCTGAGCGTTAAAACTCAATTGATAGCAGTGCTGAAAGATGCAACACACAGATATATGATATCAACGGCTATATCATACTAAGTATAGTATGGCGCATACACTTAGATGGGTACAATATAGATGATTTTCATAGAATAAAATTTGTTATGTTAGATGTATTTTAATAGTACTGTTATGCCTGGGATGCACTTTTGGTGAAGCATGCCTTTGTCGTTATATAAATATCAGGAGGCAGCATTTAGAGAGCAATTGACTGACAGTGTCCTCACTTGAGTAGTTGATTACAGGTGGGTGGCCATTAGAGCTACAAAAATTACATGGTAAGATCAAATTGCAATCCTTACGCTTTGACACACCTTGTTCAGACCAGAGCAATCATAAAAACATATGAGACATTACGTTTCAGTTGCCATCACTTGATACCAGCTAAATGTAACCACCCAGAAGGTGTTGCTGAGATTATGACATGGGTTGTGAATATCACTGCGTAAATAGCTCAAATACATATTAGATTTATCACATTGATCTTGTTCTACCTTAATGTATACTTAGTGGTTCTTCGTTGTTCAAGACACACATTAATATCGTGTGCTTATACATGTATAGCTTTTACTCGTAACAACAAGCAAGGTCGAATGGTCTAGTTGGTTATGGCGCTAGTCTAACATCTAAAGGGGTTAGATCACTGGAGGTCCCCAGTTCGATCCTGGGTTCGATCATTTTTTGCGCCAAACAACAACCAAAAGGTATGTTGTAATTATGTTTTTGCCAGGAACGTTGCAACGCTCCGGGGTTAGGCTGGCTTATACCGGTACCCTTACCGGAAACCGCGGAGGGCACAACCTACTGCTCCCTGCATTGCACCACTCCACTTCACCAATTGCAACGGTATACAACTCAAATGTCTCCATTGCCGCAGCCTCCATTCCCCGTAAGGGCGAACTATGGATACACAGCGGAACAAGATGATGATTTGCCATTTGCCCCAGGGCAAAGAATTACGGTTGACGAAGTTCTTGACGAGGAGTGGTTCCACGGGCATTACGTGGACTCCAAGAGCAATGAGCGATTCGAGGGAATCTTTCCTATCAGCTACGTAGAAATTGAAACACCACCCACTAGACCGACTCGTGCGCCACACAATAAGGGCTCAAGTGCCTCTCCGGCTGGTGCCTCCGCCAAGTCAACAGACCCCACCTTAGCAACGGCGCTTGCTCCGACCGTCTCTGCTGAGTCCTTGGCAGCACCATCACCAGTGGCCGTGCCAGAGGCTGTTATACCTCAAGGGACCTCTGGTACACCAGAAAGGTCTGAAGCAAAAGTTCCTGAATATGCATCCGCAACAGACGCTGTTGCTTCCCCCTCTGCTACACGTACGAGTGCCTCCACAGGTCCCAGTACCCACAGCGCCTCCAATATCTCAAGTACGCCTGCACCTGCACCTGCACCTGCGTCCATTTCAGCCTCTATTAATCGATTCAAGCCTCAATCAGATGATGAATGGGATGATGATGATGATGAATGGGAAGAAAAGGAAAAGGAGAAAGATATCGTTCTGGGGAAACCCGTGTCCAGCGTTCCACCTGAGGTCGAAGCAAAGGTTGCCGCTGGTGACAGCAAGTTTGATGATCTCAATAACCATGAACCCAAAACACCAGAGGTCAAGCATGAGGTGCCAGATGCCAAGGTATCAGAGCCCAAGCATGAGACCCAGCGATTCAGTGAAGAAGATTCTGGTCTAAAACCCGAGCCAAAGCGTGAGTCACACGGATTTAGTGAGATGGCCTCTGACTTGACTGCTGAGCCAAAGCGTGAGGCGCAAGGATTTAGTGAGAAGGCCTCCGACTTGAAATCAGAGCCAAAGCGTGAGGCTCAAGGATTTAGTGAGAAGGCCTCCGACTTAAAATCAGAGCCAAAGCGCGAGGCACAGGTATTTGATGATAAGACTTTTGACTTGAAAGCAGAGCCAAAGCGTGAGGCACAGGTATTTGGCAATAAGCCTTCCGAATTGAAATCTGAATCGAGGCGTGAACCGCAGGAATTGGGTGAGAAGACCTCTGACTTTATGGCTGAGCCAAAGCGTGAGGCACAAGGATTTGGCGAGAAGGCCTTTGACTCGAAGGCTGAGCCAAAGCATGAGGCACAGGGATTTGGCGAGAAGGCCTTTGACTCGAAGGCTGAGCCAAAGCACGAACCAAAAGGATTTGGTGAAAAAGCCGAATCGAAACTTCAGCCAAAATCCGAGACTGAGAAGACTTCTGAAACTAAGGAAGATCCTAGATTTACGCAGGAACCCGCATCCTCCAGCAGTGACAAGGAACCAGACTTCAAAGCTCGGCTTGCTAGGTTTAATGCAGGGTTGACGGAGGATGAGGACCGCAAGGTGAACCGTCCCGAGCGGAAATCCACTTTTGGCCGTAAGCTAACCTTCCAGGAGAATACCGAGCCAGAAGAACCCAAGGAGAGGACAGTAAACCTTGACAGCGATGAGTTTAAGCCCAGTGTCAGTCTCAAAGAACGGATTGCTATGCTCCAGCAGGAGCAGCAGAGCGAAAGAGATGCTGCAGAAGCCGACAAAGACGCCGAAGAGCGTAGAAGACAGCGTCGTGCTCGAATTGCTGCCGAAGCTGAGGAAAACCGTAAAGCTCGCGCTTTAGAGGAGGCTAAAGAGCGTGAAAGAGCGGCAATTGAGGCTGAGGAGAACCGTAAGGCTCAGGAACTGCGGGAAAAGCAAGAGGCACAGGACCGAGCCGAGGCAGAGGCTAGACTGAAGGCACAAGCTGCTGCTCTGAAAGAGAAAGAGCAGCATGAGCACACATATGAGTATGATGATGAAGACATGAAGGAGCAACACGAGCAGCGCAAGGAGCAGCCCCAGCATGTACCAGAGGAGCACCGTGAGCAGAATGAACCAGCTCCTAACCATGAACAGCATGCTCATGAGCGCGAGCCTGCTGATTCTACAGAACGTTCACACCCCCAGGAGCACCGTGAGCTTGCCTCAACCGCTGAAAGCGATGAGGAAGACGAAGACCGCGCAGAAGCACGCCGGATGGCACTTCGTGAGCGCATGGCACGTCTTGCTCAGAGTTCTGGCGGTATGAACTTGGGAATGTTCATGGGAATGGGAGGTCCTGGTGCAAAGCCCCCTGGAGGAGTGCCAAAGAAAGAACGTAGAATCAGCCGAAGCGAGTATGCTGCTATGAGCGAGGCTGAAATCGAGGCTGCTGAGGCTCGCCGAGAGGCTGAAGCAAGCGCACCAGTTTCTATGTTCGGTGTTGCTGGCGAAGCCCCGCCCCCAGCCGTATTCAAGCCGGAGACTGAGGATACAGAGCCTCTGGAAGAAGATGCAAGTGTTGATGAAGATAAATATGAGGACTCGCGGTCCCATGAGGCACCTCGTGACGTAGAAACGCATTACAAGGAGGCAAGTGATCCTGAGGTGAGGCATACGGAAACAGCCTCTAAAGACCCACTTTCTGAGGAACATTCCTATGCAGAAACCGGCCCCAGTGGAACTTCTCACAAGCCTTCTCATGAGGAAAATCCTTACAAGGAAGCTCCTGATCACGGATCTTCTCACGCGGAGTCCCCGCAAAAGGCAATTCCTCACCACGAGCATTCTTACTCAGGAACTCACCATGTGGAGGCTCCTAACCGTGAATCTTCTTATTCAGGATCTCCCCATAAGGAAACCCCCCGACATGTGCCTTCTTTAGAGAAAGCTGCTCACAAGGATGCCCCGACTCACGCAGACATCCCCCACGAGTTGCCTTCGCACAAAAGTGCCCCTGAAGTACCTAACACAGCTGAAACATCCCATACTTATGTTCCTGTAGAAACTACTCTGGAGCAGTTGAAATTAGATGAAAAACGGGAGAGTGGGGAGTTCCACGATGTTCATTCGTCTCGTGAATCCTACTTGCTTAACAACCCGAGGAGCCCTGATGAGGATGAGTTTGACTTTTCCAAATTAAGTGAAACCAAGCTGGATACGGACGCTAAACTGGCAGATACTCTAGGCAGTGATCTTTCTCCTGTTCCTTCTGATGCCAATCGTATTCCAAGCTTTCTGAAGCCAGACGCATCTCAGCATGACGGAGCCTCGGAATTGAATCACTCACTAGAGCATTCTTCGGCACAGCCTACTTCGACCATGTCGCATCCAGCTGTCCCACCAGCGGTGCCTACTGCGACAGCAACGGCTACTTCTACACCACCGGCACCACCGACATCCACTGCTGCCGCAACTACCAGGGCGCCACCACCGCCTCCAACAGCCACTGCTACGTCAACTAGAGCACCGCCTGCACCGCCATCGACTGCCACTGCAACCACTAGAGCACCACTTGCCCCACCGACGACTGCAGCTGCAGCACCACCCGTGCCACCAGCCACGGCTACTAGGGCACCACCTGCTCCACCGACGGCTGCACCAGCAGGAGCACCACATGCACCTCATACTACCAGTGCACCAGCTCCACCAGTGCACAGTACGCCTCATACTACGGTGCCGTCGTCTCCGTGGGAAAGGCATGACAGTTCACACGCGGCAGTACCCCCAAGCGCTCCTCGCACGACACCACCTCCGCCACATGGAGGAAACCCACACTTCGTACCTTCGGTGAACACACATAGCACTGCGCATCACGGATATGCACCTCCACCAGTGCCACCTGCTCATGGTGTGCCACCACCTCCGCCTCCATCCACCCAACCGGTGCATACAAGCCACCAGGAGACGCCTGCTTCACCTCCTCCACAACCCCCGCATGTACCTACCAGGACTACCACGGCACCGCCAGTACCTGCATCTGCGCCTCCTCCTCCTGCCCCTGTTGCTCGTCCACCTCCACCTCATGCTGAACCTACTCAGCATCAGCACTATATGCCACCACCCCCACCACCGCCAACTACCGCACCACCGCCAGCTGTCCCTGCACCGGGACCAGGCCTTTCTCCGGTAAATAGTCGTGCGGCACGCCCACCTCCAACTACCCCTGCACCGGCAGTGCACAGGTCCTCTACATTTGGTATGCCACCTCCTCCTCCTCCGGTTGCTAGGCCCGTGGATGACTATGACAGTCCTCGGTCACCACAACATACTGAGACATTCGATCATCAGCAGCAGCAACAACAACAGCAGCAGCAGCATCACCACCACCACCACTACCACCAGGAACAACCGGCACCAATTGCACCTGAGCAAATCAAGCATGAACCAACTGCACTGAAGCAGGTTTCAGTAAGGTTGGGCCCTCAAATTACTTGTGCTGCTCATGAACAGGTGAGTTCTATGCAGCCTACCCAAGACTGGGTCCGCCATGTAGTGGAATCTGTTCCTGGCACGGTTCTTGTAGGTGGTACCTTTGGAGCAGAGATTTACACTAACATTGGCAATGCAAGTGTGAAACAGTTAGAGGAGATTCGACCTGGCGATATTTGTATCTGCGAGGATGCCACTTTCCAAGGCTCGAAATCACCTCTGCAGAAGTACCACAAAACCTACACCAATAATGCATTTGTTATTGGTGACTGGGATGGTAGTAAGCGCAAAATTCATGTTGTCGATGCCAAGAAGGATAGCCTGAAGCTAAATGACCTCAGAAAGGGTGTGGTACGTGTGTTCCGTGTCCTTGATACTCAATATGTAAACAATTAAATACACCTTCCGGTGTCTTTACTCCCTAGATAGTCGGTAACTTTATATCTGATCCCGCTATTCTGCACCTAGATTGCTGATATTAAAACCTAAATTAAGAATATCTTGTTATGCAACATCCTTTGAAACCCCTATACAGGTCCCCAATTAACTCAGAGTACATACACGCCGTTATTTTGTTGAAACGGAAGGAGACTGCAACTACATCAATCTTTGTAGTCGTTAACAAATAACTACTCTCATAACCTTGTCCACACCACACAACCACACACTTTCGGTGTTTCACGTACCATTCTGAAAGAATTAGCAGTGTGTAGGTTTCAGATACAACTCTAAATATGAATATTTTACATGGTCCTTATTTGTAGGATCAGGGATAGCCAGGCTTGCGCTGTCACTCGCTACCCCCACTGTAGAAATCTAGAAAGCTGCTATATTATTGTATTCCATCAGTATTACCAGCTATTTTACAATGATACACGATTAGCTTCGTTTATTATTTGATCTACATAACAACATGTGTGGCTAGAGCGGATGCCATGAAAACCATCAGTGTATGACAGAATAGAAAAGCACATGTATTACCACAGCCTATCGAAGTCGCACTGTAGCGATGTAGCATATAGTATAATTACTATAACATAGTTTAATACGAGACAACGACAATTACTACCACAGTTGATCGCAATAACACAATTCCGCTTTAACACGATAGCTAGATTAACATGACGAAACTATATACATTAAGCTTATTACGATATGCTCAGCTTATCTAGATTCCAACCCATAATACCTGCTGATCCAGCAGTTCACTTGTTAGGCTCACTGATTTGGTGTGTATCACCCTCGATCATGTCCAAGGGGGATAAACTGAGTCTCACTACGAAAGTCGTACGGTAATGATGAATCTTGGGCTTCGCCAAAGGGTCTTCCTCATTGGTAGGAGTGTAAACCGGCTCGTAATCAAGCGAATTGGCTTGGAATACCCGCAGACCTTCGTCCGTTAAGGCCTTTTTCGCCTGCTCTACCACCGTGACCGACGTAACCGAGAACTCGCCACTATTCCGCACTACCACAGTATTCCCTGATTTACACTCGGAGACGACTGTTGCTACCGCATTGGACAGTTTCGTATGCCGCAGACTGTTGGGTATTTCCACTACTATTCCGCCATCTGGCATACTAACACTGCTGCACCTGCACGCACTGAGGATATGGTGATGGCCGTACCTCGTGCCCTTGATTGATTTTTCAAAACTAGTTCCTGACCCACTCACAACCTAAGTAAAAATATGTCGAGCGTTCGCTACGATTTGACTGCTCAGGTAGAGCCCTTCCTGGATCCCGAGCTCTTTAAGAAGATCAATGAGTTCAACGGTACCAGCAACCCCACTTCTTCTGCATCCGCTCCCTCATCTAGCGAGCCCAGCCTTGAGAATGCCCAACAGCTGTATAAAGCAGGTAAGTTCGCAGAGGCTTCAGAAATGCTAGGAAGCCTTAAGTCCAAGGCAAACCCGTCGAGTGACGAGTACGAAGTGATCGTGTGGGGCAAGCTCGCTGCCGATCTCCTCGCCTATCCCGAGGCACCTGCTACTGAATCGAAGGAGAGTAAAAGCGAGGATGTTGAAGAGGAGGAGGACCCCGAGAGCGCCGCGTCTGCATCTAATCCGGCCAATGCCTCGGAAAACGACCTGGTGTTGCAATCGCTGGCTGGTGCGCACGAAATGCTCGACCTGCGTCGATCCAGTGACAGTACCGTGCAGCTTAACCGCCGTGCCTGGCTCATCCACTGGTCGCTGTTCGCCTACTTCAATGGCAGACTGCCCAAACTCGTCGACACATACTTCACTTCGCAGTACATGAGTGTGATCCACGCTGCCTGCCCCTGGATTCTGCGGTATGTGGTCATTGCTGTGGTAGCCACTCACCCTCGCACCGCAAGGTTCAACCGCAGAATCAAGGACGCCATCCGCGTGGTCCAGCAGGAGCTCTACGAGTACACCGATCCGGTGCTGCAGTTTGTGCAGTCGCTGTACATCGACTACGATTTCACCAACGTCTCCTCCGCCCTTGCACGCGCAGCTGAGACCGTGAAAAACGACTACTTCGCCCACAACTTGGTCGATCAGTTCGTTGAGAACGGCAGGGTGCTCATTGCTGACTCGTTTTTGCGAGTGCACGAGTACGTCCCTGCTGCCACCTTGGCCTCCACTCTGGGCCTCAACGACTCGGAGAGCTCGCAGTGGATCCAGAAATATATCCAGAGCAAGCAGGATGCCAAGCTTGACGCTGTGTTCAACGAAAACAACCAGACCGTGCGTGTGAGCTACGCCAAGCCCAGCATCTACACCCAGGTTGCCGACAAGGTGAAGAACATCGACCAGCGTGCACACCAGATCCAGGTCCAGCAGTCGAAGAAGAGTGAGGAGGTACAATAGACGGTACGCATTTACATATTTACGTATTAGTACGACATAATGTTGCACTTGATGCCATCAGGCGATGCCATCTTTGATATGCTACCATCCATGGAGCAGCGGGTGTGGTTAAATCCAGAGTCTTGAGTATGCACTAAAGGGATCAGTGTAAGTATGCTAGTCCTTGATATAAGCTTGAGCCAGAGTGCTTACTTGTGATTAAGTTTCTACGGATCAAATGACCGGCTATATGGCATGTGGCCTACATCTGACATCGCCAAAGGAACAGCTAATCCTGAGTTGTGTCTTCTCAGTATTTGCTAAGTTTTTACTCCAGACTAAGCAAACCAATGTGTGAATTCCATCTACTACATGTCGACATTGAGCTGTAAATTCTTTGAAGGTAGTATCATACGTAAGTAAGGTGGTAGATCATATATTTACGAAGTTCTGTTCTTCGCTTTGATAAATACGGTCCTTAGCATCCTTAAATTTCTATACACATTAAAAACATGGTCATCTTTATTCTCTGACTAGTGTTACTCAAATTTTATACTAAACAGCCACAGTAGCCATGAATAATAGCAGATATTACCCAGATATAGCATGCATATACACACATGCACTATATAATAGTATATTTATGATTCCGGGGCAGTAGCAGGTTAGGGCAATGGATCATGCTCCAAGGAGGAGAAGATCAGTTCCCCACCGGTCTGACGGTACAAATACAGCCAATGCTGTGAAGGTACGACGCAAGAAGAACAGGGGTGTTAAACAGGCTCAGACAGAAATAGAATACTACCAGAATACAACGAACCTGCTCATCAAGAAGATACCGTTTGCACGTGTAGTACGACAAGTCGTGCTCGAGTCGGAAACAATACCTAACAAAGAACTCTACTGGAAATCAACAGCTTTACTTGCTTTGCAAGAAGCAGCGGAGTGGTATCTCATCTGCTTGTTCCAGGATGCTAGTTTGTGTGCTCGTCATGCCAAACGTGTCACCGTGATGAACGAGGATCTGGCATTGGTTAGAAGGCTTAGACGCGATAGACTCTGATTATTTATTATTTATCCTACATATACGAGGTGTTGTGTTCTATACCCATCACTCTCTATTTCCTCCAAAGACCATGACTTTAATCACCCCGATTTACGATAGATTTTAGGTCACCGTAGAACAGATCCAACGAATAAAATACAGTTGATTCAGTTTCTTATATTCCCAGGTAGATCATTCCATTTCTGTTCTCTAATTCTAAAAAATACCCTCAAAATTTAACATATTGGTTTGAGCACACCGCTGTTAGTATATCGATACGGTAGAAATTGACCCTATACTAATATTACCGCAGATCATATACTAATAAAAACGTGAACTATACCAGACTATATAGGCGCCATCTACATATACAGTTCATAATGTCACAGTAATCGTTCACTTGCGTTGGAGCGCAGCAACTCTAGCTTCAACACGAGCTACGTCTTTGTTAGCCGCTCTCAGTGGCGTTGTATGGTCAACTCCACTCAAAAGCTGAGTAGCCTCCTCAGCTGCTTGCCTTTGTTCTGGTGTGGCTGAAGCACATAGTTCTGCTTGCATCAAAATACTTCGCATCTCATCTCTGAAAAGACTCTCCTCTTCGATCACAAACAACAGCTCCTCGGGTTCATTATATGACCGAACCGCCAACTTGGTATCTTCTACCAGGTTATTTGCCAATTTCTCTGTAAGAAACTCAGGAGAGATCAGCCGCAATAGTGGTTTTTCACACATAGCAGCAGCCTCAACAGATGCCTTATTACCCAACCTGGAACAGAACGCAGCAGCTGCAGAATCACGAATATCCTCTTCCTCGTCACTAAGCAAACGGAAAAGTAGATAAAGCATCTCGTTATTGATCTTATCACCTTGATGGTGTTCAAGATAGGCATCTATACTCCGTACCGCACTTCTTCTAGACTCAACGGGGGCATCATCCCCTCCAAATTCTAAAAGATACTTCAAATAATTCGGGTCTTCCACCGGTTGCTTGCTTGCCAATACAAGAGCTTCTTGTCTCACACTAAGAGCTTGGCTGGGGTCAATGAACTGCGATGCAACTTCATTACCATTTTCACTGATTTGGTTTTCCAAAGCCTTCAAACACAAAACCTGAATATCAGGCAACTGCTCGGGATCTTTAAGGACAGACAATGCCAAATCAACTGTCCATTGATCCATAGATAGACTGCGAAGCACAGGTGTCCACCCTTTAACATACCGCATAGAATCAGGCGCAGGAGACTGCTTTACCTGTTCTGCTTCAAATGTCGCTACTGACGGATTTAAGTGCGGGAAAGATGGCAGATCTTCGAAGTCTACTAACCGGTGGTTTCCGCCAAACTGGACCCACGCTTTGTACAATTCAGTAGTAGTTTCCATGCATCGATGGTGCTTGATGAGCTGTTCGAGGCGATGAAGGGCATCAGTTGCGGTCGTAGCCTGCGATGAAGATGCTTTCGCCAATAAATGATTGACTGCCATGGCAAATCCATGCATCTCATTAGCATTTCTCCCTGTCATGTTGCCTACAAACGCAACAGCTGCATCATGGGCAACATCGGCATGGGTCATAGCGCTTACCACTCGTGCAGCCATCTCCCGAATCTTCCAACTTGGGGAACTGAGCAAGGTAATTATAGGTTCCCAAAATACGGTCAGTGTATCATCGGTAGCACTGATTGTTTGCAATTGAGCCAGGACCGCCAGTGCAGGGAATACCGGGTGCTCTCCACTACTTTCTACAAGCAGCAGTTGAGCCAGTAGTATCCCTTTAAGAGATCTGTAACGTTGGAAAAATACCGAAGCCGGCACAGCCAATCCACGGACGCCAAACAATCGCTTAAATAAACTGGTGAATAACATTGCAGCACAGTTTCTCAAAGACCACGACGGAGACCGGAACTGCTGCAGAGCCAACTGCACACCACTTTCTACGAATTTCGCCGAGGGCTTAGTGAGATCAGAATCAGTAAGAACGGCACGCAAGCAGTTCATACCATGCACCTGAGGCATCTCCAATTCCTCCGCCTCACCATCAACAAAGGGCAATGTCGCAAGCTTGAACAAGGCATCCACAACTTTCGAATCGAACTGTGCAATTAATGATGAAGTGACGAGCATAGGCAAACCAGCTGATCGCCGTGTCACTGAACGGCTTTTAGTGCGGGATTCAAGCTCATTAATCTGGCGCCAAACCAGGTCCAAGGCATGTTGAGGCAAGCGCTTGGCAACTGCAATGTATGCAGGTGGAATTGCGGAAAACGCTCCCCAGTGGGTCATATCTGCCAGCATTGTAGCCATTGAATCCAATAGGTGGCTAGGACGAGCAGCATCTATCTGCTCCGGGGTACAGCTTTCAATTAACAGGGCACACTCTTTACTGGCTTTCCAGCAGAAATTGAGCGTATTCTCATCCATTCCTTCTGGGGCCAACGCCATTAATGGTGGGCTGCACACTTTCCAGGCTTTCTCTACAAGAGAAATAACCGGATGGGAAGTGGGAATTAATCGCAGGGCAATAAAGTAGCCGTGAATGCTACTTTTCTGTGAAGCAGCAGTGATATCCTGCTCCGCAGCATCAAGCTTCTGCTGTAATTCATCAACAAGTTTATCCCCAATAGAAGTGTCATTAGCCAGAAACTGTAAGATCCTTGCACCAGCATCACCACCTCTGCTACTAGCAACGAGCCGGAACCCCATTTGTTCCATTTCGTGGCGGTGTTGGTCGAAATTTACATTGGCTTTGCCCAACAAGCGGACACAGTGCTCCCGAATATCAGCGAAATCCGATACAATTCCATTCACCAGTCCGCTGATAACGTGCTGGTCATTCAAAACTTCATCGTATTCTTCGAAGACCTGCAAGAGCCGTGTAGCCATGGCCAAACATCGGTAGGGCGACCCCGGCGCCAGGCTTTGAGCGCACCAAGTCTTTACAAATGATAGTAACTCAGTGGCATCAGAATTCGATGTTTTGACGCGGATCAGTAGGTTGCGTAGTGCACTGTACACGTCCGACCGTGATTTTGGGTCACCTTCGGCCAACAATGCAGGTGAGCTGGCGATGATTTCCTGATAAACCATTGGTGGGACAGGTGTAGTAAGTTTTCGAGTAGCGTTACACAACAGAAGAAGAGCATCGTAGCGAATCCGCTTGATTGGTGATACCAGTGCCCGCCTTACCACGGACGAACCAAGAACCAAGTCGCCAACTTCGAGCTTAGCATTCTTAGCTGCCTTTAGTACGCCTATCTCTACGCTAGGATCATTTGTTCGCAATGAATCACACAGTGCGAAGTACTCGGCAAACACTCGTGAGGCTTGTCGGTGCTGCATGAGGACCGGTTGGATAAAGTAGGCCATGCACGCCTGATAGTACTCCGTACTAGCAATATACGGCGCAGTATAGTCGTACCACACTTGTGGAGACTGGTTACCTAGCATTGCCACCAAGAAACGTCCAATAATGTGACAGTTGCTTGATTCTACTTCAACCAACGCAGCGAACGCATTGGTGACAAAGTGAGGCGGAAGAATAGACATCATTGCACTGCAGTTACTGGGGCTTGATCTGGCAATACAATCTAGCACACCGTAACAGATTCTTTGATCATCCTTAGCATAACTGACTGTATGCAGAACCAGATCAGCGAACCCCTTGTGGCCGTACAGCTTTTCACGCAGGACAAAAATATGGTTCAAAAACTTTTTAAGAGCAAGCTTATAAGATGGATCACCCTGGCTCCATCTATCAATAACGCAGATAATCAGTGCATCCAGTTCAGAAACGGTGGGTGCGACCACACCGGGCTGCCAGGCCCTACCGAACTTTTGGGCCCAGATACTACATGTTTCGGCAGCCACATTACGTGAACTGGCATCAGAGGTACTGAACTGCTGGGAAACTAGGGGGAAGCACGATGCAAGCCACGCAACATCGCTTGCTCGCGATTTATCCACCAGCTCTTCCCGTAGTGACATGTTATGTAATTTTTCACCCCACAAATTTCACATTCAAAAAAAACCCGTCCGTATGTGAACTCAAACATCTCATTTACAATTTATGATCAGTATTGCATATATTGTACATATATATTATATTTATAGAAAAGAGCATATGAGCTAAAGTGGCCATGTGTACCTAATATGATTTTTTATCAATAGTGTAATCACATTAATTATGCGCTAACGAAATATGCATACACATATTATATTTGCACACCTTAATGCAAGTCATTCAATTGCTACAAATACGTCTTAAGGCGTACATATTGACCGGTGGTAGTCGTGCGCACCAATGAAGGCATGGGAATATATCATATTCGTTGAATAATAGGCTGCTTACAGCTAAAAAAAAGTAATGCCATAACAGTTCTTATGTGCCAGTAAGGTCGTAGTAGTATTTGAAACGAGCTATACTACATGTCGTAGTTAGTAGTCATATCTACGGCGCAACTACCAATATTGCAATTACTAGTAATATTAAATTATATAGAATAGTCACTGATATCGCAGTTACTAGTATTAAACTACATAGCTCAACTACCAATATCTGGTAATGTGATTGATAGAAATAAAGAATAATTACATATTGTATAACATCTTTATCAACTAATGGATGCACAGCATAGAAGGTATAGAATATTAGAACTAGAAAAGAGGCAAATAAGAGATACGTGGTAGTTCTGATACTGGACTGTTCAAGTGGTGACTTCACTAGTAGTGAACGAATTATTATACGCCTGTTACAGTAGTGTATTACCAACTACAGCATTATATGATGAATATTTCGCTAAGAAAACTTGCACTATTAACTCCGAGAGGTGTTTAGCTCTACTTACCTGACGAACTAGGCCTTACCAAAGCTGATTCTAACGCATATTCAGGCAAAGTAACGGAATCGTGGGAGTCTGAACATCTGGTATAGCTTTACGCACAGAAAGCTGACATTGCTCGGCAAACTATAACTAGTGTAATGGTACCACCATAGGAAGTGTCTATATATATACATGCTATGCCAAAGGATTAGGTCTTCGCTCAATCGGTGCCTTCCGACGCACCAACTGCTCAATCGTTTGATTGCCTTGCTTCAAATCCGCAAAATGCAGTTCACGCATTTTACGGACCTCCTCCTCAAACTCCTTTTTCATCTCCTCAGTTCTGGTGAGTTTCTTCACGTTTCTCAGGGTGAAGTCATTGAGGGGCTCACCGAGGGCAGATGCGCGGGCAACCGCCTTGGCAGTCATAGCTCTTCGCATGTCTCTAGGGCCATTAACCAACTCCAGAATCGACTGCGGTGCGTTGTCACCAAGCCGGGGTTCGAGTTTGAGGACACGGGTATAGCCACCATTGAAGCCTGCATACCGGGCAGTGAGCTCTCCCATAATCTTCGGAAACAGCTTCTCCTGCTTGTAGAATTTGTTCTGTAGCAGCTGGGTGTGGCGGTGGACCTGATCTTGCAGAAGAACCCCGCGTTTCATGTGGAGGTGCTTGGCAGCAGTGATCACACGCTCCACAGCAGTCTGGGCCTCCTTAGCTTTTGCATGCGTGGTAATAATGCTTTCGTGCTCGAGCACGTTCGTTACCAAGTTTCTCAGCAGAGACACACGGTGATCAGCCGTGCTAGCAAGCTTTCTATGCACCATGTGAAATATTTCCTGACCTTGCCCAATGCTCCCTATACATAAAGCACATACACACACAATAGCAGCTCTACATGCACTAACGCATTATATACAATGTAGATTCAAATAATATACAAGATTAAACAAGAAGTGTGTTGCAGCTGTTGGGGTATTTGCAACACTAAATGTACCCGGGAAGAGTTGCCTTAGTAACATGATCCGCGCCCATGGAAATCCGGTGGGGAACCCGGTAGAAATGGCTCACTTTGCGCAGCTGGCAAAGTCCTGGTGGGATCCAGCCGGGCCCCAGCGCATTCTACATAAAATGAACCTCATGAGGCTTGACTTTATGCGGGAGACTCTGCAGGAGAATCGTCCCGGTGCACCAGGGTACTCCCGCGACCTGATACCCCCACAACTGGCTAAAAGTGCTTCTATAAGCAACCTGAATAGCCGAAAACTTGATGTATTGGACATTGGGTGTGGTGGTGGCTTGTTGAGTGAGTCAATGGCCCGGCTACCGTTTGTGCGCAAAGTGTTGGGGGTGGATGTCACACCTGAGGTCATCGAGGTTGCCAAACAGCACCTTGAACTGGATCCCAAACTCAACAATTTGACGTACTCCGTGCAAGGTGTTGAGACACTTGACTCCCAGACCCAGCAGTTTGATGTGGTCACGATGTATGAGGTTCTGGAACACCTGGACCAACCCCGATCCGGACTCGATACGGCCATGGCACTGGTTAAACCGGGTGGTTGGTTGTTTCTCAGTACGATTAACCGCACCATTGCCTCGTATCTATCGACTATTTTTGTGGGTGAACACCTGCTGAATATTGTGCCTCCAGGAACTCACACCTGGTCCAAATACATCAACGCTGACGAGATCAAGGATCACGTAGAGAGCACATATGGCAGTGGCTGGCAGGTTGCACGTACCCAGGGATGCATTTACATGCCTTCGATGGGCTGGGTGCGATTCGATCCGACCAGCAGGGGTCCATTGGGGATTCTGAACTGTGCAATTGGGCAGACGGGAGGAAACTACGTGATGGCCTTGCACCGGTCTGAAAATTCCTCATAGTGGGGTCTGGATGTAGAGTGTGAATTTTGAGGTCATTATATTTGATTATCAGGACCCTGGGATCCACAAGCCGTGAGTACAATATTGCCTTTATTATATTATATTCATGCTATTTCTTATATTATGTGTTGAATATGTGCCATTTCGATGTTAGATTATATATACTTTTTATTAGATTGGTGCCTCTCGTTGTAAATAAAGAATGCAGTGAGCACGCAGTACCAAAAATGCAAACGCAATGTAGCACATACGCTTATAGGCGTACTCGCAATAATTAACGTACAATATGTGTAGATAAGGCGTGTATAAATATATAAATCGTATAAGGTTGCAGCCAATAATTGAATATGAACGAGTCTCTCCAAAGCCCTATATATCGTAACAAGCGCAAGCAGGAGTTAACGAAGTTAAATGTAATTTGGTTATTAGCCCAGATACTATAAGCTCATGATACTCTGGACGATGCATACATCCTGAACTAACACTAATTAGCACATCTCTTTAGGTGCTAAGTTTAGCAACCTACTACTATAAAACAAGCAGTTGTGATAGTACACGAAAAACCTACTAGAATAGACGAATAATACTTCATACTCCACCAATATCATAACATATGCTTTTCTATCCCATAGATCATATCACGATACTAATGTATAATGTCTCGATCCGGTTGATTTCTAATTGTTGACAGTATTACAATATACTACAGCTTACTATCAGTTTTGTTTAAATTACAGGCACTTATATATTTTATTCAGTATGGCAGTAATTATGCTTGCTTAATTCTTGGAGTGCAACAGTCCCTGTTATGACAGAATATACTTCCAGTAGTATGAACAACACACAGCTATGTAGACTACGGCACGAAACACATCTATAGGAGGAAATCCCGTATACAAAGCATAAAGAACCTATAAAAAGCACGAGCATATTGAGCACGAGCATATAGAGCACGAGCATATTGAGCACGAGCATATAGAGCACGAGCATATAGAGCACGAGCATATAGAGCATGAACATATAGAGCATGAACATATATAGAGCATGTGTATAGAGCATGTATGTACAGCACAGCATCTCCGTACAGACTCACAGAATTTAGAATATGTATATTTGACAGTGAATCCCATCTATTCATTCAGTGTGTTGAGGCAACCGTATTGCCACATATGCAACAGGATCAATGGTATAACACACAGAATCCAGCTAGTATGCATATTCTACGCCTTCATAGGCTCCTCCTCATCGACGAACTTGGGCTCATGACGAGGTGTTTCATCTTGCAGATAACTCGGCATTTCTTCGGTCTCGAACTCCTCAGTTTCCAAGGCCTCGAGTTCCGCATCGAGTTCCGCTTCGTCCACATCGTCAGGAACGGCATAATTTCTCGCCATTGTGGACTGTATTTCCTCGTTCATCTCCATCAAATCGGCCATCTCGTCCTGCATATCTTCTATCTTGTCGAGATCCAGCTTGCCGTACTGTTTCTTCAGGTCTTTGTGCGCACTCTTCATAGCATCTATAGAAATCATGTTATTGCGCATGCTATCCTGTGCCATAGTTGTCTGCTCCATATTCCAGCTCTGCGACTCCAGCTGGTCCCGCTGGGCCTCGACTTGCTTGCGTTGCCGGAGCACTTTGAGTGCTCGCTGCTTGATAGCGTTCTTGCCGGCCCCTTCGCGCATGCCAGCCATTTTCTGCTGGTATGCGCCGAGCTCCCCATTGAGCTTGGCGATCTTCACATCCAGCGAGGCTACACGGCTCTGCAGTCCATCAATTGCGTCTGCCAGCGTAGGTTTCGCCACTTTTGGCTTGCTGCCGAACAATCGGTTCATACCCAAACCTACGTCAAGCATCCCCCCACAAGCACCCGCACCCACCCATGAGCACTCTGCGAGCAGTGGCACTCCTGAGCACCAACGAAGCACCCCACTCAAACAGTTCGACTGGAGGCATTAATCGGAGCATCGTCTTCGCCACAAGCGGGTCGCCGGCTGTGGCTATAAATAGAATGTAGCTTTACAAATAATTACGCTATAGCGTGCCACGGCGGCGGCGGGTTATATATATGTAATAATGTGGGATGTCCCAACCTGAACTTAGCGTTAGACCGGGCACTGAAAATCGTCCAGCCCAGTAAAAGAGTACCAAAAAATGTCTGCATCGCTTAAATTTGACGATATCCCCGAGGCCCTCGAGGCATTCGCCCGTGGCGAGTTTCTGATCGTGTTGGACGACGAGAGCCGCGAAAACGAAGGCGACCTCATCGCCAGTGCTCAGGACATGACCACCGAGAAGATGGCGTTCCTTGTGAAGCACAGCTCTGGATATGTGTGTGTTCCCCTCGCGGAGCAGCTTGCGGACAAGCTGGACCTCCCCCTCATGGTGCCCAAACTGCAGGATCGCCACAAAACCGCCTACACCGTCACGGTGGACGCATTCGAGGGCACCACCACGGGTATCTCGGCCCACGACCGTGCATTCACTGCTCGGAAGCTCGCTGACCCCTCAAGCACGCCTGCGACCTTCAACCGCCCGGGCCACGTGCTTCCTCTGCGTGCCCGCGAGGGAGGCGTGGTAGTTCGTCGTGGACACACCGAGGCTGCCGTGGACCTCTGCAGGCTCACCAACAAGAGTCCTGCCGGCGTCATTTGTGAGTTGGTCAAGGAAGACGACGGTGCCATGGCCCGTCGCGACGACTGTCTCGCGTTCGCCCAAAAGCACAACATTAAGGCCATCACCATCGACGCGCTGGCCGAGTACATCACCCAGCAGCGCTAATTAGCATCAGCATCGGCCACGGCACCTGCGCTAACCTAGATTTTTGTAGCAGACTCTCCTTTCTGTAAAGTCTTTAGAGAACTCCAGGCGCCACTCGAACAGCTCCTTGAACAGCAGCTCCACAGGCAGTGGCAGGTTCTGTGGGCGACTGACCTCATTCTCGAACAGCTGCTTGGCTTTGACTGCGTCACTCACACACATGTAGTCGATGGCGAACGCGATGTAGCAGTGGTAGATCATTGGTCTGACCTGCACGATGGGCCCGATCTGTCCAAATACCTTCTTGAGATAAAGCGGGTGCACGTCCGAGATCATCAGGCTAGGCCGTCCCGACGCGGTGGTGCTGTGGGCCATGTTGATCTCGCGAAAAATCTCCAGGGTCCGCCGACACATCGACAGGTTGAGCTGGGACACCAAGCTTGGCGCCGCGTCGAGCATCTGGGCCGCCCATTCGCTGGTCATGCGGGCCTCGAACACGGGGAACCCGTTAACGATATAGCGCCCGCTCTTGATGATGCAGCGGAATATGGACGCTTGGCCTGCGGAGCTGAACTCCAGCACCACGATGGGACACGGCAGTTGCTGGAGCACCGTGATCGCCTGCAATGGGCCCACGCTGACCTGCGCCAGAATGGCAGAGAGCGAGGCGCTGGCGCACGAGCTGATGACGACACTGCAGGGGAACCTGACCTGCCACTGGTGCTCTTTGCTGGCTACCTTCTTTGGTTTGGGCACAATGGACGAGGAAAATGCCCTGAATGACCACCAGCTGCGGTTGATCACCCGCAGGCTGTCTGATCCGGTCGTGTTCACTTCGGCTTCTAGCAGCGCGGCTCGAGTCTCGGTCGCCATTATAGATACACAACAAAAATTAGGAATAGATTAAGAATAGCGAGTCCGGGAGCACTCAGACAAGGAGTTTAAGGAAAGCGAGGAGCGACGGAAGTTTAATATACCTTGGTAGCCAGATCTTGACCGCAGATCTGGGTTGCATCTTCCCAATCGGGAAAGTTTTCATGCGGCCATGCACCCACCTACTACGATAACTACCACTGGATCGTTTCAACCTGCTGTGAAGCATGCCGTCTCCGTCCATGCCATGATTTGAACCCTCACCTGCCGTCATGATATCACGATGCTCTGTCACGACGATCTGCCTACCACCATGATACCACCATAGAACGGTATCATAGCATGTTGCTCTACTAATGATGTTACGGCGATATGACTATCATGGTGGCTACCACGGCACCTACATCACACCTCTACAGTGATTGTACATACATTACGACGATACATGCCCTGTCATGGGGCGCTATCGATATCTTAGCGATGCCATGGTATTTAACTTGCGATAAACCCAGTTGGGAGATAGCACAACGGTTACATGGCAAGAATTAAGCAATAATACCATGCAGTAACACACTACATAACACACTACATAACAGTATACTACAATAGTAGTGATGCACACAATTACAGAAATACAGTTAGAGTCACTACAGTACACTGCAGTAATACAGTTAGAGCCGCTATAATATGCTGCAGTAACAGTGTTTACCGTACCACGACACAACCATCTTGTAATACCACACCTATACTGATACTCTACATGTAAAATGTGAAACACACCGAACTCACCTCAACACTATTCGAGCGAACACGGCCAGCCATGCGAATATATAGGTGGGCACGGGTCATTATACTCTCATACGCAGACAGATTGGTACGAAGTGCTCATGGAATGCTGCTGTGCCATTTTGTAGGCCTTGCGACCGCGTTAGATTGCTCTGCGCTGGGAATAGAGTTCCTCGACAAAACTTTGGAGATATCTGTTGTCACCAGAACTCACCCCGTGATGACAAAATTGACGGCATATATCAATCCTTGTTCACCTGTCCGCGGACACAAACTGTGCGAAAAGAATGACAATTTCTGTTTTGTGGAGATGATCGAAGATCTGGTAACTGCAGTGAAGCCTATAGGTAGCGTTGACCATGGTTCCCAAGAGATGATCTCAGTATTCTCCGAAAACGTAGACTACAGTAGTCACCGCCCAGTTCCGGGCCGTTACACTACCTCACCGGCTATGGAAATTTTCTATAATTCTGCACAGTGGGGAAACGACACTGCCGAAGGAGCTATCCACATGTACTGTACGGAGGAGAAAAGCCAACCCGAATTGTCAATAGAAGAGTTCAATATGCCAATTGTTGCTCTGCGTGGACCTGAGTACTGTTCCCTGCGTAATATCGGGAGCAAGGAAATTCAAAATAATGCTAGAAATGAAAAAGGCTGGAGATTCTTCGAGTGGACTATCCTGATCCTTTTGGTGAGCTTTGCTTTTTTAAGTTACTCATTCCGGTAGCACAATATGATATCTTTACCATAGCGCATTCTACCACCATGTCATTTTTTCACCTGATGATGTTACTAGGTATTCTACCGCAATGCCTTGCCATCATGATACGCTACCACATTACCTCCCATAATATTTCACTTGCTCCTATCATGAAGTGCATTTACAATTATATCCATCAGAGCCTTACATGGGCCTGAATTTTTATGTTATTTCCCCACTTTCTAATACAAACTCCTACCATCTCACCACTCGTGATGTGACCCGCTTTTATCATAATGAGACCATAAGAACCAATTTACCATTGACGCAATATGCGATTTCTTCCCTCACGAACAAGCTCTAATATAACATTATCTAAAATTACGCAAAATAGATTCCTCCATGCCTACTAGTTTCTTGTTTCATTGCCTCTCTTAATGCCATGGTGGCATACTGAGAAGAGGACAAGCCAAGCTTCAGTACAACCGCGGTCTTTCCATCTTCTGGCTCGGGAGCAAGCTTTGTGCCAAACTCCAGTGCCTCTTTGTCGGTATACAGCACAGTGTCATCGTCCTCTGAGTACTTTCTCACCGACCACTCGCAAAAGAGCGGCTTAGCAAGAACCTTTCGGTAGCTTCCAAACAGCGAGAACTCCTTGATTTTGTGCTTCATGTTGTGACAGTCAATGTTGTCGCTGGACATAAGCTTCTCGTAGTATTCAACCATGTTCGACGGATATATAACATCGAATCCAGGGGTGGGTAGAACCACATCAAAGATAGTCTTGGAGCCGTTGTCAATCTCCTCCTTAGTGATTAATCTTGCTCTCTGGACGCCGTTGTCACTGTCACCGAACACGAGGTCACCCTCAATCGGCTTTGATCTGTTTAGCTTAATTCGTTCAGAGGCCATGGTGTTCCAGACATAGCTCTGGTAGGCGTGAACATACATTGTCTTCAGCGAGTGCGGGATCCGCAGCAATGCATTGAGCGAGTTGCTACTCTCACTCAGAGCAGCGAGCAGTGAAGATTCTGCCAAGCACCGGCGGGGCATCAAGCTAAGAGCCTTTGCGGCATCACGCTCCTCAGCCCAAACTTGGCGGGCCTCCTGGCTTTCCTTCACAGTGTAGTCCTGGGGATTGAGCAAACCGTCAACGGCCTTGTCGTAGTCCTCACATAGAATATACTTGCCAATAGTGTGTGAAGGGGTAGAGGACGTGCCGAATCGTTGCAGTCCGTAGTAATTAATAAAACCGTTGTCTCTCAGGCTTGTGAGCGCCTCATCAACCACACTGGTGTTGTCTACGCTTCTGATTACAATGCCAAATTGGTTTCCCTGAAGATCTCCCAGTTTAAGCGTATTTTTACAGAACTCGTAGTCACTCAGGCACATATTGCCCCGCAAGTTGAGTCCTTGGAGCCGGGCAATGTTGCCTCTACGCCAGCACAGCCTCTGAGTAGTAGCTGCACGCCTATCCTTGGTTCCAGCGAAAGAGATGGCTTTGTTGGGAATGTGCATCAGCTTGGCAATGAGCGAAACAGCCTCCATTGTGTCCTTGTTCTCCTTGTACAGCGTGAAGTGCAGGTAATCGCAGCCCCGCGGAGCTGGTGGCCCATTGTTCCTGTTTTTGCGACCTGCCGCGGGCTTGTGCACAGCAACCACTCCAGAGTCTTCAGTGCGCGAGTCAAGCTTGGAGTTGAAAGCCTCACGGATCAGAACATGAACCTTTGTTCGCTTTTCCTTGTCAGAAAGTGGATCGGTCCTTAGTTTGGGCTCTTCTAGCGTACCAGAGAGCAGACTAAAACACTTATCCACGAATTCCTGTCCAAGCAGTTCGGCGAGCTGTGCAGACTTTTCATTAGGCTCAATAGTGTCCACTTTGGGCTCCTCTTTGCTTTGAGGCTGCTGGCTTGGCAGCTGCTGATCTTGAGGCTTCTCGATCGGGGCATCAGTTTTTTTCAAAACCACCACTGTTCCGTCCAGGCTGATCTCGTTCACCTGAAAGTCTGAATAGCGCTGTTTAATGAGACCAGTGAACCCCGAAATATCCGAATTCACATACGCGGAGATGCCGACGCCGGCCTCGGTAACCGATTCGCCGCTGTGTACTTCGACTTTTCTTCGCTTGGCCTCCATAAGGGTAAGGCACACTCCGAACCCATCTTGGGCTACTACCTCAAACGGCAGTCAATGAGGCCTCGTAAAGCATCCACCGAATCGCAGTGAACAGACATTTGTATGTAAATATGTCAATATAGTATGCAAAAGTGCCATTACACCGCTTATTTATGCCAGAAATGCACCAAACTATGTATTTCCCTATGTGCAACCGCGTATCGTTCGGTTTTGGCGTGTTGGGCCAATATCAATTTGGGGACGCGTCAGTAAACATACTACACGAAAATTACTAACTTTAATGCATAGCCAGGAGAGTCAGGCACATATGTATGATGTGATAGCGCGGCAAGGGTCAGCAGATAAGATCACAATGGCGAGTAACAGAGCGACGGTGATTAACTTGGTCAAGACAGTGCTTGGAGCAGGAATGCTCGCACTCCCCTTTGCGTTCAAATGCCAGGGGATTGCATTGGCGCTGTTCAGTTTGGTTTTCGGCTCCGTGACTACTGTTACGGGCATGATGATTCTCACCTACGCTAGCGGATTCCTTCCAGCGGGCTCTGCATCTTTTTTCGAGGTTGCAAAAATCACATACCCATCGCTAGCAGTGCTTTTTGATGTGGCGATCGGCCTCAAGTGTTTTGGTGTGTGTATTTCGTACCTCGTCATAGTCGGAAATCTCATGCCCACTGTAACCGCTTATTTTGGATATGAAACATCCCAATTGCTATGGCTTGGCATTGCAATGCTGGTTGTGACTCCTATTAGCTTCCAGCGAAGCCTGGAAAGTCTGAAAACTGCCAGCATGATTGCACTGAGTAGTGTGGTATACTTGGTGATTATTGTCATCGTGCACTTCATTCGCAACGACACGGTGGACCAGAGAGGTGATATTTCGGTATTCAAGCCTGAAAGTGCCGCTAGTGTGATTTCCTCAGTCCCGATCATCGTGTTTGCCTTCACATGCACGCAGAATATGTTTGCTGCTGTCAACGAATTGGACGACAAGTCCATCAAGAACGTTTTCCGTGTCTCCGTTACCTCGATCTCTATCGGTCTCGGTACTTATCTCATTGTTGGGTTGGTGGGCTATCTATCGTTTGGTAACAATGTCTCCGACAATCTCATCTCCATGTACTCACAATCACTATCCTCTACTTTGGGTCGGTTTGCCATTGTGGTTTTGGTGATATTCTCGTACCCGTTAATGTGTCACCCTGCGCGTGCCTCTACCACTAATGTTTTGAAAGCCTACAAGCAATGGCGGTCCGGTGATAGTACCGAGACAGCTCCACTCCTCGGATCAGAACCCAGCGAGGAGGCCGCATCTAGCGAAGCTGCTACTCATTCAGTAATCACTGCGTTGATTCTCATCTTGAGTTTTATTCTTGCCAATACCTTAAACTCCCTGGAGCTAATCCTGTCGTTTGTTGGTGCTACGGGTGCTACAGCTGTTTCGTTCATTTTACCTGGAATCTTCGGGTATTCTCTGAGCACCAGCGACCGCGAAAATACACTAGTCAATCTTACTCCGAAACAGAAGAATGTAGTGAAGGTCGTCTCTTTACTTCTGCTTGGCTGGGGTGTTATTGTAGCGGTATTAGCACTTGGAGTCAACATCTCGCGACTAGTCCGTGCGTAGTTTGGTGCTGTGTGGTCTCTGATTATACTTCATTATCGCAAATACTCAGAATAAAGCATGACAGAGTGCCAATATGCCTCCCAGCATTGCATAGTATAATTACTTAATAGGTTCAGCATGGAATGTGCTATTCTGTTTTGGTAAGTGTAAGGATCATGTTGTGCAATGTCTGGTTTTACTATCTAGCAATTCGATAACCTCAGCAGGGTTCATTTGAGGAGTAGCTAATGCTGTGTTTGCCATAGTTGTACATGTCTAAGTACCGTATGTTATGCTTGTGCCATTCATGTTAGTTAGTATTCTTCCTAGCCTTATCGTATGCACAGGTATGCTGTAAGAATTTGCGGTCATCAGAATATTACCGCACTAAGCGCAGTGCATATAGTACGATAACGAAAGCTGCAATGCATCATTCCAGTACCATTACCAGAACCGCGATGCATATGGCGCTTGCACGACTGCGCTAGTTTTACGAATCTTACAAATACACATACCGATGTGGTGCTGATTAGCGAATACTGCTGCACTACTACATGGAATCACACCAACACAGAGGTGCCAAACCATCCGCATCAACCGAGCAGTAAGTACAACTATATACATACATTTTAAAAAATTATATATGAGAACCTAGTACTGCAGTTCTGCAAAACACTGGTATGGCAGCATCGCATATCGTGCATAACCCTAATATGTGGCGGAATATAATTATAACGCGCACAGGCCCGAGCCTAGCCCTACCTGGGACCTGTCACGTTATTCATTTAAGCCCCTTTCCAACACAATAAGCTTCCCAGGCTAAAATTACGGCGTTTCATCACTCGCAAGCACCATGAGATACGCCTTTTCGAACGTATTTGGGGACCCATTCTGGCTTACAACCATTCCCATGGCCCTGGTGGGCTGGGTGGTGGCACTCGTCGGGTCCATATTGAACAATGCATGGAACTCGTCGCAGTTCCCCGTGTTCAGCTGGTGGGGCCTCGCGTTTGAGATGATTGCGATTCTCCTCACGCTCCATGTCGCGTTCAGCAATCAAATCCGGATGTATCGCTTGGTCACACTCTCTTTCCTATCCATAGCCACCATTTACACCACCAACACGACCAACAACTTCGTATGGAGGGAAAACAGCAGCAGTGGCACTGCCGCAGCCGGTAACATCCTGCTGTCTATTATTAACCTCGTGTGGATAATATACCTCGGGACCACACAGGATGAGCCCATGCACACATACCTCGACAGCTTTGCAGTGTACAAGAAGACGTCGCCCGCACAGTCCGAGTTCCATCGCAGGATGCGCGAGAGACGGAAAAATATGATGATGAAGAATGGAGCTTCCTCCGCTGGCGCCACTGACAATCGAATGGCAGGCGCCCACGAGAACGGGAACCTGCGAGGCACTTCGGTTAACCCATACCGGCTGAGCGATGCACCGCATAACATCAGCATCGGCCAACCCACCGGATTTAGCAGACAAACAGACGGCGTGGATCCGGCGAATCGCATTCCTGCCGTACCAGAGAATCCTCTCAACTCGACGTATCTCTACTCGGTAGAGCAGCTCAACCGCCACGGCCTGAGTGGACACGAAGTGGATTCTGGCCTGGCGAATGTGCAGCGTTACTCACGGAAGAATGGAGTAAACGAGGACCCATACTTTGGCGATACTGCTGACGATCTCATGGATGCAATGGTACCCATAGCCAAGGCACGGGCACGATATAGCTATGAAGCACGAGTCAGCGAGGGCGAACTGTCGTTTACAGAGGGAGAGATCCTCGATGTGTGTGATATGTCGGGCAACTGGTGGTGCTGCAAGCGCCAGGACGGAGAGTTCGGAATATGCCCGAAGAATTACCTCGAACTCATGAAGGATTCACTACTGTAATCCGACAAATACCCCAGTGCATCTAGTGATTGGAGGGTTCAGCAGAAAAAGCAAACCCAATGCAAAAATCTCACTGATGCGGTATTCGTGGCAGAACACCGTGAGGTTTGGCAATGGAAGCTGTCCCAGCAATGGAAGCGAGTTTATGCTCAGGTAGAAAACCACCACAGCTGGATATGCAAACCGAAAACAACAGAAGTACGTGAATGCTCCCTACCAAACAATCCCTACTCAGGACCAGCTCGGTCTCATTGGGGACCTAACGGTACCAATTCTGGCAGGTCGTTGATGCACCCAGCATTACATCTGTTTTGGAGAGGGCATGCAGATGATCGACTCCCCAGAATGGTGCTTGATATTTATAACCATCTAACATTCGTGACTACCCGATTCAAGTGAAGGATCTACGGATTTGCGATTCCCCAAAATGGTGCGTATTATTTATTGCCGTCTAATCTGGCTCCTTAAGGGTAATTAGTTCTGGTCATGCCATTCTTTGACTATTTTATCCTTATCGAGTATAAGATGCAGATACACAACTCCTCGGAATGGCCCAACCTAGTGCTACCAAAGATGAAACGACCGTTCTTGAATGATATTGCGAGAGTTTTAAGAATAGCCAGTTCTATTAGGATACCATGCGCAAAGTCCATATGGATGAAATACTTCACATTATATAGAACAAATCTCACCTTCTACTGCTCATTTTTATCGGGGTGCAGTGTCATCATCTTTTTGCAATGGTGTGATTTACTTCTGTAAACTCCGGTATTATGTAGCAATTGCAAAGTATACTTTTTTATGATTGTACCAGTAATTTATGCACTATATCCTATGTAGAACTTTACGCTGTTATATTTGGGAATTAGACAGGTAAAGTATAAGACAGCCCTGGAATTATCTGAATGTAACTATAAGTATTAATGCAATATTTGATTGTAAGTCATGGTAGTAGCTGATGCTTTAAACTACTAATTTCTGATACAACGAGAAAAATATAAGATAAACCGAATGGTATGATACTTAGGGAAGATTCACAGAAATTGTATGGTACAGACTGTTGACTCTAATAATTCCAAGAAAAAGGTGTTCTTCAATATACACATTCAGCTTTCAAACCACCCAATTATGCTGCGAAATCAAGCTTTGGAGCACACATGTTTATCATAGCTTACATTGACATCTATGAATTGTAACACGTACTTTAATCTACAGCTAAATACATTCACTTCGATAACAGGCACACACTCACACATACTTTACTATGCCTCTCTGACTTGAAACTGTTCAGAGTATAATTAGGTTGGTAATAATTACATTAATTAATGTCAATATAAATGGTATAGTATGCTTCCTAAATTCAATGTTGACTACACTACCTAACTGAGCAGAATCCTTATTCGGACAGGTGCTCAGCCTACTTACGTAGCATGCTTTCCTCATTCGAATAACCGTGTTTATTAGCTGAACCTTTTTGGCAGCAGATCATGCTAGTTCCATATATTGAGTAGGAGGTGGGTAGGAAAAGCGGTTTTTCGCTATGTATTGGACATTTTGTGGATGCAGCTGCAAACCTCGTCCTTGTAATTGCCGATCTAATATAATTCGCAAAATTTTTATTGCTGATGCTTTGGGCAATAATAAGATCGTTATGATGCGGAAAAATATGGAAAAACCACATGGCCACGTAGATATCATTGTAAATAGCGGGGAACTTCTTACTCTACAGGAGTTCGTGACCGCTCAAGGTATTCTTGTGTCCAGCCGAATAATCATGCAAAACCAATATGACAGTATCAGATGATTCCAGAATCATTAGTTGCGTTGAGAGGGATGATCCGATACTTAAAAGTAGGTATTTACCATATCGCCCACTGAATTGCTCAATATCAAATTATACGCTGCCATTAAAAAGGAGCTTGCATTCACTAGCCCACCTTGCAGCACACTGAGCCAGTCACAATATATGTATCCGAGCATCATTACCTTTTTCAGGAACTACAAGGCTTCCTGCTCCACAGATCCTCGTATCTGCATATATTTCCAGTATGCGATTAAGCTACTTAATGCACGCAGTGCTAACCAAGCTACTTTTAGTGCAGTATTTTTTTTCTTCTCAGTACTTACTGCATAGCTAGCTCTTCGAGAGAGCTACTAATGTAAATCACTTCCACCATCAGTCAAGCACTGATAGTCTGCATTCTGTACCTACAAGATCATGGCAGCATAAGTCAGTCAACTGCCAATTGACATATAATCGGGTGAAATGGTGACTCCAAATGTTTAGCTTGTTTTAGCTATTATAGCCCCAGGTAAACATAAAATAGGTGCTAAGGGCTTTTTATCGATTCCTATGTGATGGAGAATGGTATAATCCATGAACAGGTACCACTATCAGCTCCTTCCTCACTAGCAATGCGACAGGGGTATATGGCATAGCTCATCATTACTAGTTTTGTTTTCCATCCCTAGTCATTCACACGCACGCATAGACGAGCTAGGAACAGTTTGTTTCCGGCTAACGTCGGCTGATTAGGTTTCATTCTCCGAATCGCTCCTCGAGTCAGCGGCACCAACGCCCTGGATGACTCGCATGACTACCCGCACAATGAGAACAAGCCACATTAGAGTGATAGCCTGCAGACACATAGTTAATGCGAAAAAGAAGTAATGGACCTTGAGGGAGAAGCACTGCACCGGCTCGGAATGCAACATGCCACCTTCTACCACCCGGTAAACGCATTTTCCCCTCAAAATCTCCTGAGCTGGGAACGCGGCATATATTATCTCGTACATGTACACGAAATGCCGTAGCACAACCCACGCTATGAGAAACAACACAAAGATGCTGTCGGTGATCCACGGCCAGAGGTTAAGGTACTTTGTGCACTTTGCCAGGGACAAGAACACGTCAACTGTGTCCATCATGATCATCACCAGGTGCCCAATACGCGTGTAACTCCACACATAGCTGCCCAAAACCAGCATGCAGGTGACGAAGTGGTGGGTAAGCATCTGCCAATGGTCTTTCCGACGGTCCTCCAGATGAATGATGAAGAATTGCGCAAACCAGAAGGCAAATATACACAGGTAGTATCGCTTGACGTTGGGGTCAATGTAGTAATGAGGAAAGTCGACCCATAGCGAAGACGCGGACCACGTATAAGGCTGATCCTGGAGAAGTACAAGGCCCCAACCACCCGAAAACATGTAATACACGGTGCACCACGCCTGCTCGGTGCAGCGTATTTTGCTTTTCGACGACAGATCGGGCCTCAGGATCACCAGCAACACGTACGTGAGCATCTGGAACAGAGCGCGTGCGGTAATCACCACTATGAATGCAGTGAAAATGAAGCAGGCGTCTCGCGGACCAGCGTGAGCCCTGCCCCAGGAAGTAATGTGCTGCAGTTGATAGAACCAACGAGCCTGTTCATGGAACTCTGCCAGGGAATCCAACCGAAGAAACGTTATAAGTAGTGCGACAAACGAAGAACCGATTGCGATTTGCAACAGAAGTAATCTGAAGAACTTCTGCTCCTCCATGCTATCGTCGCTACCCTCATAGCTGGTAGGTGCCTCTTTAGCTGTGTCCCTTTTAGTGACACTTGGAACAGCTACGCTTCCACCACTTACCTTCTCCTTCTGCATGCTCTCTTCAGTGCTTGCGTGTGTCCGCTGGCGAACCTGTATTGAGGCATAGCTGGGCATTGGATTCAGGCCCAAGTTGGCTTGTTTAGGTAAAACTCTGTCCGCGGCAAGGGCATTCGACACGTACGTGTCTCACGCACGTACGTGTCACTCACGTGGCGCGGCATCTACGCGAATCAGGAATAGCCGATACGCCGTATCAGCTGCTGGCATTGGCCGTATCCAGTGCGTTGTATAATAGCGACGGATGGTGCAACAGTTTACAATACGAATGGCTGCGCATGAAATAATACAATGCAAGGTTTTCACATACCAATGAATTGAGTAAACTAGTAGGGATAAATCGACTATACAAAATACGAGTAAATATGTAAGCCAGCATAAACTACGGCAATGCGAGCTATTAATACAATGAGAATCTACGAATACGTACTATAAGTAGATCATGAGAATAGACAAATGGTGTGCAGTGTACATGGTATACAAATGAAACAATATGAACACTTCATGTGAAATCCTGGGAAATGTTATAATAAAATAAGGATTATAACACCTAGAGAAAAATATGGTTTTAGAGAACGAGTATGTAAATTGTGTACATTTTAAACAAATAATGAAAGGTGTGGATGCTTTGTTTAACGTACGAATAAATGTACGGTTAAATAATAGGGATATAAATAAGTGAAGATGTACAAATTGGCCATACCATATAGGTAAAATATCCTGCAATGCAATGCAAGCGATGTACATGGCTCAGCTAGTGAGGTGCGAATCTACATTGCAAATGGGCGTTGTTCTTAGCTAAGTATTAGTGATACTTCTTATTGATCTGCAATCCTGTAATTTGAAATTAGTAGGTTGGCCCCCACTAAACCACTGCGTTTATTCTCAAATACCTAACTGTGTTTGCAATTAACCACATCTCAGTTCAACGACGCTTTTTAGGAATGAAGGGAGGTTGTAGGCGAGGGGCTGGCTCAAATACTCTTCTTTATCCTTACTTTCTACATATAATACTACATGTGTAGAGTAAGAGGTGGTAAATGCCACAATTATTTTCGGTTTCCAAGTAGGCTAAGTAGATGTGACTATGAACTCATTGAGGACATCACACGTAAAATCATAACATGAATCACGAAACAGACTAGCAAACAAGCTACACAGCTCAAGGATGCTAAGTCTTATCCCTTTTTTTTTTCTTCTAATTTATTTTGACCCGATTATATACCTGTGGAATCCTGAAGAATACTAAATCATTATTTATTCAGGAAATCACAAATCATCAGTCGGATGTACCCTATGTGGGCTAACCGGTATTTGAAAGTAACATCTACTTCAAGAATTCTCCGGGTAGGTATGAACAGAAGTCGGCGTTTAGGTACATCAATAACAAAAAAAAAGGTAATTAACTCCTTCTTCTACGATGCCCACTATCCAAACCTAGCAAACATTGCATTCATATCAAAACCAACCGTAGGCGCCATTCTTTCCATGAGATCCTTGGCCCAATGAGTAACCGGTGTATCTTCACCACCATATATGATCTTCGACAAACAAACACACAGTTCCATGCAGACACTTCCCTGGAAGCTTTCTCTGAGTGCCATAGTTGTTCGACGCCATAAGTAAAACACACAGCACTCCATTAGTACCGAGTCTGAGCCAACTGTCACCACTTTCTGTAATAGCTTCAGCACATGATTATCTGCTTTCGCCATCGATGGAACTATGGGCACAAAAGAGTAAGCCATGCGGATGCTGGCCAACAGCGAGTACTCAAATACCTCCTCCGCTTTCAACCGAGCTAGTTCTTTCATTGGCTGTAGATCTGCCAGCTGGGGGCATAGCCTAGCATACCTGGAGCCAGTGGGAGCACTCGCTGCAAGCTGAGCAGCAGTTAATGGCTGGGGATCACGAAAACCGCCAAATACAAGCTCCATGGTGACTGGCGATGGTTCGCTGGGAAATTCGGCAAAAACTGTTTCTCCGAATTCGGACCTGGGGTATTTCGCAAACAAATCATAGCCCCGGGATCGCAATTGTGGAACCCAGTTACATTCTACAATGCGATTTGCGATGTCTAATGGAAATTCAAATATCCATGAGGTAGCAAGCAGTATGTCCAACACGTAGAGAATGCAGGTCAGCACTCGAATATTATCCAGTCTTACCAAAGTCATTGCATCCAACTTATCAAAATCTGGCAGAGGAACCAGGATATCGAACCACTGCGTAAGAAACTGGCACAGCATTGTGGGGGTTGTGTGCAGACACTCATCAGTCATCCCGATTCCGATGAATTGTGATTCGTATAAAAGACTGAGGTACAAGGTGCGCAAATCAGAGTCAAAGGTTTCACTACCAATGAGATTAAGCAGCTTGGCAACCAATGCAGACAGCGTTTTTGTTTGAAGTAAACTGTGTCCAACTGAGCCATCTGTACCGGGGACATCGAAAAGGACCTGAATCGAGAGATCATTGAACCCAGGTGTCTTGTGGGCGAGCAGAAACTGGACCAATTGAGAAGTTTCCTTGATCTGAGACTCGTCTTCAGGTGCAGAAGCACGAGCAACAGCAGCTACCGGATGTGAAGAAGCTAACGAGTCCGACACAGCAGGAACCGCTGCAGAAAGAGCAGCAGCAACTGATGGAGGAACAGAAAATCCATCAGAGAACTCAGGTGGAGGTTTGCGCTTGGAAGGCGGTTGGTGCGGGCTTGATCTCGACGGCGACCGCTTGGTGCCAATGCTGAGGTTCTTGTCACCGATGAGTAGCAGATGCAAACTACGCTCTGTTTCGTACAAATTCCGAAATTTTTCGACTTGTTCCTTGTACTGCTGCTCCTGCTGGGCTTGTTTAGCAATGAGCTCGTTGAGTGCACGTTGGTTCTCCGTTTCAATTTTATTCAGTTTGGAGCGCAAAATGGCATTTTCTCCGAGAATTTCGTAATCCACAGCATTAGAAACATTCGAAGAGCCAGATGTAGAGCCAGCAGCGATTCCATAAGTAGGATTAGCAGTGCTGGTGCCACTGCCGTTCAGTGTAGAGTTGAATGCAGCTGGAGCCCCACTGCTGTTGAAGCTACCCGTAGCTGTAGCGTTGGGCCCCGAAGTACTACCATTAACTCTATTCACCTTCTTCTTGGCCCGGTATATCGACTGCAGCGCCTCTAAATCCGAATCCGAATCTGAGCTCATCCATGTCGTCTCACCTAGGGCAAGGTCAGGCCCAAACTGTTATACTGAAAAATTCATAGATGGCGGTTTCATCCTCGGCATTGAATAACCTGCCCGAAGTGCCCAAAGCACCGAAGGTGCTCAGTTCTAAGGACAAAGAAACGCAGCGTCTGATTGTGGTGTTATCGCAGGCGTGTCTGGAGGCCCACAAAGTGAAGTCTGGTGGAGGTGACCGGTACGCTTTGCTCAATTGTGACGACCACCAAGGCCTGATCAAGCACATGAAGCGGGATATCAGTGATGTTCGTCCAGATATCACCCACCAGTGTCTGCTGACGTTGCTCGATTCCCCTATTAACAAGGCAGGCAAGCTCCAGGTGTATATTCACACTGCCAAAGGCGTGCTTATAGAGGTGAACCCCTCGGTGCGAATCCCCCGTACATTCAAACGCTTCAGCGGATTGATGGTGCAGCTGCTGGATAAACTGTCGATCCGATCGGTGAACAGCGAGGACAAACTGCTGAAGGTCATCAAGAACCCGATCACTGACCATCTTCCGCATAATTGCAAAAAGATCACATTGAGTGCTGACTCTAAGCCGGTTTCAGTGAAGGATTATGTGCAGACCAACCTCGATAAGGACCAAAGCCTGTGTGTATTTGTGGGTGCCATTGCAAGGGGTAAAGACGATTTCGCAGACGAGTTTGTTGACGAGAAGATTAGTGTGTCTCAGTACTCATTGTCGGCCTCCGTGGCTATCTCTAAATTCTGCCACGGTTGTGAGGATGCCTGGGGCATTCTGTAAGCCTGTAGTGCAGTAGCGCGTATAGATTAGTTACCTATCCACCGAGTGGACCACACCATCCTAACAATCAGTGTAGTTTTTATAATATCATTCACCAGTCTTTGGGATATCATCGTGGCTGCCTACATACTATACGCTGTGTTTACACAACACGCAGTGCATAAACCGAATACGTAGTGGTCACATATAATAAGTAGTACCTACACAGAATACATAATGTCTACACAGAAGAGTATTTACACAGATACGTAATGCCTACACAATACGCAGTACCTACATAATACGGAGTGTTCATACAGAATACACAGCAACAGCACCTACACATAAACCGCAGTGGCTACAGGCTTTACATTGGCTATACAGAATACGCAGTTTTTCATTAGCACATCCTAATTGCCGTTATATGTGGCACCAGACCACGAAGACTATTGGTAACGGAAAGTCGCACTTAGCCTTGGTGAGATCAGAAAATCATAACTTACACAGTACAATGGATTTATTAGTTGTCCATACTCTGCACCTCGACTACGAATGATGCACTTATATACATTTAGACTACACAACATAGTTGAGATTGCTCACAAAACCAGCATATATGATACCAGTGTATACGCATATATGTATATATGTCACTCGGTACACATACATGTATATATGTAACAGAATATGTATACATGTATATCATAGCAAGATGCCTGTGTAGCGGCAAGTATGCTGCCAAACAGGTACATACCGTATGCTCTTTTTGGTACCTTTATGCCTATACTAAAGGACAAGCGTGATACCACAACGCGCTAGGAATAATATCTAATTGTTTACAAATAATTGTCTTTCTTTTTTTGTTTTCTCCGTCTTTATACTAAAATGTACGAGATCTACGGGACATACTCACTGTTCTCCACAGACCAGTGGAGGTCGTGTTATGCATGGTGTAGGTTAGTGGAACCGCACTTGGTGATATTGGAGCTCGACGGGACACACACTGGCAGTTCATGTTACAAGAGAGTCTTCCCAGAAACTGAATAACGTTTCTTTCAATGCGATATTTGACCTTGCGCTTCATTAGCTGATGATTACTGCCAAATCGGACATTCTCAAGCCCATAGTATCAGCTTCTTTGAGTGAAGTGCCAGTAAGTTTAGCAGGTTCGTTCTCATCGATTCGAAACAATGTGGTGCATGACGAAGCGCAGCTCTTCATTGAAGGTGACAAGTGGGTCCCTGTTCCAATGATGAGCATGCAACCATCGATGCTGCCGGTTTAGTGCAAGATGCCTGTATAGCGGCAAGTATGCTGCCAAACAGGCACCGGATATAAATAATTGACGGCGACATACCGTCTGCTCTTTTTGGTATCTTTATGCCTATGCTAAAGGACAAGCGTGATACCACAACGCGCTAGAAATAATATCTAATTGTTTGCAAAGAATTGTC
>JAKTRX010000030.1:0-56462 GCA_030579915.1 Starmerella bombi
TCTACAGACTGGCAGCGCCGGCCGCGGCCCCGGCAGCCCCCGGCCCCGTGCCCGCACCGGCGCAGTACGAGCAGAGGGCGCAGCCGGCGCAGCCGGCCCCCCACAGCGTGGGACCGCACAACATGCCGCAGTCGGTGCCGCAGCCCGGCAGGAGCGACGAGGAGCACGCGCCGCCGAAGCCGCAGAGGCCCAACCGCACAGGCCAACAGAGCATGCATTCCCCGCCCGCGCTAGACGAGGACGAAGACGACGACATCATTTCGCGGCGGTCGTACCGCGACAAGGAGCTGCCCGCGGAGCCCGGGACGCGCAGCCGCAGCGGCAGCGGCAGCGAGCGCAAAGAGATGACGTGGCCCGTGATGGACGTGGTGGGCCGCCGCAAGATCCCCAAAACGCTGGTCGTCGCGCCGCAGTACGTCAGCCTGATCAACGACGACGGCGGCGGGCGCACGCAGAAGTGGGACGTGCCGGACATCACGAGCTACAGCAGCGAGAAGAAGTACGTGTTCCTGGACCTGGTGAACCCGAAGGCCAGTCTGCAGCTGCGCGTCGGGTCGAATTCCGAAGCCAGCCACATCATCGCCAGCCTGGGCCAGATCGTGGGCGCCGGGCGGGCCGGCGGAGGCCTGCAGGAGGTCATTTCCGCGGCCGAGAACGCCGGGCTGCGCCAGGGCACGATCCTGCTCGACTTCAAGGCCGCAAACAGCAAGGAGCTCTCGGTCAGCGAGAACGAGACGGTCACGATCCTGCAGTCGCAGAACAAGGACTGGTGGCTGGTGCGCAACGTGCAGGGCCGCGAGGGCCTGGTGCCGCGCAAGTTCGTGCACCAGGAGCGCGAGGAGCACAAGCTCAGCGGGCTGTTCCGCGGCAAGAAGCAGCGCGAGAAGCAGCGCGAGCGCGACCACGAAAGCGCCAAGGAAACGGCGAAGTCTCTGGACCGCCAACGTAGCATACGCGAGCCCGAGCGGGACCGGCACGACCGGCACGGCGAGCGTGCGGAGCGCAGCGACCGCGGCGACCGCAACGGCCACGGATCCGGGCCCGAGCTGGACCGGCAGCCCAGCCGTCGCTCGCGCTCGCACTCGCAGTCGCAGCTGGACCGGCAGCCGAGCCGGCGGTCGCTGCCAGACGCGCGCAAAATGCGCCTGTGGGTCGACCGCACCGGCACGTTCAAGGTGGACGCGCAGCTGCTCGGGTGCAGCGACGGCAAGGTGCACCTCCACAAGGCCAACGGCGTGAAGATCGCGGTGCCGGCCAGCAAGCTGTCGACGGCGGACATCGAGTACGTGGAGTCGGTGACGGGCGTGAATCTCGGCGAAGACAAGCCGCTCAGCCGCAGCCAGTCGCGGCCGCGGCCCCAGAAGCAGCACAGCGAGCTGGGCAGCCGCACCCCGAGCGAGCCCGCCAGCAAGGAGGCTGCGAGCGGAGCGGATCCTCGCCACGAGTTCTGGCTCAGCTTCTTCCTGGAGTGCGGCGTCGATCCGCAGAACGCGAACCGCTACGCCAAGAACTTCTCGCGCGACAACATGGACGAGAGCACGCTGGACGAGGCCAACGCGTCCGTGCTGCGAACGCTGGGTCTCCGCGAGGGCGACATTCTGCGCGTCACCAAGAAGATCAACGAGAGGCTGGGCCGCGTGCAGAAGCCAGAGGGCGGCCTCTACTCCAGCGAAGGCGGCGTGCTGCAGAACAACTCGGGAACCACCCCACGGTCGGTGGAGAACGAGGTGTGGCAGAGCGGGCAACCCCAGACTCAGGCTCAGGCTCTGCAGCCTCAGCAGACCCAGGCTCTGCAGCAGCAACAGGCTCTGCAACCTCAACAGACTCAGGCTCTGCAGCAACAACAGGCTTTGCAACCTCAACAGACTCAGGCTCTGCAGCCGACCCAGGCTTTGCAACCTCAACAAACTCAGGCTTTGCAGCCTCAACAGACCCAAGCTCTTCAGCCTCAACAAACCCAGGCTCTTCAGCCTCAACAGCTGCAGCCTCAACAGACGCTACAGTCCGCGCCCACCGGTGCACTGGCAGACCTGCTGGGCATGACTTCTATCAGCCAGCCCAAGAGCAACATGGAGCTGGAGGTCGAGGCCAAACAGCGGCAGACACAGCAGCAGATCCTGAAGATGCAGGCCATGCTGCAGAAGGAGCAGATCCGGCTGTTGAAGGAGCAGCAGGAACAGCTCCGCAAGCAGCAGGACGAGCTGGTGCAGATCCAGAAGACTGGCTCGCAGCTGCAGGCCCTGGGTCCGTTTGCCACGGGCGTAGCCCAGAGATCCTCGTTCAACACGCCTGCGTCGTCGGTGCTTGCGGCTAACCCGCCTCCTCCGCCCCAGCCCCGGCCAATGGTAGCGCCAGCCCAGCCAACGGGGTTCCAATCGCAGCCGAGCGGATTCCAGTCGCAGCCGAGCGGATTCCAATCTCAGCCTAGTGGGTTCCAATCGCAGGCAACGGGTCCATTCCAATCGCAGCCCAGTGGGTTCCAATCGCAGCCTAGCGGAGTCCAATCGCAGGCAACGGGTCCATTCCAATCTCAGCCTAGTGGGTTCCAATCACAGCCCAGTGGATTCCAATCGCAGCTGAGCGGAGTCCAATCGCAGACTACTGGTCCATTCCAATCACAGCCCAGTGGGTTCCAATCGCAGCTGAGCGGAGTCCGGTCACAGGCAACCGGTCCGTTCCAGTCACAGCCCAGTGGATTCCAATCGCAGCCCAGTGGATTCCAGTCACAGCCCAGTGGATTCCAGTCACAGCCCAGTGGATTCCAATCTCAGCCGAGCGGAGTCCAATCACAGGCAACCGGTCCGTTCCAGTCGCAGCCCAATGGATTCCAATCGCAGGCCACCGGTCCGTTCCAGGCTCAACGAACTGGACCTTTCCAGTCCCAGCCACAGCCCCAGACCGGACTGTTCCAACAACCTGCACCGGTCAGTTTTCCGTCTCAGACCACTGGGCCGATGCAGCCGACATTCCAGTCTCAGCCTAGCTCGATGCAGCCGCAGCCATTCCAATCGCAAGCCACTGGACCATTCCAGTCGCAAGCCACTGGGCCGTTCCAGTCTCAGCCCAGCTCGATGCAGCCGCAGACGTTCCAGTCTCAAGCTACTGGGCCGTTCCAATCGCAGCCGCAGAGCCAGTTCCAGAGCCAGCCTCTTGCGACATTCCAATCGCAGACTGGCCAGTTCCAGCCAGGCCAGATCCAGTCGAGCTACCAGCCGCTTCAGAGCACCACCTCCCTGGCGCAACCAGCGCTGTCCAACACCACTGGCCCGTTCCAGTCCAGCTTCCCGTCGAGCCAGCAGCCTAGCTTCCCACAGTCCAGCTTCCCGGCGAGCTTCCAGTCGAGCCAGCCCAGCTTCCCGAGCCAGCCCAGCTTCCCGTCGAGCCAGCCCAGCTTCCAGTCTAGCTTCCAGACACTGCAACCCGCCCCAGTCCAACGCACCAACTCGTTGCCTCCCACCAGCTTTGGGCAGCCTGTTGGGCAGCCTGGCGCGACTTTTGACCAGCAGCCTCTGCAGAACCAGGCCACAGGCTTCGGGTTCGGCAACCAGCCAAGCCAGCCTCGTGCCAATCTCAATATGGCATCGGCCAGCAACCCGTTTGGCTTGTGATTGCCGGAGAAAATAACTTGTATACTCTTAATTGCACACATAAATAAATAAACTACGGAGATTCCTCGGCATAGATGCGCTGATATGCTCTGGAAGATTCACATAATTCACAGAACAGATTCATAGATGTCATGACCAGATGAACTGAAAGATTCACTGAACTGACCAGATTAACAGAACAGATTAACAGACCAGATTCACAGAACAGATTCACTGAACAGATGCACTGACTGGATTCATAGATGACATGACCAGATGAACTGAACATATAATATATTGCACACATAAATAAATAAACTACACGGAGATTTCCTCGGCGTTGGCGTCCTCGTTGGCGTTGGCGTCGGCCATTTCGGGCTCTTCCTCCACGGCCATGCCCGCAGCGGCTCTTCGTTTGAGATGCGAATCCTTCTTAGCAGGCGTCAGCTCGTCTTTGGCTGCGTCCTGCTGCTGCAGCCACTCCTGCTGCTTCTTCTTGGCGAGGAACTTCTCGACGTCGCGGCCAGCGCCCGACGCAGCCTCTTCCGGGGTGTAGGGCCCGAACCGGATGTTCTTCAGCACGCGCTTGTGCACTTTGGTCTTGGTATGCGTGTTCAATGCTCTGTCGCTCTCGAAATACTTCGCACAGGGAATGCAGTAGTGTTGGCCCAGCCCGGGGAGGTACTCGTCGAACGACTGGTGCTTGAGCGACTGCACCGATGCCTTCGACTGCAGGTCCTCCTGCAGAATCCGGTCCGTATCGCGCGTGTACCGCTTGGTTTTGTAGATTTTGCTTGCTTGTTGGCGGCCCATGCTGATCTACAGATTTATTTTTTCACCTAGCCCTGGCTATAGCCCAAGGGAGCCAGGGCCAACCAGGAGAGGTAAAGCGAAAAGGAATCCAGTGAAGCATACTGGGATATCGAAGAGAACATATCGAAGAGTAACATCCTGGGATAATTCACATGACGAGCTAGGCCATTGACCGATCCGTTGGTCCGAACACTTGATAGACGGTCACAGCCTGCTAATAATTGATGTGACTCCAGCTAGGTAACCAGCTAGGTAACCGATCGGGCCATTGATCTAACAGTCCAGTCAGGTAACAGCCCAGGTAACGTTGGGACATTGATCGAAACCAGCATTGGTCCATTGGTCCATGGTACAGCAGTTGCTGCCTGCAGTTCTCGCCGTAGATTTATGCGTCCTCTTCCGTAGTTCACCGTTGCTGCAGCTTCTCACAGTCCACTCCATCATTACATTTGTCCACAATTTCATAGCGATTTCATAGTGATTCCATAGTGACTCCATAGCCTCCATAGCGATTCCATAGCCTTCATAGCCTCCATAGCCATAGCCATAGCCCTTGGCTAATCACTGTCGCTGTCTTGGTTCTCCAGGAGGCGCGGGTCCGTACGCTCCACTACCTTGGCCTTAACCAGTAGGTCGTCGATGGCCTTTTGGTCCGTGGATGTGCCACCAAGCGTCGCCAGCGTGACCAGCTGGAACACCAGCTCTTTGTTGTGGTAGATGAGCACGGTGGGCGTCTGGTCCGTGGGGAACCGCTCGTTGATCTGGGTGCTCTGGATCTCGACGAACTTGACGTCGCGGAAGCGCGGGGCCGTCTTGGAGAGCAGCGCCTGCAGGACACGCGACTGCATGGAGTTGCTGGACGCGATGTGCACGATCACGAAGCAGTCTGCGGACGCCTCGGTGATCTCCTCGGTGTACTCCTTGCGGTTGATGTTCACCACGTAGCCCCAGCGCTCGCGCGACGCCTGCTGCTTCAGCTCGGCAATACGCTTCTCGCGATAGCTCTGCAGGAACGCCTCGTCCTCCAGCCCCTCCTCGTCGAGCTCGTCGAGTTCCTCCAGGCTGCGGCCCTCCAGGCGGTTGGCGTGTGCACGCTCGACGGCCTCCTCCATGGCCCTCTCGAGCTCTTCGGTCGGAGACTTCGGTCGCGGCGGGAGCACGCCCTGCTGCCGCAGAATGTCGTTCC
This sequence comes from Starmerella bombi, assembly GCA_030579915.1. Taxonomy (NCBI): domain Eukaryota; kingdom Fungi; phylum Ascomycota; class Dipodascomycetes; order Dipodascales; family Trichomonascaceae; genus Starmerella; species Starmerella bombi. The sequence goes on from JAKTRX010000030.1 coordinate 5,587, forward strand.
ACTCGGTGTCCTCGTTGGGGTCCTGCATGCCTTGTTGGTGGATGGTAAGGTAGGGCAGGGATGCCCGGCACCAATACATGCATGCTCGGCAGCCTTGACCCGACCGTCAAGAAGAGCCTGCTGGCGGAGGACACGAGCGTGCGCGTGGTGTCTGTTCTGAACGTCAGCAGTTCCCAGGAGCAGCAGCGCGGCAAGCAGGCCCCGGACACGGACGACGAAGAGAGGGTCGTCCCGAAGACGCCTGTCTACAAGTACGTTGTGCAGGACTTGGCCGGGAATTCCGCGTTTCTGATTGCATTGAGCCACTCGCAGCCGTGGCGGCCCAACAGCCAGGTCGTTATCCCGAAAAACGCGGAGATCTGGCGGGGCATCATCCTGCAATAGCCATTTTTGACGTGACGGCATATTGATGCACAGCAGTGACAACACCGTGAACCCCATACCTACGCAGAGTGGGTAGCAATAGACTGTGGACCTCTTCCGTAGTACAGCAGTGATAGACAGTGAACCTCTTCTTGACATACGCAGGGTAGCGACAGCAGACGGAACTGTTGATCCACATAGTACAGCAGCAGTACACAGTGCAACTTCTGTTGAACGCAGTGGAGGTGACAGCAGAGTGTGAACCTCTTCCATAGTACAGCAGTGATGGACTGCGAACCTTTTACCCACATACCTACGCAGGGTAGTGACAGCAGACAGAACTGTTGATCCACATAGTACAGCAGCAGTACACAGTGCAACTTCTGTTGAACGCAGTGGAGGTGACAGCAGAGTGTGAACCTCTTCCATAGTACAGCAGTGATGGACTGCGAACCTTTTACCCACATACCTACGCAGGGTAGTGACAGCAGACAGAACCTTCTGTTGATCCACATAGTACATCATTGACACATTGCAACTTCTGTTGATGCGCAGTGTAGGGTGACAGCAGAGTGCGAACCTCTTCTGCGAACCCTCTGTTCATCCACATAGTACAGCGGTGACTATGAGCATCTTTCGTTGATCCACATACCTAAATAGTGCAGGTGATACCAGACTGTGGACCCACACACCTGCAGTTTACTGAATGTGAACCTCCCGTTCACCCATGGTAAAACAGACAGTGTTCCGTCCACCCAAGGTAAAACAGACAGTGTTCCGTCCACCCATGGTAAAACAGACAGTGTTCCGTTAACCCATGGTAAAACAGACCTTTCTGTTAACCTTTCTGTTCATCCACATAATACACAGTGACAATAGACTGTGAATCTTCCGCTTCATCGTATCGACAATAGGCTGTCAACCTCTGTTTATCATACCTATGCAGTAGGTACAGACTGGAACCGTTCATCCATATTGACATACTGTAAACCTTGTCGATACCTACGTAGTGTCACACCTATGCAGCACAGGTAACAACAGACTGGAACCTTTTCCGTGATCCACATACCTATGCAACGTAGTGGTTCTCCATATCACCCCTGCCTATCATCACACCCATGTGTAGTGGGTGAAAGACTGGAACATATTGACTGTAAACCTTGTCGATACCTACGTAGTGTCACACCTATGCAGACCGGCAACAGTGAACCACTTCCGTTGATCTAGTGCCCGTTTACTATGAGATCGGTAGAGAACTCAATTGCTAGATATCTATGTAGAACGATTTAAGGCTGTGTGGGCTGACGCTGCAGGTTGACTGTGTTCCGGCGGCTGAGGGAGATCTGCTGGGCCATCTCCGCCAGGTTCACGGCAGAAGCATGGCGCGAGGCCTCGACGCTGCGCGTGGGGCTCGGGTGCGACTCGGCAAGCTCCCTGGCCACGTTGGTGCTCTTCTCGAGGGCACGGCTGACGGTGCCGCGGATCCCAGCGTCCTCGAGCACGGCCAGGCCGTTGATGGTGGTGCCGGCCGGGGTGCACACGGCGTTGCGCAGAACGGCCGGGTGGCCACCGTCCAGCACCATCTGGGCCGAGCCCAGGAGGACCTGCGCCGCACACTGTCTGGCGGTGTCGTAGGGCAGGCCGGCCTTGATGGCGCCGTCGATCAGGGCCTCGGTGAAGAGGTAGGCGAAGGCCGGGCCAGAGCCGCACAGAGCGACGCAGGCGTCCTGTTTTGATTCCTCCACCACAATGTACTTGCCGGTCTGCGTGAAGAGCCACTCGACGGCCTGCATGATGGGCGAGTCGGGGTTGTACTCGCCCTGGAAGCTGAGCGCGGTCATGCCCATGCCGATGCGGGCTGCGGTGTTGGTGGTGGCGCGCACGACGAAGGCGTTGACGCTGGTGTACTGGCGGATGGTGTTGATGGTGGTGCCGGCCAGCAGGCTGACCAGCACCGTGAAGTGCGGGTAGTGCAGGCGCCCAAGCACCTCCTTGACCATTGTGGGCTTGATGGCCAGGACCACGACGTGCGACTCGTCGATGACGGTCTGGTTGTCGTCGACCACGCGCACCTTGGCGCCCTCGCTGGCGAATTGCGCCCGCAGCCGCTCGCGGCTCTTTTCGCTCTTGACGGACACTATGAACTGCTTGGGCACGCCCTCGAAGTTCGCCTGCTCCGCGCCGCGGATGGTGGCCGCCAGAACGGCGCTGCCCATGTTTCCGGCTCCAATGAAGCCGAGCGTGTATCCTGATTCCAATACCATGCTGTTGCTCGTTGTGTGTTCCGCTTGGTTTGGGAGCCCGCTCGTGGTTAGGCACATCGCGGGGGTGGGGTACGGGCTCCACCTCCACATAAACCCCGCCTAACTGCTAGCCCCACAGGCGCCTGAAACACGCACCCAGCTTTCCGCACCCAGCGCGGGCGACCCGGGCACGGGAGGCCACCGTTCGGGTGCGGGGCCGCACCAGGGCGGTCTGCCGTCGAGCCGCCACGACGTCGCTGGCAGCCGCCCATTGCCGTTTTGTTCCGTTTGCTCCGCGCCTGCTGCGAGCCTGCGGCCTGCTGCTGGGCCGGGTGCGCGCAGGGCCACTGGGGGGAGACTGGGATAGTTTTGGAAATACTGGGCTAGGTGAAATTTTTCATGTTCACGCTGGCCACGGTCGAGGACTCCATCAGGCTGGACCCAGACACGTTTTCGCTGGACCACAATGCGGCGCTGACGCAGGAAATCAGCCGCAAGTACTCCAACCGCGTGCTGACGGACGTGGGCCTGTGCATCGCGCTGTACGACATAGTCTCGGCCAAGGACGGCGTGCTCCGCGACGGCGACGGGGCCATTTTCGTGGAGGCCAAGTTCCGGCTGCTGGTGTTCGCGCCGTTTGTCGGCGAGATCCTGGTGGGCTGGATCTCGAGCTGCACGTCCGAGGGCATCAACGTGCGCATGGAGTTTTTCGACGACATTTTCCTGCCCAGCCACATGCTGTTCGAGGGCAGCCAGTTCATCTCCAAGGAGCAGGCCTGGGTGTGGAACGTCAACGACATGAACCTGTATCTAGACACCAACGAGAAGCTGCGGTTCCGCGTCGAGCGCACGGAGTTCCTGAAGAAGGGCATGCGCATCGTGGGCAGCTGTGCCGTCGAGGGCCTGGGGCTGATCTCGTGGTGGCAGTAGTCTAGATCTATTTATTTATTAATGTCCAATGCAGTGTCGATAGCGCAGTGTATCTACAACGTTCGATAGCGCATTCGATAGCACAATGTCGATACCATTATCGTGTGATCGTTATAGATTGTATTTCTGATACATAGTCTAATTTTGGATCATGCCTGAGAATTCATAGTACATGTTTCGTAATGTTGACTAGGCTCTTCATATCTCGTGTCAATATAGATTGCACTACGTGATAGCACAACAATGGCTCCATAAATCAGTGCACGACGTTCGATAGCACAGCTCAACAATGGCTCCATAGATTCAGTGCACAACGGTTGCGTAGATCACTGTACAATGCTCGATAGCTCAGCACAATGGTTACATATATTCAGTGCATAACGGTTCCTTAGAGCATGTGTCTCAAAACAATGGTTGCAGAGATCACTGTACAACGCTCAATAGCACAGCGTCTCAGCACTTCCATAGATTCAGTGCACAACGGTTGCGTAGATCACTGTACAACGCTCGATAGCTCAGCACAATGGTTCCATAGATTCAGTGCACAACGGTTCCTTAGATCACTGTACAACGCTCGATAGCTCAGCACAATGGTTCCATAGATTCACTGCAGAACGGTTCCTTAGATCATGTGTCTCAAAACAATGGTTGCAGAGATCACTGTACAACACTCAATAGCACCGTCTCAGCACAATTCCATAGATTCACTGCACAATGGTTCCTTAGATCACTGTACAACGCTCGATAGCTCAGCACAATGGTTCCATAGATTCAGTGCACAACGGTTGCACAGATCACTGCACCACGCTCGATAGCACCGTCTCAGCACAATTCCATAGATTCAGTGCACAACGGTTGCAGAGATCACTGTACAACGCTCAATAGCACCGTCTCAGCACAATTCCATAGATTCAGTGCACAGTGGTTGCGTAGATCACTGCACCACGCTCGATAGCAACGTCTCAGCACAATTCCATAGATTCAGTGCACAACGGTTCCTTAGATCACTGTACAACGTTCGATAGCACAACGTCTCAGCACTTCCATAGATTCAGTGCACAACGGTTCCTTAGATCACTGTACAACACTCGATAGCACAGCGTCTCAGCACTTCCATAGATTCAGTGCACAACGGTTCCTTAGATCACTGTACAACGCTCGATAGCACAGCGTCTCAGCACCACCGTTCCACAGATCACGATGGGTCGTCGGCATTCGCTACTACATCCACACACACCGCCCGCACATGCACATATCTAACCTTAGTTTAGCCGTAATTTAACCTTAGTTTAGCCGCAATTTAGTGCAATTAGCGCAATCCAGCCGTCACAACCGGTCCACCTCCTCCCACCCACTACTTCAACCCAGGGTTAGTCACCGCCACTTACCTACCACAACATGGCCACGACGGTATTGGCTCTACTGAACGAGCCCGACTACTCGCTCAAGGAGTATGCGCTGCAGACTCTTGATGCCCAAGTGAACGAACTCTGGCCTGAAATTGCCGACCACATCCCTATAATCGAGGAGCTCCACGAGGACGGAGAGTTCCACGCCAAGTCGCTTGCCGCCCTGGTGGTGGCAAAGGTGTACTACAACCTGGGCGACTTGGACCTGGCGCTGAAGTACGCCCTGGCTGCCGGCGTGGAACTGGACCTCACGCAGAAGTCCGAGTTTGTAGACACGATCATCAGCCACAGCATCCATACCTACATCGCGCAGCAGCAAGCGGCCGTCGACGGCCTGGACGCCCCTGCGAAGCGCGACGAGCCCACGCTGGGCAGCAGCGACTCAAAACTGACCAAGATCGTGGAGGAGATGCTCGAGCGCTGCGTCGCCAGCGGCCAGGTCACGCTTGCGCTGGGCATCTCGCTGGAGGCCCGCAGGCTCGACCTGGTGGAGTCGCAGCTGCAGTCCGCGCACGACCCCGAGACGCTGGGCTTCGTGCTGGACGCGGCCGTGGCGCTCGTCAACAACCGGCAGTTCCGCGTGTCGGTGCTGCGCGCCCTCAGCAAGGTCGTGGACGCGGTGCTGCACACCAACAACGCCAGCTACGGCGAGTACTACACGCTGGCGACCAAGCTGGCGATCCAGCTCGACGACCCCGAGCTGGCCACCCGGCTGCTGGACGAGTGCCAGCCCGAGGCGCTCGCCTACCAGGCCGCGTTCGACCTGGTGGCGTCTGCGTCGCGCGAGGTCCTGGACAAGGCCGCCGCGCACTTCTTGCATAGCCCGCGCTCGCACCACCTCCGCCTGGTCAAGATCCTCAGCGGGGTGCCCACCTGCGACTACCGCGTGACGTTCCTCGAGCGCAACAACCACGCGGACGTCAACGTGCTGCAGGCCACCAAGTCGTCGCTCGACTCGCGCAACTCCATCTTCCACTCCGCGCTCTCCTTCCAGAACGCCATGCTGCACATGGGCACCACGCAGGACGGCTTCTTCCGCTCGAACATCGACTGGCTGGGCAAGGCCACGCACTGGGCCAAGTTCACCGCGACGGCGGCCTTGGGCGTGATCCACCAGGGCAACCTCACGCAGGGCCGGCGCATTCTGCAGCCGTACCTGTCGAAGACGGGCAACGGCACTGCCCACGTCAAGGGCGGTGCGCTCTACGGCCTGGGCCTGGTGTTCGCCGGCTTCGGCAAGGAGGTGCTGCCGTATCTGCAGCAGCAGGTCGAGGACGAGCTCAACGAGCTCGGCGACACCGACTCCGCGACCTCCGGCAACCAGGGCTCGAGCCTGGGCAGCTCCGACGCCGACGTGCAGCTGCACGGTGCCTGTCTCGGCATCGCGCTCGCCGGCATGCAGTCGCAGAACGAGGACCTCTACTCCTCGCTGCGCGAGGTGCTCTACCAGGACATCAACATCGCGGGTGGAGCGGCCAGCCTGGCGATGGGCCTGGTGATGCTGGGCTCCAAGAACGAGCAGGCCGAGGAGGAGATGCTGCAGTACTCGCGGAACACGCAGCACGAGAAGATCGTGAGCAGCCTGCCCATGGGCCTGGCGTTCCTCAACTTCGGCAAGGAGGAGGCCAGCGACAAGCTTATAGAGGAGCTGCTGGCCGACCACGAGCCGCAGCTCCGCTACGGCGCCTGCTTCACGCTGGGCTTGGCCTACGCCGGGACCGGCAACGCCCGGGCCGCGCAGAAGCTGCTCCACACGGCCGTCAGCGACGCCAACGACGACGTCAGGCGAGGCGCGATGATGGCGCTGGGCTTCATCTACATCCGCAACCCGGCCGCGCTGCCGCGGATGGTGGAGCTGCTGAGCGAGAGCCACAACCCGCACGTCCGCTACGGCAGTGCGATCGCGCTGGGCATCGGCTGTGCGGGCACCGGCCTGACAGCAGCGGTGGACGTTTTGGAGCCGATGCTCACCGACCCGGCCGACTTCGTGCGCCAGGGCACCATGATCGCGCTGGCGATGGTGCTGGTGCAGCACACGGAGCAGTCGCACCCGCGGGCCAAGGCCGTGCGCGACCATTTTGCCAAGATCGTGCGCACCAAGAACGAGGACGCGCTGGCGAAGTTCGGAGCCGCGCTGGCGCAGGGCATCATCGACGCCGGAGGCTGCAACGCAACCATCAGCCTGGAGAACCGCCAGACCGGAAACCTTAATGTGCGTGCCATCGTGGGCCTGGCGGTGTTCCTGCAGTACTGGAACTGGTTCCCCTTCGCGCACTTCATCAGCCTCGCGTTCACGCCGACCACCATGGTGTGCGTGACCGAGGACCTCAACATCCCCGAGTTCGAGGTCGACTGCGAGGGCGCCGCGGCCAAGAAGTTCGGATACCCCGCCAAGTTCGAGGAGCCCAGCGAGAAGGCGCCCGAGCAGCTCGTCACGGCGATCCTCAGCACCACGCTGAAGGAGCTGCGCCGCAAGCACCACCACGACGACGCCCACAAGGACCGCAAGGAGTCTGACGAAAAGCAGAAGCAGAACGGCAGTGCTGCCGAGGCAGAGCAGAAAAAACAGGCCGAGATCGTGGCCGGCAACCGCACCGAGTTCGACGTCGCCAACATGGACAGGGTTGTTCCGTGGCAGCGCAAGTATCTGCGCTTCAAGGACTCCTCCGTCGTGGAGCCCGTCGCTCCCCACCGCGAGCTGGGCGGTGTGCTGGTGGTCGCCCGCAAGGCTGGCACCGATGTGAACGATCTCAAGTATATCAAGACCCAGCGACAGACCCATGGCGTCGACGACGAGGAGCTAGAGGCTCCGTTGCCCCAGCCGTTCCACATACCAACCGAGGCGGCGGCTCCCACCGAAGACTAGATTAAATGGCGCGTCAGGCCTAGTATATAGTTACCATCCAGCGGCTGGCCTATTGTATATTGTTTATTTACCGGCTATGTACAGTTTTGGCGGGGCCCATTTGAGTTTCCGCGAAATACTTGAAATTTTATTTTATTTAGTGTGTGTTTTATTTACTATTGCATATTTAACTGTTTCTGGTGTTTACGTTGGCATCATGCAAACCACATACGAAAAACAAATCTCCACGCTGAAAAAAACCATCAAGCAGCAGACCGAAATCCTGGCATACTACAAGGACCGGTGCTTGGGCCTGGAGTTTAATGCTGCTGAAGCTAGTGTTAAGAAGCTACCGCGCGCCTGCAGGAACCCCCGCGTCTACAAGGGAGACGAGCTTACCATCGTGATGGAGAACTGCAGAACTCTCTACGATAGCCTATGCGAGATAGTCAAAGTGAACTCGCGTCTGCAAGCGTTGATCATCGCAGCCAATCCCTAGCACTGTATGTGTATGCGCTATAAGTGTACTATGTAGCTAAGTAGGTGGGAAGTGTATGGGAAGTGTATGTGCTGTAAGTGTATGGGAAGTGTATGTGCTGTAAGTGTATGGGAAGTGTATGCTATAAGTGTATGGGAAGTATGCTATAAGTGTATGAGAAGCATATGCTATAAGTGTATGGGAAGTGTATGTACTATAAGCTAATGAGGTAGTCAAAGAGAACTCGCGACTGCGCTCCTTATAACACATGAATGTATGGGAAGTGCGCTATAGTGCATATGCTAGAAGTGTGTGCCTAACTGTGTACTGTGTAGCTGTATGTAGACGCGACTATGATTACTGCAGCCAGTAACTGTATGCGCTATACTGACCTGGGTTGTACGGGTACTACATGTGCGGTATAATTGCCATTATTACTATGCTTAGGAGAACTGTGTGCGCTGTCTCAATGCCACTGTTGCATGTGCTGTCAGTTATACTATAGCTGTATGCGTGGATACTATAATACTGAGATAATATAATACTGTGTGTATGTGCGTGTGTGCGGTATAATTGCCATTATTACTGTACTTCGACTTACTGTGTGCGCTGTCTCAATGCTACTGTCATGTGCTGTTAGTTATGCTAGCTGTATGCGTAAATACTATAATCCTGAGGTAATATCACTGTATGTGTGTGTGTGTGTGTGTTGCTCTCTTGTGCACTTGTTCCACAACCGCCGTATGCAATATGCTTATCAGTAGATCGACATGCAGTTGGTAAGCCAATAGCCTGCAACTTGGGTAAGGTGCCCTAGTGTCATGCACCGAGCTCAATTGAAAAGAGAACAGCGTGAAGACAAGGCCACTCGGCTCAGTAATGAGCTTGGTGGGCTAACGGCGAATGACCGAAGGATCCTGGATTACCCCGTGCGCAAGCTGCACGATATGGTGCTTCACGAGCAGCTGAAGCCGCAAGCGGTGTGGAACACATACACTAAATCAGCATTGCAGTGCCATCAAGAAACCAATTGCTTGACAGAACTCGTGGATTTCGTTGGTAGTGAAATACATCACCACGACACCCGGTCCAAAGCAACGACTAAACCTTTGTTGGGTGTTCCCGTATCGATAAAGGATAACTTTGGAATTGGCGGTTATGACGCCTCTATGGGCTTCATCAGCCGGTGTCTCCAGCCTGTGGAGCACGACAGCTCGCTCATCAGGCTGCTGCGGGACGCTGGCGCTGTTCTTTATACCAAAACAAACGTTCCCGCTGGTATGATGTCTATACTGAGCACAAACCCAGTGTGGGGGACCACTCGTAACCCCAAGAATACAGACAGAAGCCCCGGCGGATCGAGCAGTGGTGAGGCCGCATTGATCGCTGGTGGAGGGTCCCGAGTGGGGGTAGGAACCGACATCGGAGGAAGTGTTCGCATCCCCGCCCATTTCTGCGGGATCTACTCGCTTCGCATGTCGTACAACCGCTTTCCCCGCGCTATCGTTGACGACGCATCTACTCCTGGCTTTGAAGGCATACCTGATGTAGCTTCCCCGCTGGCCAGAACTATGGATGATCTCCGCTTCTTTATCGAGCAGGTGATGTCCATGAAGCCGTGGACATACTGCTATCAGCTGCTGTCTATTCCCTGGAAGGTGACACCTCCAACCAAGCCAAAGAGGGTCGGGTTTCTTAGATCTGACAGGTTTCTGGTGCCTACACCAGCCGTGGAGCGCGCCCTCGACATGGTGATCGATTCATTGAAGGAAGATGGCGTTGAGGTGGTCGAATTCGACCTGCCACAGCCCGGAAATGTGTACGACGAGGCCGTGGCATCGCTGCTGTTGGCTGATGGCATGGAGACGGTCGCGAGGCCGCTTCTCTGGGGAGAGAAAACCGATTCTGTCATCATGAGTGTTCGCACGTATGCTCGCATACCCAAATGGATCAGGCGCATATTTGAATGGGTTCTGACGCATATCATTGGCCAGAAATCCGTCGCTGCCGAACTAAGTCGGGTGGGCCCCAACTCGGCAACCGAATACTTCCAGGCTATAGTATGGCGCGAGCGTTTGAGAGAAGAGTTCTGGCAGGCATGGCAGGCCAGCCAGATCGATGCCCTGATCCTACCGCCGTATCCCTCGCCGGCTCTCCCCGTGGAGAATGAGGTTCCAGACTCGAGCTGCAACTACGCTGCCATGTTTAACCTGCTAGATTATCCGGCTGGTGTCATTCCCGTGACCACCGTGGACGCAAAGAAGGACCGTCTTCAGATCGCTGATTTGTCCTCGCTAAACTGGCAGTCTTTGAGCTACCTTAGACTTTACGACTCGCAGGAGATGCATGGCTTACCCGTCGGAATCCAGGTAGTAGGCCAGAGGTTGCAAGACGAGAAGGTCCTGGCCACCATGGAATACATAGACAACTTGCTAAGGGGTGAGTATGTACACTTGTAGATCTACATATCCACTGAGTGTGTTGCCTATAATCACGGTGCAAATAACAAACCCACCAATTGACCAGTAAGGGCATCAGAAATAAGGACCAACACCATAAAGGCTTGTTACGAACGCCCTGGCTCCAGACCCCTAAGCAATTAGAGCTACAATCCAATTTTTTACTATAAAATCGGGGTAGTTCAGGTTAGCATCGCTGCAACATCCATATTGGCACACAAGAAGTGCACACACCGGAGCATCTAACCGATCAGTAGTACCAAGAACCGATCTATCCATTGTCGCTTCACTCTGCGATCGCCGAGTAGACGGAATGCTTAGAATTTCCAGGCTCACGAAGCTTCATTGGGAGGTGTGGCTCCACAGCAACGAGCCAGGAGAGAAACGCCTCCAACGAGTCATATTTCTTTTTCATAAGGTTTTGCCGACATGAGTTTTTAATGGAAAAGAGGAAGTTCCCGTAATTGGCCCGTAGGCCCACCAATACCATGGAAATGAGCTCATGCGAGGCTGCAATGGTGCTAGCACCCGTGCGTTGCAATACCTGGATACGAACTTCTCGAGCAAATTCATCTATAGTTTCGCTAATGGCACGAACATGCAACACTTCTTCGTCGGAACTGGTACGCAGGCTAGCATCCTCCACAAGCAATTCTAAAAGGCCGACCTTTATTGCATTAATGGTCAAAGGTTTCTTAGACTTAAACCTTCCTTTTTGGAGCTCTGGCGATATATGGCTTAGCAGAGTCATGGAGCAGAATTCATGCAGCCTTTCATCACGCTCACAGCCGTCTGGCTTTTCCTGGATATCAAACATGACGGGCCAGAAGTAGCGCATATTCCTCTTGAGGTACTCGTCAAGATCCACCAGAAAAGCTGCGATGTCTGCTGTGCTCTGTACAACGACGAAATCTCTTAAATCTAAAGCAATGTTTGCCATATATGGGGCTTCGGTACTCGCAGTACATCGGATCCTACCAAGTGGTGGGTTGAACTTATCCAGAGGTTCGTTGAGTGAAAAGCTATCACTGTCACTGTCACTGTCACTGTAAATCTCAGGGATCATGGATTCTTCTTGATTGGCCAGAAATCCTTCTTCATAAGGCTGCAGCGTGGTTTTAAATGCTTCTGACCGCGTAATCGGTGGCTCGATTTCGTACAATCCATAAGGATCCATCAATGCAGGATTCATCGTGAAACTGGTTTTGCCCTGGCTCGTCATACTGGATTTAGAATACCTTAGACAATTGGGATTCTAGAAATACTGGGAATAATATAATATATAAATTTTAAGCGGATCGACCCGGGTTATATAGGGCTTATGCAGGGCTCACTCGTATCCCCGCAATGTAGGTGCTCAATTAATGGCGCGCTAGTAATACATCATAACCTTCAGCAGGGCGTAAATTTGAGTACCCGGAAAACCGCGCCCTGCGGTAAGATAATAGCTACCGGTTTCTGCGGAGGATTCCCCGTTTTCAGGCCAGGTGTACCGCGGGAAATCGCCCGAATGGCATTACTAGCTCTTTATCGGAAAAACTTACTGATAACATTCTATTTTTCTTCTCTCTTTCTACATCCTATATTAGTTACACATAAAGAGCGTTTGTAAGCCATACTGATTATCTCGCAGAAGTTGCGGCTTTTACAGGGGTGGATCGCAGAGTCGAGCGTGTTGGAATAAATCAATTTTATTTACACAGCTGCAGCTACCTCAGATATACAGCTTCTGCGGATGCTGGTAGGCGAGAAACCACTATGCAAGGTCGTCGCTCAGCACATGATATCTGTAAACTGAGGGTACACCTGATACTGCATTACCCCGGAAAACCACTTTCCATAATAGGTAATCGTGAACACTTGAGCGAATATCACCGTAGAAATACGAAACGCGAGAACAACTACCTGTACAGTTTCTTGGCTCGGTATCCGCGCACTGAAAATACCAGACTCTGCGAGATCCAGAATCCTGAGATATTAGCGTATTCCAAGTCATCTGACCCTGTTCAAGGCTGAGAGCTTTAGCCGGGAAAGCACCGGCTCGGAGAGAGGGTTAGGTGAACTGTATAGAGCCCTTGAGCACCACACCCGTAAATAGGAAACACCTGGTTCCACCAGACGCGTCAAATGGAAGATGAATCCATGCAGAGCCGGAGAATGAAGGATCTGGTGCGCTTGGTGCGGCTGGGCAAGCAGGATCCGGACACATTCGGTCTGAATACACGGATGAGAACAGCAGTGGCAGAGGTCATTTCCACCCCTCCCGCAGAGCTGTGCTCCATGATTGGCACGCTGCTGCTGCGAATTGGCGACATTATGTGCGAAAGAGGCCTGAACTTCGTGATTCAAGGCTTGGATAAGCGAGATGACCTGGATGCAGGCATGAAAGAAGTGTTCATTGCTGAATCCAAGACCGAGTGGTCCAACTTCGCCTTGCAGCTCCGTCGCAATATCGAGAAGCATCTCCCTAGGCTCGAGGCGCTTCTCTTCGATCACATATTCACGCTTAACCCCGAGCTGTTCGTGGCTGGATACATCCGTCTGCCTCATCAGCAGGAGCTCGACTGCACCGACCTGGAAGGTGCACGACGCGTCAAGGACGCGGTCTCCGCAAAGGAGGCAGAGCTAGAGGTGTCCCTGAAGAAAATTGCGGCACTCGATCTGAAACTCGCCTCGCTAAAGAAGGCCAACCAGGAACTGGCCAGCCTGAACCACTGGATCTCCAAGGTGCTGGAACTCACCGGCGACCGAGCCGTCAACCTGAGCGAGGCAGCAGCGATGCTGCGCGAGAAAATGCGTCCTTATCAGGAGTGACGGGCCACCAGATGCCCGCTGGGCCTTATTTATTCCACTTTATTTATTTACCAAGCATACGTTTTACGTCTAAACCAAGTGATCCGGCACTCGGGGAATCTTGGGCTTTTTGTACAGGCTAGCCACGGGCTGCCAGGCCATCAGCGTAGCCTTCTCGTCGCAGGAGAGCAGCAGCATGGGCTGTTTGGGGTGCCAGTCCAGCGCAGTGATCTGCTCGCCCTTCAGGTGGCCCAGATGCTTGATGATCATTTCCATGGGGCCCTCATCGGCGAACGCACCGCCCTGGGAGGCCCCGATCTTGCGGATGTCCCAGATGTACACCACACAGTCCATGGCTGCCGTGGCCAGGACACCGTCGATGTGGGGCGACCACCGCACGTTGGTGAGCTTGCCAGTGTGGGCAAAGTTCTCATATATCATGTTGTCGTAGTCGCGCCGAGTGTCCCAGATGCGGAAGCTGCCGTCGTCCGCTCCCGTCGCCAGCAGATTCTGCGAGAACGGGCTGAGGGACGCACAGTTCACTCCGCAATCATGGTACTTCGTATCCAGCTCCACCGCAAGCTTGTCTGGATTCAATATCAGCACGTGGCCGGTCTCCAAAGCGACGACAATGCGGTTTTCGTGGTCCCAGGTGATTTCGTTGACGATCGTATCGGCGTTATACTCGGCAATTTTAGCTGTTTGTCCGCAGTTTGCGGGATCGACCTCCCACAAGATGATGCGTCCGTCGTCGGTGCCACTCACGAGTTTAGGCCGTCCCGATTCGGGCTTGTTGGGCTGCCATGCCAGACCGAACCCACTGACCGTGTGCTCCTTGAGTGTAGCAGCCGCACTGGGCGTGACGGACTTCTGGTAGAGATAGATGTTGCCAGTGTCCGACAAAGCAGCAAACAGTTCCGGGGAACTCGGGCACTGCGCCAGTCTGGTCACGCTCAGCGACTCATGCTCGGGGCTGGCTTTGACGTCCTCTGAGCCGGGAACTTCCCACTGCCGAAGCATATGCTCAGGATGTGCGAAACGGTCCGTGTCGATCGCGACCTCACGCACATACTCCGGTTCCTGCCGCAGTGTGTAGGTGCCGATCATGGCCTGTAGTGGAGCATTCGACGCTGCGTCCTGGGAAAAAGACCACTGTGCAGTCAGCGAGGGCCATTCGAGGGCCACTGTATCCAGCATATCATAGAGGTGTTCCGACGTCGCGCGCCACTCCTTGTGCGGGTCATATTTGGCGGACTCCATCGACTCGAAGTATGCGGTCGTGCTCCTAACCCATGCTATTGTGCGCCATGTACGATTCGGGCATCTGGCTTGCATTCGGCGTAAACGTTTGGTATGAGATGCGTCGTTCGGCATGGTATTCGTGTTTATGGAATTCGTATTTATGGAATTTGTCTTTATGTAATTCGGAGCTTCATTACATCCATGACCAGTACGGTTATTGATCCTGGCGTTGACTCTGAAGGGCATTCACTATGTAGCTAAGCAGTATATCCGTAACTATGCACCTTGTGAGATCATTCAATGACTCGATGGAGTAGGCGTAGAGTACCAACAAGTGATTGTGTACACTTTGTGATTCACACTACTGGAAATACATGCCAAATATATTTGATGCGATACGCTTGCCGAATTACCCAGAATAGCTAGCGTACAATATATAATTATATACCCCATGCATTGCCATTATGAGCAGCTGCCGGATCTACCGTGTATGTATTTAGCACGTATAGTGCCTGCGTATGTTGGAAAGTGAATTTTTTAGTAATCTCTAGTATGGCGGTACCACCGCCCCCAGGCTGGAAAATGCCCGCTGAAACCAGTGGAAATAGCTCGCCGGAAACTACACCTGCACGCAAACTGCGCCGTAATAATGATGGCCATTCTGTTTCCGTGCAATTGCCCTCCAGGCCTAGTGGGAAGCAGAAACGCAAGCGATCCAGGGAGTCGCGGCTGCAACCGGCTTCTAAGCTCAGGGAGATTATACTCCAACACAGAGATATGGGCAAACGCGAGGCAAATGCCGACAAACGGTCCTATTTAGGTGCCCTCAAGTACTTGCCCCATGCTGTCTACAAGCTGCTGGAGAACATGCCGTGTCCCTGGGAAACCGAAAAGGAAGTGGAAGTGCTCTACCATACCACTGGTGCAGTCACATTCGTGGCTGATATGCCCATGGTGGATCCTGCTGTTTACGCTTCTAACTGGGGCCAGATGTGGGCCCAGATGCGAGACGAAAAGCGCGCGAGAAGCAGTTTCAGGCGTATGAAGCTGCCTCCCTTCGACGACGAAGAGCAAATGCAGTCATGGAATGAGATAAACGAGTACTACCCGGAATGGCCAGAGCCTATTGCTCTAACTCCGATTGACTCACGGTTCGAGCAGATGCAGCTGTGTCTGCCGTTCTATGCCTCCAAACAAGCAACGATGTCTTCCCAAACACCTGCTATTTACGACACTACAAGCTTCGAGATCAGTAAGGCGCTGGAACTTCAAATCCCTAATGGCCCGAGATTCGAACCGCCTGGTGGTAAATCTCTTTTGGAGCTCAATGAGGGTGCGCCAAGTGCCTTCGATGACCCCCAGAGAATCATTGTGCGACAGAGAACTTTTCCTGTACGTGTAGAGGCACAGATCGCACTTCCTTTTCTCTTCGGAAACTGCAACCTCATAAGCTACCATGCGCAGCTTCCCCAGTATATTTACCCCGCCAACGCCGTTGTTGTGAGACACGACAACAAGCTAGGTATTTTCGAGGACTCCTCGATCACCCCTGTTCCACGATCCATCACTAAGGACTGGGAAGCTAATACGGCTGAGGACGAAGAGAATGAAGACATAGTACCCTTTTTAGATGACTATCGTCCTGACCAGGAGGAGCTGGCAAAGTCTCTGGGTTTGTATTTCGCAGACTACCCTTTTAATGATCCTGACTCTATTGGTGAGAAAAGGGCTCAGGATATTGCACTGATGAAGCCCTTGTACACTAGACGCCGGCCTCTAAGGGTAATGCAACCGAAGACACGCCGCAGCTACCAACGGCTGTTGAAACGAGCAGTGAAGACCCGATTAAGGTCTGCACACTCTCATCATGCCCCTAGTGGAAGTGGCAGCCAGCCTGCTAACTTACTGAAGCTTCTGGGCAGCACAAAATTCTTCGAGCGTACGAAAATAGATTGGCTCGAAGCCGGTATGCAGTTATGCCAGCAAGGGTATCAGATCCTCCAGCTTCTCATCCATAAAAGGGGGCTGCACTTTATGCATTTGGATTATAATTTCAACTTGAAGCCAACTAAAACTCTCACCACGAAAGAAAGGAAGCGATCACGGTTTGGAAACTCGTTCCACCTGGTTCGTGAGCTACTCAAGCTCGTCAAACTTGTTGTGGATTGCCGACTTCAATATAGAATGGGACTTGCAGATGCCTACGAGCTGGCGGATGCCATTCACTACATTTTCACCCACATGGGTCAGCTTACAGGTGTTTATCGTTACAAATATAAGGTTATGCACCAGATAACAGCCTGTAATGACCTTAAGCACGTAATATATGACCGCTTCAATCTGGACGGCGTAGGAAAGGGTCCTGGGTGCGGTCTATGGCAGCCTACCTGGCGGATCTGGCTGGGATTCTTACGCGGTAATCTGCCTATGCTTGAGCGCTGGCTAGGAAACCTCATACAGCGCCAATTCTTTGGCCGGGTTTCTAAGGGAATAACTAAAACTGTGACAAAACAGCGTATTGACAGTCACTACGATCTAGAGCTTAGAGCCTCTGTCCTCCATGACATTCTCGACGTTATGCCGGAAAGCATTCGCCAGTCAAAAACAAAGGTCATCATGGAGCACCTTAGCGAAGCCTGGAGGTGCTGGAAGGCGAATATTCCTTGGGAGGTAGAGGGCATGCCTGCACCGATAAAGAAACTAATTGAGCGTTACATTCAGGTCAGGGCCGAACACTGGATTAAAGTAGCCCACGCAAATAGGGAGCGAATTAGAGCCGGGAAGGTTGCTGATAAGGCGGTTGCTCGCAAAAACCTGGGTAGACTAACCCGTCTCTGGATGCGTGCTGAGCAGGAACGTCAAGAGGCTTATGCGAACGAAGGACCTTATATTGAGCCACAAGATGCAGTTGTCATGTATAAAACTATGGCTGAATTTTTGCGTGAAACTAACAAGAGTAAGGTGATTGCGTTTCCCTCCTCTGGTGGTAATGATACGAAACTACTAACCTTGGCACTGGAAAATTTACGGGATGGCTACAACATGACTGCCAGACTTACAAACACTCAGCGAGAAGAGCTATTGGCTATTGAGCAAGCATATGATAATCCTCATGATGCCTTAACCAAAATTAAACGGTGCTTGTTGTCACAGCGGGTATTTAAAAATGTTGAGGTCTCACTACTAGATTTTCACAGCCACTTGAGCCCTGTCTACAAAGTTGATATGGAAGAAATGATTGTGGATGCCTATTTAGACCAGTATCTATGGTATGAGGCTGATAAATATCAGCTTTTTCCTCAGTGGCTCAAGCCTAGCGATGACGAAGTCATTCCTATAATGGTGCGCAAGTTCTGTGAACAACTAAATGAGTCGCCGCGTTTCTGGGATACTTCAAATGATGAAACTTCGACGTTAGTTCATCTGAAACTTAGCAAATTTGTGGAAAATGTTGACCTGACTCTGTTGAACCAGCTTCTTCGCTTAATCCTCGACAATAGCCTGGCTGATTATATTACTGCAAAAATGAACGCATCGTTAAATTTCAAGGATATGCTGCACGTTAATCAGGTTGGAATTATTCGTGGATTCCAATTCTCATCTTTTGTGGTACAATACTACTTACTTATGACTGATATCCTGATTCTGGGTCTGCCTCGTGCTTTGGATCTGTACAATAAAGTACAGGTCACTGAAACAGACGATCATCCTGTCAGAATGTACATGCGCTATTTGGATGAGGTGTATATTGCGTTTCATTTCAGTAGAGAAGAAGCTGACAGTATGTGCGATGAACTTTTATCCATGGACAGTTCCAGTTTTGGCACCAACGATGTATTGCCTGTCTATCCCTTGAAGCGATGCTGGCCCCGAGATCAAATGATGAGGATGATACGACGTGATGTTCAGCTCGGTCGTGCACTTTATGATGAGCTTACACAAAGAATCCCCGATGTCCTAGGATTCGTGGAGTGCTTGGATGCGTCAGTGTACAGCATTGATAACCCGGCAATTATATTTGATATGGCTGGATTCGAAGTTAGGATTATTCCCAAACATCGTTTGCAGTCTAATGCCATTGTACGTGATGCAGAAGCTATGTGGCAGCTTATACACAGTGAGACTATGGAGAGGACTGGTTTTGCAGCAGTGAAGGTAAACCAAGACTCTATAAACAGGTTTGCTAATCGGGTTAGACAAATTTTGATGTCAAGTGGAAGTACAACATTTGCCAAAATCGTAAAACGGTGGAATACAACACTCACCACACTTGCTACATACTTCCGTGAAGCGGCTATCTCTACGCCAGAGCTTCTTGATGTGATTGTGAAGTGTGAAATACGAGTACAGAATAAGGTAAAAATGGGCCTGAACTCCAAAATGCCAGCAAGGTTCCCTCCGTGTGTGTTTTATAGTCCCGAAGAGCTTGGAGGACTGGGTATGCTTTCCGCCTCTCATGTCATGATTCCCTCTTCTGATTTGTATGGGCTTACTACCGGCTACAAGCATGGACTCACGGAGAAAGACGAATCTTTGATTCCCAACCTGTTTAGGTATATCAATTCATGGGAAGCAGAAGTCACTGACTCAAAGAGGGTTTGGACGGAGTATATATCAAAACGATCGGAGGCACAAAGTGCTAACACTCGTGTATCTCTAGAAGATATGGAAAAAATATGGGATCGTGGACTGCCGCGTATTAGTACCATTTTCCAACGTGATCGGAATGTTCTTGCGTTTGACAAAGGGTTCCGTGTTCGCCAAAAATACAAAAACTACTCTAATGAGAAGTACGATCCGTTCTGGTGGACTAACAGCCGACATGATGGAAGACTTTGGAATTTCACCAACTACAGGAGCGATGTTATCCAGGCATTAGGAGGTATAAAGTCAATTCTGGAGCACACCCTATTTAGAGGTACAGGATTTGATGATTGGGAGGGCCTCTTCTGGCAGAAACAGTCTGGATTCGAACAGCAAATGCAAATGCAGAAACTTACGAATGCCCAAAGATCCGGCCTCAGTCAAATTCCCAACCGTCGTTTTACTCTATGGTGGTCCCCAACCATCAATAGGGCCAATGTGTACATTGGCTTTTTGGTTCAACTGGACCTGACTGGTATCTTTCTTCACGGAAAAATACCAACTTTGAAGATATCTTATATTCAGGTTTTCAGAGCTCATTTATGGCAGAAGATTCACGAAAGTCTTGTTTTGGATGTTTGCCAGGTGATCGATAAAGAACAGTCTCTGCTGCAAATTGAGAGTGTCGAGAAGCTTCCTATCCATCCACGTAAGTCCTATCGGATGAATGCGTCTACAGCGGACATACTGCTTAAATCCACTGGTGGAGGCTTAGGTGGTTGGCCTGTATGCAAGCCTTCATTGTTGAGCAGTGACTCAGATCAGTTCGATCTTACGACTTCCTCAGAATTTTGGATTGACATTCAACTAAGATACGGTGATTTTGACTCCCACGATATTACTCTATACACTCGAGCCAAGTTTCTGGATTACACGACTGATGGAGTGAGTATATATCCCTCCAAAACTGGATTGATGGTTTGCATCGATTTAGCGTACAACACTTACGATGCTTATGGGTATTGGTTTCCTGGTTTGAAAAACCTTATGCGTAGTGCCCTTATGAAAATAATGCAGGCAAACCCCGCGCTGTTCATTCTTAGGGAGCGTATACGGAAAGCACTGCAACTGCACCAATCGCAACCGCGGCAGCCGCACTTGACGGCCTCAAATTACTTAGATGTGATGAACGGGAAAAACATTATTGTTGACGACACATCTGTCTATCGGGTTACATTACACAAAACCAAGAATGGAAATATGGCCTCGCGGCCCATAAATGGAGCACTTTTCACTCTCAATCCCACTACAGGAAAGCTTTATATGCAGATCATCCATGCCCAGACAGCCTGGGCGGGTAAGAAGAAGCTAGGTGCAGTTAGCAAATGGAAGGCTGCTGAAGAGGCTGCTAGCCTCTTGCGAACATTCGCTAAGGAAGATCTCCCCCAGCAGATTATTATCAATACCCGTGGATTGCGTGACCCAATGGAAGTTAACACGCTAGAGTTTCCGGGTGTTAGCGTGAGAAACAGTGAACTGACGATGCCGTTTTCAGCACTACTTACTATTGCTTCATTCAGGAATACTGTCACGCAAGCGAGTGAGCCATCAATGCATCAGTATAATCTTTATGATGACTGGCTGGATATTTCCCAGCCAAGCACGGCCTTCA
Source organism: Starmerella bombi (assembly GCA_030579915.1). NCBI lineage: Eukaryota > Fungi > Ascomycota > Dipodascomycetes > Dipodascales > Trichomonascaceae > Starmerella > Starmerella bombi. Next base: position 26,605 of record JAKTRX010000030.1, read on the forward strand.
GTCGTTTGATGCTCCTATTGCGAGGTTTGACTGTCAATGCAGAGCAAACTTCACATCTGCTTTCTCGTCGTCGAGAAACTAAGTCGCAGTCCAGCGGCCTTGATAACGAGTTCATTTGGCCCGCACTTTCTCGCGAGGAGTGGATAGATGTCGAGAATGAAGTCAGCGACCTTATTGTTGAAGAGTATGGTAAGGCGAATGGCATCAACACCCAGTCACTCACGCAGAGTGAGATTCGAGACATTATACTGGGTCAGCCGATTGCTCTTCCAACCGAGGAAAGGCAGCAGCAAGCATTGATTGAAGATGGAAATCAGCAGGAGTCCAAGATGGCGCAAGCCACCAAATCTCACAACGTCCACGGTGATGAGATTACGGTTGTCACGACTTCTCGGTACGAGAAACAGACATTTGAGTCAAAGAGTACATGGCGAAACCGTGCCTTGGATGCCGCTTCTACGCTACAGTATCGAGCATCAACGCTCTCTGTCGCACCGTTTGTTGGTAGCAGCGCAATAAATGGCTCCCACGGTAACCTCTCGATTCCCCACAGCCTTGTCAAAGACTTTGTGTCGGTTTGCGATACCCAAAATATCGTGATCGGTTTGCTGTTCGGGCGTGGTGATGCGAATGGCTACGTGATTGAGTCTATAGCGATGGTACCTCAGCTGGGCAGCGCGACAAATGTTGTGTTTTCGCCAGTTCCCTCCTCGAAAGATCTTCCGGATAGCCAGGATCAACATCTTCTTGGCTATGTGCGATCCCAGGCAACACCAAGAGCTGACAAGTCAATACCACCAGCAGACTTAACTCTGCTGGGATCACGCAGTGATTTGGAATGCCGCATTGTGCTGTTGTTGAACCTCCGAGAAGGTGATGTTGAGCTTCAGGCATTCCAGCCTACATCAGCTGGAATTAGCTGGGGTGCGAGCAACCGGGACCTTCTGTCAGAGCAACCTATGGGTTTTGACGGATCGAAGTTCGCGCGTGAAATTGATACTAGTCTCTCTAAAAGCGAGGGTTTCTTCTACGTTCCGCAAGACGATATATGGAACTTTTCCTTTATGAGTGCGATTTGGAATAGTGCAGCTGAGCCTTTCATGAAGATTGGCTTGCCAATCCAGTATTACGATGCCATGCACCGGCCAATCCACTTTGCGGGAATCCAGCAACTGGAAACCGAGTATGACGTTGAGGAGTTGGATTTTTAATATATGTGTATTATCTAGCTATTCATGCTCTTCATGAAGATTGGCTTGCCCATCCAGTACCATGCAATGCACCGAAAAATTTACTTCGGGAATTCAGTACTGGAAAGCAAGTATCGCGTTGAGGACTTTGGCTTCTCTGATATGTAAATTACTTAGTCTAATTTACGGAAATCTCGCCTTGTCACTCCACAACGCGTAGAATATGGTAAGGATTTTTTTCCACACAGAAGTGGTAAAAAAGTAGGTTAGGTTAGCGTACCAGTATAGATTTCGAATGGCGACTGGACCGAAGAGAAAGCAGGAATACCGGGATGAGCAGATCCAGAAGCGTGTAAAATTCGACGAAGTGGATAATGAGGGAGCGGCTGAAGAAGCGGGAAAGCTCCCTCGCAAGCGCTACTATCGCCAACGCGCACACTCAAATCCTTTCAGTGATCACGATTTGAAATACCCCGCCAAGCCGGAAGATATGCACTGGTCTGAGCTGTACGAGGATAATAATGCTGTCAGCATTCCCACGGTTGCCGATGTAGGCTGTGGCTTCGGTGGCCTGCTTGTTGCACTGAGTGCGGTGCTTCCCCAGGAGCGTATTTTGGGTTTGGAGATCCGAGTGCAGGTCACACAGTACGTAGAGGATAGAATAAGGGCGCTGAGGTTCCAGAACAGGGAGATCGCGGAGATTGCGGACGGAAAAACCAATTATAAGAATGTGGCCGTGCTGCGGGCGAATGCTATGAAGTTCCTCCCCAACTTCTTCCCCAAGGCCCATCTCAAGAAGATTTTCTTCTGTTTCCCCGACCCGCACTTCAAAAGCAGAAAGCACAAGGCACGGATCATCTCTCCTACCTTGCTTTCAGAATATGCCTACGCCTTGAAGCCAGAAGAGGGCATCGTGTACACCATCACCGACGTCGAGGACTTGCATAAGTGGATGGTCAAGCACCTGGATGCGCATCCCTTATTCGAGAGACTGAGCCAGGATTTTGAGGAGAACGATGAGTGTGCCAAGCTAATGAGGGTCGTCACCGAGGAGGGCAAGAAGGTGGAGCGCAACAATGGCTCCAAGTACGTCGCGTGCTTCCGCAGAATCGCAAATCCCCCTATTTAAAACTTATATATTGCGTGTGAATATGCAAATGTGGTGTCTTTTGTCGAGTCTCCCGTCTCCACTCAACCCACTGCCCCAGGGTCCCTAGCCCCATTTCCGTAAGTGTAAATCGCTGTAACTGTGTCAAACAGAAGAATCGTGTAGCTAAAAAGTTCCCGTGGAGCTCTGGCAAACTTGTAGCCGATATTTGCAAGTGCACACGGCTAACTCCCGGAAGCTACGGCCAATGCGTGGACCCACCGTGGACGTTAGGGTTGATACGGAAGAACTGATTTGCCTGCCCTACTTCGCCGTACCTACCAACGCCGTCCACGAACGACACCTTCTATTCTGCTAAGAACTAATGGCCTCACCCCAAGAGCTCCGTGCCAAGTTGCTAGCCCAGCGTGCGGCACAGAAGGAGGTCCTGAGACTGAAAGAAGAACTACACCAGGATGCAATACGTGCTACACGCAACATGATTAAGCTGGGCTATAACTTCGACGATATCGCAGACATGGCGAAGAATAAAGTGAGTACGCAACACCTGAGTTTGATTTTCAAGACAATTAAATGCTTCCGAAAACGAAAAAGCAAGGCTGAAAAAGAACGAGAGGTGTTTGGTGCTTCTCGGTGGTTGGAGAAGCCGCGAAACTTCACTATTGAGCTGTCAAGCGACGACGAATATGAGCCTGTGGAAGATTCAAGAGAGCCTGTGAAAGAGCCTGTGAAGGAGTCTTTGGAGCCTGTAGGTGAGCCTAAGAAAGATCTAGTGGATCATACGGACGATCATACGGACGATCATGTGAACCATACCAGCGATCATGCGAATCAATCAGTGGATGATCATTTGAATAAACCTACCAGCGATCATGCGAACGAACCTTCTAGTGATCAAGTGCACGATCCTGTAAACGATCATTCGAACGAACCTGCTAGCGATCAAGTGAATGAGCCTGTAAACGACCATTTGAACGAACCTGCTAGCGATCATTCGAGCAAAACTGTAAACGAGCCTGCCAACAACGATACAAAAGAACCCGGGAATGAACCCGTTGACTATTCTTTCATATCGGAATACCAGCCCTCCGATGCTATGGCTGACGATACAGTTATGGAGGGAAGCGAAGAGGAGGATCCGATGGAAAACATGATGGAAGACTCAGTGACTAGAATGGAGCAGGCTGAGGAAGCAGATATTCTGCCAGAAAGCCATCCCGTCGAGCACAATGTCGATCATGTAGCGTCCAGTGCGGAAACCGAAGCTTCTCCAAGTGTAGAGTCCATGGAAGTAGAGCCAAGCAAGTCAGTGGACGTTTCAGAAAAGCAGGTGTCGCAAGAAATCGAAAAAGTCAAGTCTATGATTCGCGAAATGCAGCAGAAGAAACTGGCACGCGAGGTACACAAGGAGGCCGAGATGGAGCTAAACCGCCGCAGCATGGAGTTGCGCGATATCGCGGTGAAGCGGGCACTGCTGGATCAGTCCCGCCAACAGCACTTGGTCGCCGTATCCAGCCTCACTAATAAGGTGGCCCGTCTCGAGAAATCGCTGGCGATCGAGCGGTCGAACCTGAACCAAGCCAAGCAGGAGCTCGCTGGGATCGGCACACAGAAAACGGACCTCGAGGCCCAGGAAATGCGGCTCCGTGAAGAGCTTAGTCGGCCTCGCATTATTGTGCCTACAAAGCAGCCTTCTATGTCGGAAGACAAAGCGCAGCCCGAAGAAGCCTCCCGAACTGAACCAGCATCTGAAAATATGCCTAACTCTAATATCCTTACTGTGGCAGACAGTCCGTTGCGAATGTTCTCCAGTTTTCGCATGTGTCCCAACTACGGGCCCAAATTGTGGTTCTCGAAATCGTTCAACGGTAGGTTTGTCAAGGACCTCAACGTCCGAACGCTTTGTCCCACTGAGCTAAAGCCCCAAAATACCCACTGTAAGAACCCGACCTGCTCGCATGTGCATTTCTCGGACTTCGAGGTCGATCCGAAGCAGGTGTGCCAATACATGGCCACGCGGAAGGTCGGCGACAAGGAGTTCATGACGAGTCTGCACGACACGATTGTTTCCCGGCTGAAGGACAAAAACGTGCCGCCTGCCCAGATTGCAGCCGTGATCATTGGATGCAACAAAATGTACCGTCCCAACCAGATCCTCGACTGGGACTCGTGGGATCTCGAATACGAGTTATGAGCGTATTTATTGTAGTTATTTATTATTTATATAAAAGAACATTCAGCGTGACGGTGGGTGCCAGTGTGTGAGGCCAGAAAATGTCCACTCATGTCAATGGAACATCACAAACATAGAAATATGCTCGAGTATTTGTTTACATATGGCTTATACAGTACGTTTTACTATTTAGATTTATTCAGTCATTAAGGAACAACGGGGAGAAATTCAGACTATCCTTAGGATAAGATGCTTCATGTGTATCATATGTTCTATTTAATAGACTGTACATAGTGCGAATAGTAGTGTCAATGCATCAAATATAAAAGCCACTTACCTGGTTGGTGTCTTTGTTCGAGCTTAGCACAAATTAGCCATGCCAGGAAATATATATGTGTGTATTCTGTGATATTGGCGGAGTAAAGTGCGATTTTACATTTTTACTTTACTTACTTCTGTTTACGCAAAATGTACCTTCGTACAGCCGAATTCTGTTGTTCAGTGAGTGTCGGTTAAATACACTCGCGGATATCGACAGGGTGAAGTGCAATTACGTTATATGGAGATCACCGCATTCGCCTAGATGGAGCGGAGACTACGAGCGAACCGGGGAAAAAACCCCAATGCCCGATGGCTGGTCGAGGAGGTGACCAGAACCAAGAAGCGAGCAACACCAAAAGCACCTAAGCCCGAGCCCGAGCCCGATCCGGTCCAGGAACAGAGCGAGGTCAGGTGTGTGTGCAACGGAGCGGTTCCAGATACCATGGTCATGACCGAGTGCGAACGTTGCAATTCCTGGCAACACAACAAGTGTGTATTCGGAGTCAATGCCCAGCATGTCGTGCCGGTACCGTACATATGTCGGTGGTGTCGCTCTGAAGACGATCCGCAATTGCATGCAGTTGTAGACAACGTCACACGAACTCGTGCTAGAGAAAGTGCCGTAAAGCAGTGGAAAAGGCTTCTGACTGCCCGCAACCACCCCGATCCGTCCAGTGAGGCCGTCGAGCTGGAGCAGCGGCTGTTCGACACCTATGGGGCTGGTCCTCAGTACAGAGCTGCCTTCAGGAAGCAGATACTGAATTATTAGGCCGTACGCGTGATTTTCTGCTAATCTATTTTACATGTGCTAACTGATGGTATCCATATTGGGTCCTATCTGTCATGGCTGCAGGTGCTGATATGTTAATACAGATGTGGTCATATGAGAGTAGGGTAAGTTTAAACCCGAGCACTCAGTTTTACCACCGTTACAACACAGTCTTCAGATAACAAAAATGGCGACGTGTGGCCCCACAAATGCAGTGCAGAACATGAAGAATTTCACCCAGCGAGATGCCACACTTCAAACCGAGCGGGTGCAGCCCGTAAATTACATAGACAGAGGCATTCGCAGCAGCAATGCGCCATACGGTGATCGCCACTCCGTGCAGCGGCAATTTGCCGAGTTTGCACGCATGGATGCGCCGGAAGTCGCTAGAGACACATACACGGACTTTTTGGAAGGCAGTATAAACCAGCCCCGCCCGCCTCCACTGCACCCGGGACTGATGCCGCCTCAAGCCATGCCGGCCCCTATGGCGGGGTACACCAACCCTGTCCGTGCCCAAATCAATGAGCCGGACTGGGTTTCCCAGTTTCAGCAGCTATCAGTAGCAGAGGCGGAGATAGCCCGCAGTCAGCAGCTCCAGCATCCGCCGCGGGCATTTTCTCCACAATTTGTACATCGGCCGCTTATTCCACAATTCCCTAATTCACAATTTGCACCGGCGTATGTACAAAGGCCGCAGCCCCAGCAGCTAGCGTCTGACGAGGCTTTTAATGTAGCATTCGCGGAGGCGGAAGCTAGTCTGCATCGTATGCAAGAACAAGAAGCAGAGGCCCAGCGATTACAGACCACACGAGAAGCTGAAACAAGGCTGGAAACGGAAACCAGATTAGAGGCAGAGGCTGACTACAGATCGGAAGAGACCAGATCGGAAGAGGCCAGAGTGCAGGAACAGCGGGAACAGCATAGTCAGGCAGAAGATGCTAGCGATGTTGCCGGTAGAATCATCGACACTCTGCACGAGCATGCACCCGAGCTCTCTGAGAAGCTACAGAATTCCAAATTCGTGAATTTGATGACGCGACTGAGCACTAGCGAGTTGAAACTCGGCCAGAACGAATTCGTGGATGCTCAAAATGTTAGAGTTGACCACCCTGATATGCTGGCTAATAATAACGACTGGGCTCCGCAGAGGCCTGGGACGAGAACACAGAACGGTTCACAGGAGATAAGACTAGAGAGACGCACACAACCTCCAAAGGGCCTGGATGATCCGGAAACCTACTTGCTAAAGATGCGCAAGAATTTAGATCCTAGAGTGTTCCGGAAATCTCAGTACACCTCTCCGTTCGCGACTGCTACCCAGCACAGCCTCAAAACCTTAAAGTCGAGCAGCTGGGAGGAAAATTATGACGATTGGTAGTGGCGCGAGATCGTGGATCTGTAGCATCTCTTGGGTGACGTCGCAAACTTCGCGTGAATACACACACTACATAACTATGCAATATATGAGTGGCAAGACGAGTGGCAAACCGTCTTTATCTGTTCATTCTCTTCTCTGGTATAGAATGTCGTCGAGTTCAGATCGATCTGCTGCGCCGCCTTGCGCTGCTTCGTTTCTGTTCGATGCTGTCAGACTTGCTTGCTCTCCAATTTTATTGGTGGGCCATTTAACCACCAATTAGAACCCTATATTTTTAATGAGGACGCGCGTTGTGAACAGGCGATGTGGCTTGCCCTCACCCAAGAAGGGAAAGGGAAATGCCGTTTCAGTAGCTCGCTTCCCCGCGTTATCCTTCTAACATTGCCACCACTAACTGAGAATGATCCAAGAAATACTCACTATACTTGCCTTGATATGGATATACATAGATATTGTATATCCATATGTGCAGTACCCGCTTATGGCACATAAATACAAAGCGGGAATGCCCTACATACTTCCGAGCCGACCACTCGGCATTCCGATAACAGCAAACCTCTTTAGGGCGTTAAGGAAAGAGAGTCTTTTGAAAACAATTTTCAACAGGCATGTAGCGCTTCCTGCCAAGACTCTGCTGCAGCAGAGCACGTTCAAGTGGGTGATTTTCACCCGAGACCCTGAGAACATCAAGGCGGTCCTTGCTACCAAATTCAAAGACTTCAATTTGACTGAGCGCACCGGCAATCTTGCACCTATTTTTGGCTCCGGCATCTTTACCCAGGATGGCGAGCAGTGGAAGCATTCACGGGCCATGCTTCGTCCACAGTTCAGTAAAGAGCAGGTTAGCCGTCTCGAACACATCTCCTTCTATGTGAAAAACATGGTTAAGGTCATTGATGACAATTCCGGTACGGTCGATATACTTCGTGTCTTCCATATGCTCACAATGGACACAGCTACCGAGTTTCTGTTCGGTGAGTCGGTGGACTCGCTTAATTTCAGCAGCACTGGTAAAGGATCGTACGTCACGACGGAGGATGGAAAGCGTATCTACGCCTCCGACTTCGTGGAGTCGTATACCTTCCTGAATGACTTTGCTCTGAAGAAGATCATGCTCAACGCAGCCCACTGGATTCTAAATTACATCAAGCCGGAGTACAAAATGCATCTTGAGCGTACTCGTGCTTTCATCGACCACTACGTGCGTCAGGCATTGGAGCACACTGCTGACAAGGAAGCTGTCGAGGCTGAAGAGGACGACGAGAAGTCGAACAACTACGTGTTCAGCTACGAGTTGGCTAAGGAGACTAGAGACCCCGTGGTTTTACGAGACCAGTTGCTCAACATCCTTATTGCAGGCCGAGATACGACAGCATCCACCTTCTCCTTCTGCTTCTATTACTTTGCACTCTACCCCGACACATGGCAGAAGTGCCGCAAGGAGGTTTTTGAAGCGTTTAACGAGGAAGGTGAAAACGCAGACATCACATATGAGAAGCTCAAGAGCCTCAAGTATGTGAGCTACTTCATAAAGGAAATTCTCCGCTTGCATCCAGTGGTTCCTTTCAACTCTAGAACTGCTGCTAGGGACACATTGCTGCCCCGCGGAGGTGGCAGTGATCAATCCAAGCCTGTCTTGGTTCCCAAGGGCTCTTCGCTGAACTACTCGGTTTATGTGATGCAGCGTGACAAGTCTATTTACGGCCCAGATGCGGAAGAGTTCCGTCCTGAGCGTTGGGACCCCGCCAACAAAATCGAAGATAGTCCCATGTACGGTTGGGGCTACCTGCCGTTTAATGGTGGTCCGCGTATCTGCCTGGGCCAACAGTTCGCTCTCACTGAGCTGACGCTCACAATTGCCAAGCTGGCTTTGGAGTTCAAATCCGTTGAGAAGGCTGAGGGATTCCCGATTCCTTTGACGGAAAGGAACTCCTTGACCTTGCTGATTGGCGGTAAGAGTGTGCCTATTCGTTTTGTTCGTTAAATTCCCTGATTAGTATATGTAGATAATGGGATTTAGAAATAAATAAAGTGTCCTAGCAGAAGTACTGCCCGATGTTCACGTAGTTGTATCCAGATCGGCGAATGTACCGCTGGGCCGAAAGCTCGACCATGCGCAAGCCCGTGGCATTTTTGCCGTGCACGATTGCGCTGGTGGTCTTGTTCTTGGCCCTATTAATATCGAAAAGTGATGCAATGTAGCACATCTGCGTGTAAAGGTCGTTGCTGGAATACGACCAGCTCAGCGACCCTGTGCAGTGCGGCCTCGGGCACGTCTTCGAGGACAGCGCGTTCGGTAAACGGGTAGTGCACTTGCACTCATCACATACAAGCCAGCCTTCGTAGTACTGCGAAATGTACCTGCGGATTGCATTTTCCACCTGCTGCGCGACTTCGCTGTACGGCATGGTGCTACCCGTCTGGGGCTCTACAATACCCTGGGGCTGTACCTGGGAAACACCCGTGTATTCGAACTTATGCCCAGCATACTCTAGCTGCAGCTTTTCACATGCTCCAAACCGCTGTTCGTCCTGCAGCACCGTAACCAATGCTAGTCCATCGTAGAGATTTGACTTGCTGGATTCGGATTTCTTTAAGGCTTGTCGCAGTTCTTCGGTTTTCTGAAGCTCCATGGCCTCAGCCAGTTGAAGGCTGTCAAAACCTTCAATCTTCTCGCAGAATCGGTTGATCGGGATAAAAACCTGGTGATGGATATACCATTCGTAGTCCGGAATCAGGCCACGCTTTTTTAGTTCCTCTGGTGCTACAGCACGCTGGGCTAGCGGCTTGTTTTCATTGTTCATATCCATAGTAATGATGTAGCTGATGACATCCTTGGCTCTCACACTATGCCCAGCCTTCAGGCGTGCATCTGCGACTACAAGCTGTGGCTTGTCTAGCGTGGGATACTGGTTCAGTTCTTTACCGAGCTGATTTCTCATGATAAACATTTTGGGGAACACTTTACCCTGGCGGATCTTCGTAGCATACTCGTGTAAGTACTGATAAACCTTGCTGAAAATTTCAAGTGGGTCTGCAATTTCATTGGCGGCTGAAGCTTCACCAGCCTCGACAGCAGACGCGGTCTCTTTTGTAGTGGCTGCATCAAGGCCAAAAATAAGTTCGAGGACATGGCGGGAGCTAATCTTACAGACGTCGCAAAACTCACGGCGTCGCATATCCAGTCCTTTGTATTCCAAGGTAAGTTTTCCATCCGGTGCGATGATGACTGCAGCATACTTCTTCTTGACATAAAGCATAAGCTTGCGGAAAATGTGATCTATATCGATTTCCATGAGTTGGTACTGCTTGTTAACCGCTCTCTTAAAGTCAACACCGATAGCATAGGCATCTGCGTAGGTCACTGCATTGGTGTTGATCATTACGGAATCTGTGTCACCGTACAGCACTTCCAACCCCTTCTCAATAGCTAGATCTCTAGTACGGAGCAGCGCCTCACGGCCCTTCTGCGTGATTAGTTGAGCCAGCGGCTTGGCACAGAATCGCGAGTCGGAAAATCCCAAGCAACCGTACATAGAGTTTGCCGTGAGCTTAAGTGCAGTCTGTCTAATGTTCCACTCTGCAAGCTGGGACGCATCGGCCGTGTCCGACTTCATGAGATTCTTCACCTCTCTTCGCCGCTCTACCAGGTTCTGCAGGATTCGGGGCAGCAGGCCTTGAGGCACCGTTGAGGGTGGCAGTTCAGGGGAGTCTGATTGGTTGCGTTCAAAGTCGATGGTGGTAAGACAAATGTTGTATTCCTGGATGATCGACGGATACAAACTGTTGAAGTCCATAACCAGCACGCAGGATTGATGTAATCCAGTAATAGGGTCGAAGACATGTCCACCCGTGTAAGTTGAGGGGGATTTGTCCACCTGGTTAGTTTTCCTTTTCTCCGGGATCAAAAAGCCGTTCTTCGCGAATTCATGCATCAGCAAGTAGTCGTTTCGTCCACTTCGGGTTCCCGCCAGGGTTGCTCTCCAGGGGTTACCTGCAAGGCAAGTCAACTGTCGAGATAGGGGGAGCATCTGGTTCTTCATGGCAATGGAGGTCACAAAGAGCGTGTCATACTCGCTTCTGCGGACAATCTCCAGTAGTCCTGAACTGCCCTGCTGCAGCCAGTCGCCGCTAGCCAAGTTTGTGTCGAACGGCAGCCGCTGCTGGCCCAAAAACACCCGGCACATCTCTTCCAGGCTAAAGTCTGTGCACTTCCCACTGGCGATTTCCTCACCAAACGTATTTTTCAAGTCAACAAGCAACCGTCCAGAGCAAACCCGCTGGACCTCGTGAGTCTTCACGCTTGTTGGTTTGCGGCTAATCTTAAACCGTCCTAACTGAGACCAGTTGGACGGGCTCAGTAAGAGTGAGCGGTCAAGAATAGTGGCTAAGTGAATGTTGGTGAGGTTGTGTCCAACAAGAACATCCGGATCTGTGGTCTTGAGTATGTCAAAGAACCATGCCAAAAGCTTCTGTTCGTTGCTGAACATTTCCAAAACCTGCCTGGCCCCTTTCGAGGTGTTTGCACCTCTAGCGGCATTGTGATCTTGTATGGCTTGCTTGAATCCAAGGGGGAACACGCCCGATGAAGCGGGAGGACGAATTCCCGTTATGAGGGTGGAGGGCAGAGCAGTAGCATCATGGGTGCCGATGTCCACATTGCGGAAGATTCGAAGAGAAATGGAAACTAGTTCATGCTCCTGTTTTGCATTAGGAATCGTGGTCACCGCAATGCTCATGAGAGTTAAGCGGGGAACCTGCGACTCGGCGGTGACCTTGATGTGGGCTGGAGAAGCACACTCGTAGGCAACACCGGCCCATGTGGTGTTGTGTGAAATCTTCTGGACCTTCACGTCAAGCCAGCACGGACCCATAATGTTCTTTCCGATCAGAAAATTTTCGATTCGAGACGAGTTAGCACCATACACCGCCTGGTAAGTAGTACCCTCCTCGGGAATCGGTTGTGTGACGCTGTAAGGTGCCTTCACGTGTAGATATTCATGCTCAGATTTGTCCTTAGCAAATACGTCACGCAGCTTAACGCTACGGGACCTCATGGACTGCACGCCGTTCTGGGAGAAAAACTCACTGAGCTCCATCGAAACTTCATCGGTAGTGGTGTCCGGTTTGGGCAGAATGTACACGTCGCGATTAATGCCATACACCAGGACTGTGCACCCCGCACCAGTTTCCGACTTGCCAAAAAGAATGAGGCCACCCTGCATCTCCAGGTAATCTGTCCAGTAGAACTTGAACGTTTCCGGGACACCAGAGTCATTATTCGCAGCGACAGCTGTGTTCACACTAACATCGGGCTCGTCGGATACCAAATTCCACGCGGTACTGGCATATGAGCCGGTAATGCCCTCGTCACTAGAAAGATTTGGGGCAGGCGATGCCTCACCCGCCGAGCTGTCGTCAATAAGAGGCATGGGTGGATCGCTGGTGGGCAGATCGGGCACCGACGATTCTGGAAACTCGGGCTCAGTGGACCGTTGACTCTGAGATTTGCGGTTAAGAATCATGGAAATAAGCTCGTCGTCCGATTCAGAGTCGCTTTCGGGGACTGCGGTCAAAGACACAGGAGTCATGCTAAACGAAGCGGCTTCAGACGAGGGTAACTCGGTACCCAGCAACGGTTCGTCTACTTTGATCGGATGCTCGGTATGCGGTCCCATTTCCTCGTCGGTCACGCCTGGTCTTTCACTCTGTGGGTCATTCTGCGGGTCATTCGACCAGTCACCGTTATGATCCTGTGCGTCCTCCTCGGGCTCGGAATGGGTAGAAATCAGGCCACTTCCTATCATAGAAACATCGCCCTCGCTCGAAGCCGGTTCTCGTGGGCCACCCTTGCTTTTAGTCGGGGTTTCGATCACACGGCTTCTACTTGTATTGGATCGGAGCCCGGAAGACCCCAATCCTGAGCCAAGTCGGCTACCTAAGCCAGAGCCAAGTCGACTGCCAAGACCGGACGAGCCCAGCCGGCTTCCCAGGCCTGATCCGAGCCGGGTACTGCTAGACTTCGCGCTCAATGGGGTGCGACTGGACCCAAGGCTGTTCACAATGGCCTCTACGTCAGCCTTGGGCACCAACGGGGTACTTGCAGCGACGCGGGGCTTTTTCTGGGTGCGAAACAGTGACACTATATCCTTGTTCTGGCTGTCCTTAGCCTTGTCCTGATGATTTTTACGGGCACGCTTCTTATGGGACGCGTTGTCAAGCTCATCGTTTTCGTCATCGCTTGGGTTCTCCTGGTCCCATTCGTATTCGCCATTGTCCACATATCCTTTTCCATCGTCGTCCACCACGAAGTCATCTTCTCTCAGCCTTTCACGTTGGCGTTTCTCATACTCGGACTCCGCGTATTCATCATAAATTTTAGCCTCCTCCTCGTCAAAATGGAGATCGCGTTTAGTCTTGCCGCTTGCCCGCAACCTCCGCAGCTCAGCTAGACGTGCGATCTTATCCATGCTCGGAGAAATTAGAAGGTGGAAAGGACGCGTCTTAAATTGATTGTATAAGGGTTTCTAGGACGTGTCGGAGACGTGATATTGTTAAAACAGCAGATATAGACATGGCACAGAATGGCACAGAATGGCACAGTTATTATAATTGCTAAAATAATAAGTACAAGTTTGAGACGTAGTTGACCAGATATAATTCACACACAATTGCTCCAGTCATAATCACGCCAGTCATAAGTGGTCTATATGCAATTGGTCCATATATTGATCCAGTCATGATGAGTAAAGACACTGTACTGACATGGTTTTGGCGTTGTTCTGGCAGAGTTCTGGCATTGTACTGGAATTGTACTGATATATAGTATATAGACTATCACAAGTAATTAGTCTGTATCACTTGGCACAGTCACAAGACACATTGCAGAGACATTTCACGCTAATTGGTACTAGGAATACTAGGTATAGATTAACCATATATGGTACAGATATGGTACAGATAGAATTCGTGCAGTTAGTCGACCACGCATAAGTCGTCACACAATTAGCACTGACACATTTAAAGGCATCGACCCAGAGACAAGTAGAACCTACTGATTATTCCAAACACGATTAGTGCATTTACTGGCATTTAACAATACAGGTTTAATCAGTGGGATTTTACTGTATAAAACTATATATGAGAATCAGTTAATAAAGGCATAATTAGTATTTCACATAACATACAGCACACTACTACAGGATTGTAATACACTTGGAATTCGTATCGTCCAAAGAAGTGCACTGTAGCACCAGATAAGCCACATATTTACAGAAAGGCACGGTGTGCATATATACCGCGTCCCCCTGGTTGCCTTACCGCAATGCGGGGTGCGGTTTCATGTACCCTGGGACCTAGTCAGCTCCTATCACCACAAGCATACCGCCGATGGAAGTCGTCACCCCTAGCTACTCCAACGACGCCTTCCCCGGGCCACCGCACAATGGCCTCCAGGGTAAGAAATTGCTTTACTTCGTGTCGCTTTTTGTTTCCTTGGGAGTGTTTCTGTTCGGGTATGACCAGGGTGTGATGTCCGGCATCATCATCGGGCCACACTTCCTGGAGTACTTTAATTATCCCTCGCCCGCCAAAATCGGCACCATGGTTGCCATTCTTGAGGTCGGAGCCCTGGTGTCGAGCCTGTGCATTGGCCGTCTGGGTGACTTATGGGGCCGTCGCCGAACCATCCTGTACGGAGCGATTGTGTTCACTGTGGGTGGCCTGATGCAGACCTTTGCCTTTGCATTCTGGGTTCTGCTCGTTGGCCGTGTCATCAGTGGACTCGGCGTGGGTATGCTGTCCACAATCGTGCCTGTGTACCAGTCCGAAATCTCGCCTCCCCACAACCGCGGCAAGTTCGCGTGCATAGAATTCACCGGCAACATTGTCGGCTACGCTGCGTCGGTGTGGGTGGACTACGCGTGCTCCTACATAGACTCGGGTCTCAGTTGGCGCGTGCCGCTGCTCCTGCAGTGCATAATTGGCTTGCTGCTAGCTCTGGGCTCCCGTTTCGTGGTGGAGACCCCGCGATGGCTACTCAACAAAGACCGTAATGAGGAGGGCATGCAGACGCTGCTGCGGCTGTATCCTGTCAGCCAGCACGGCAATACTGCGCGCGAGCAGTACGACGACATCAAGGAGACTGTCGTGCTCCATCGTCTCGAGGGCAAGCACTCGTACTCGTACATGTGGAGGAGATATAAAAAGCGGGTGCTTATTGCCATGTCCTCGCAGGCGTTTGCGCAGCTGAACGGCATTAATGTCATTTCTTACTACGCTCCACTGGTCTTCGCGCAAGCTGGATGGCAGGGTCGCTCGGCCATTCTGATGACTGGAATCAACGGTATTGTGTACGTGTTGGCCACCGTTCCACCATGGTATCTTATTGATCGCTGGGGCCGTCGCCGTATCCTGATGAGTGGTGGGTTGGTGATGGCCTCTGCGCTGGTGATGATCTCCTACTTCATCTACCTGGAGCTGCCGTCCAGCCCGGAGCTGGTGGTGGTGTTCGTCATTATCTACAATGCCTTCTTCGGCTATTCCTGGGGACCGGTTCCCTGGCTCTATCCGCCGGAGATTCTTCCCTTGTCCGTCAGAGCCAAGGGTGCCTCGCTGTCGACCGCTTCCAACTGGGCATTCAACTTCCTGGTGGGCGAGGTGGTCCCTGTGCTCCAGCAGAAAATGGGCTGGTCGATGTATCTGCTGCCGGCCTTCTTCAGCGTCTGCTCCGTCATCCTCGTCTACTTCGTGTATCCTGAGACCAAGGGCGTCGCACTTGAAGAAATGGACTCTGTGTTCGGTGATCACACTCTCCGCACCCCGTCTGTCCGCGACAGCGAGCGTCTTCTAGAACCTGAATCGGAACCCGGTACCACTCGACTATCAACGGCAGCGAGCCTTCGATAGCCCTAGCATAATACCTGACTTAAATACGTAGTTTTTATCCGTCTCGTACAGTTGGAGGTGAGTTCTGCGTGTTATTTAGGTACAGCAGATAGATATACTGCTGCTGAGTTTGGTAAGACACAGTACGAGCTGCTGTTGTGTTTAGAGAAGCACTGTACGTAGGCGTGTTGCTGCTGAGCTTGTTAAAACATAGTACCTAGGTGAGCTGCTGAGCTCTGCAAGACAAAATACATAGCTGAACTGCCGTTACAGGCTTGCACTAGGTAAATTAGCTAAACGTGGTATACGTGATCATGGCTATACATAGTGGTATGTAACTGCGATATAGCGCGCTAAATTTCGGTGCGTATCAGTTAGCTGTAATATTTCTGCACTTAATGGCTCGGTATACTAGATGTGGTAGCTTAGTACTGTGGTGTTCCGTTGTTCCATGCGCTGTAGCCCGTACGGGAATATAAATACATACGTTATGGTAATCATCTAACTCGGATGACTATCTACGAAATGTAAGCCCCAAAGGGTTAGTATATTTAGGAAGACACCTAGGAAGGCATCACTATGTTGTACGGAACTATCGGATCACTCCTTTATAGTCGACAGATTGCATAGGTAGCTGATCTAAGGTTAGATGTCATTGGTCTAACCCACAACTACGGTTTCGCTCCACTGTGATTCATTTGTTATGTGCATGTTATATACAAAAGCCATATAGACTGGTTCGGCTATGTGTTATGTGATAGTGGTTACATATATCAGTTGTGTAATGTATGTCTGTGGGGTAATGAATTGCATATCTGCGATGTAGGTATCTATTATCGTTCTGTTTTGGTACACCAGGTATATTGCTTCCTCATGTATACTGAGACGGATGTTCTAAACGGAAGCAACAGAGCTAGATGTGATTCCCATTCTTAGACATGTTTACAATAACATTATGGGTGCATTCAGCGATACATATAGCAACCGCCAAAAATGAAACTAATTTATTTGGTTACCTTACTCTTTTCAGTGTTGATCAGGTCATATGGGGAAGTCATATGAGACATAATCTACAGACATACCAAGGCTCTGGATAGAATGAACGCTAGTAATATCCAATTACAACATTGCATGTATTAAAATTAAACGCCCTATACCATGCTTAAATATAACAACATATGCCTTACTACCAAGTATCAGATAAACACTATAGGTTCTAAATATAGTGACATGCCGAAAGCAGTTATCATTGCAGGTATCTATGCATGAATGCCCTTAATCAATAATGCCTCGATAACGGCATAACACTGGCATACGCTCAATGAAGGCCATAAGGCTTCTAGTGTGTTTTAGCGAGTAGTATTACAAAAGTCTACATAGTAACTACTTTGGCTAGGCGACGAAAAGTAAGGGTGGGGAAGCAATCACAAATAGGAACTTTTTTGGTCGCCGAAGAAAATCGAGCCATAAGGAATTTACCCTCGGGAAATGAAACAACTGTTACAGCGGATCCGCATAGTCACGGATGATGGCTATCAGATTATTTGTGTGCCATGAAAGATTGGCACCGGTGCTCAATGCAAGTTAATAACGATGAAAGTCATGGGTGTGTATATGATTGAAAAGGTTAAAGGTGCTGCCTTTTATATTGGATACTGCTGTGGAGTGCTATATGCAGTCATACTATATGAATCAATCATACTTTATGCAATCATGGTGCATATACCTAACCCACTTTTAATCCTATACCATTAAATGTAATATGGCTCACAGTAAAGTTATGTTTGGCATGGTACGCTTCATGAAATATATATCTTTCACGACACAGATTTAAATATGCATTAAAGTATTATCATATTGGTTGTCTACATCGCTACTCTTGCCATTCACTATATTTTTGAATTTCAATATATTTTGACCAGCAATGCTTCACTATGTATTTCCATACTCCGTATTTAACCGTAGCAATACGCGGTGGTGATACACGGTATACTTCAGTAGGATAAGTCGGTGTGTATTGTAACCAGAGCATCATGGTTTGGTATACTTCACGTAGTGGTTTGACTTGCTGTAGCTCAATAGTACGTGGCATACTGTGGCATTACTGTACATTGAGTTATGTACGCTGATATGTACGTAGCTATGTACACAGAAGTCCTCGGTAGTTCTGTAGGTAAACAGCCGCTTTGCACACAGCAAGTTATACGCAGCGGGGTCTAGCTCAGTGATATTGCAGTTAATAATGACACAATACCGCTAGTCATCCTATGATAAAACTCGGTGCGTATACTTGGTGCGATACTTGGTGCGATACTTAGTGTGATACTTGGTGTGATACTTGGTGCGGTATTACGCCGCCTGCCAGACACCGGTACCATGAACACGCATGAACTCGCCCAATTCCTTGACGTTGGAATCCCACTGTCCCAGTCTTTCCCTCATGGTTGCGATCTGGTCTTTGGAGAGCACTCGCGGCTGCAGCCACTCGATATCCACGGTCTTAGTGACTTCGTCGATCTTTCCTCGCATCAGTCCCAGACTGAATGCCTTCATGACGAGCACCTCGACCTTCGCACCAGCCTGGAGGAATGTCTCTTTGGAAATAGTACTGAATGAAATGGTATGATCGGAGGTCGCGAGCTGCTGGCGACGGAAAACACACTCGCAGAGTGCCATGAGACAGATCTTCTGTTCGAGGAACGGCAGTGCAGCAGCGAGCAGTGGCGACTTCTTAGTGAAGTCGTGGCGCAGCTGCTGGAACTGAGGCACATTGCCCTCGTTGACGGCCAGAACCAGTTTTCGCAGCCAGGAATACTCCTCGCCTAGAGCTGCAAGCACTGGATGCAGCACAAGCTCACCGAAGTTATATATTTTGGGAGCCAGAAGTGCAGCCACACACAGATCATATGCTTTCTGTTGCAGAACCGTGTCCGGGACTTTGCTGCCGTCGATACACGCGAGGTAAAGCAAAGCGTTGCGGTAGTAGCTGGTGTAATTGGCCTGCTGCTTGAAGTACTCGCACGAAACACCGTAAAACTGGGCCAGCACCGCCTTGTCGGTAATGGGCAAGAGGTCCACCAAGTTACGGGCCGTGTCGATGATTTTCTTGGCAGGGAAAACCTGCTTCAGCTGGATATATATGCCAGCGACTCTGAGCTGGGCAAATACGTGTTCCTCGCGGGTTTTGTCGGCATCAAGCTTGGCAGAGACCTGTTTCATAAACTCGAGGCTCTGCTCCAGATTGGAGTATTGCTCGCTAGCGGCGACTGCCAGAGTAACCGCAGCTAAGGGGTTGATTTGCCGTTCAAAAGTGCGGATGAACTGCTCATAAATGGGGATACGCAGGCTTGCCGAGCGGGAGTCAGCAAACAATTCGACGAGGGTGAGCGTGAGCTGGTGCCAGAGCTTACGCTCCCATTGGTCCTCCAACTGGTAGAAAAGGGGAACAAGCTCGCCGTCAGCAGCTTCTCGCAGCGACGAAAGAGATTCTATAACTGACATCTGGAGTGGCGATGTAGTAAGACTGGGTGGTAATGTGGTGGGGACTGCACGCGGAAAGTCACTAGATACGGGTACACTGTTCCCACAGGAGCCACACGCTCTTACTACAGCCCGCAGCTCCCAACCACTGTCCACTGCCTCGCGTAATTCACAGCACTCGCCACAACCCACGGCTACCACAAAGCCACCACACCCTCCTACTAGAGCCCACAGCTCCCAACCACAGTCCACAGCTCCCAACCACAGTCTACAGCTCCCACTACCCACTGTCCACTGCCTCGCGCTATGATTCACGGCACTCGCCGCAACCCACGGCTGCCACAAAGTCATGCGGATCCCAACCACAATAGTACACAACCCACAACCCACAATCTCCGAGCACATCCACCTGGTCCTTGACTCCTGCAGCAGGAACAACTGCCATTCGGATATTTGACCATGATGTATTATGTATCTTGTATACTGTAGTACCATAATGCCTTATATTTGAATAATATGATCCATGTTCGTAATACGCTATGACTCTGTATGTCTAAGAATAGGCCGCTTAAGCGAGACTAATCAGAATTGGATCCAAGCAGACGGTTGTTTTCACGCCGGGCCAGCCGCTGGAGAAACTCCTGGCTGTATTGATCTTTATGGTCGAATTCGGACTTCTTCGCTTCCTTGAACAGGAACTTCACCTGCGTTTTGTACGGCTTGAGCATCTCCTTCCACTCCGCATGAAGAGAGGTCACCGCACGGTTATGCGCAGCACTAATCTCTACCATACGTTGGTTGAACTTATATTCCAGTACTTCGGCTGCTAATTCGGCTTTGTGTAGAGCAAATCGAAATTCCTCGCGAGTAATTTCCGGCATGCGCGGCAAGTGGATTTCGGTGGGCACGAGAATAACCAACCCACCACGGTTTATACGGGCTTTCCACCACAAAAACTACCCAAACCGGGTGCAGCCAAAAAAACCAAGCAAAAGCATGTGCAAAATATTTTACGTTACGTCAGTATTACGGTTATGTGCATTTTTTTTAGTACAGCATTCGGGTCAGAATACGGTGGGGGGTCTTCTCCAGAGCGTCATGAAGTCTGCGGATGTCCTGCTCGTTAACATTAGCAATATCGGCCATCAAATATGCAACGTCCTGCACGGAGTCGGAGTACTGCTTGGCAATGTTGTACTCGCCCAGAATCTCGTTGACCGTGCGGAGCACACCGGGAACGTTACGGTGCACATAAAGCACACGGACAGCTCCGTTCTCGTCCTGGTAGGGCTGGCGAAGGTCGACCTCGGGGAAGTTCACAGCACCGACCGAAGAACCCTCACGGACGTACTTGGTAAGGGCAGTGGCAACCTCGATTCCAATGGCGGTCTGAGCCTCGTTGGTAGAGCCACCGATATGAGGAGTGAGGATGACGTTGCTCTGCTGCACGAGCTCGGAGGTCCAGCTATTCAAGCTGTCCACAAACTGATTAGCGCCATTTGAGCCAGGCTCGTTGGGGTAGACATCCAGAGCCACACCGGCAATCTTGCCGCTCTTTTTAGCCTCCACCAGGGCAGGAATGTCAATGACCTGGCCACGCGAGGCATTGATGATGTACGATCCGTGCTTCATCTGCTGGAACTCAGTGGTGGAGATCATGTTTTTGGTTTCCTCGAGCGCAGGAACGTGCAGAGTAACAAAGTCACTGCGGTTCAGCAGCTCTTCGAGGGTTTCGACCTGGATGGCAGTTCCCATGGCCATGATGTTGAGCACATCGTAGTAGAGAACCTGCATGCCCATAGCCTCCGCGAGCACACTCAACTGCGAGCCGATGTGGCCGTATCCAACAATACCCAGGGTCTTGCCGCGAATCTCCCAGCAGCCCTTGCTGACCTTGTTCCACGAGCCAGAGTGCAGCTCGATCGAACGGTCGCCGATCTGGCGAGCCAACGAAATCACGTAGCCAATGACCAGCTCGGCAACGCTGCGCGAGTTCGAGAACGGCGAGTTGAACACGGCAATACCACGGCTGGCAGCATACTCAAGATCAACCTGGTTGGTACCGATGCAGAAGCAGCCAATGACCATGAGGTTCTTGGCGTGCTCCAGCACTCTCTTGTTGAGCGTGGTCTTCGAACGAATGCCGATGACATGCACCTCCGGAATCTTCTTGATGAGCTCCTCTTCGGGCATTGACGAGGTCAGGAACTCGACCTGGTAGCCCTGGTTGTGCAGAATCTCAACAGCCTTTCTGTTGACGTTCTCCAGCAGCAAGATCTTGATATCTCCGCTCTCGAATGGCTTCAGTTCCCTGGTGGGCAGGGCAGCACTGGAACGACGGCCTCCACGGTACAGCGGGGAATCCGCAAGCGGCGACGAGTGCGGCGACGAGAGAAGGTGGTCGGCGAGCGAAGAAGTGACGGTCTTGATGTTCACGGGTGAGCTCATATTGCTGTGTCCAGGTGTAGTTAAAGTTTCAGCAAGTGCCCTGGGGTAATATATAAATGGCCACGATGAATCATACCCAATGAGGTTACTGCACGTGACGGTTGAAATCAGTCACTGACTGCGGAAGGTGGAGATGTCGACGGGCCCAGCTGTTTGCACAACGCCGGCTATACCCATATATATGTGCTTATGGTTCGAGTGAAGCGCGTAGTCCCGAAAATGTGAAGAAGTCGAAGGGGGTGGCATAGAGCGTAGCGCCGGCCCGGTCGCTCTTGGGTGTGCAGATCCGCGCGCGAATCTATACTATATTATCCAGTAGCAAGATTAAACATATATATCAGATGCGCAGCAGCCTGTCGGTCTGACCGTGTGTAGCATTTATGTTGGGGTGAAGGTCTTCGCGGCCCATCCCATGGTGAGCACGTGGCGGCCTGGCGGAATGCTACAGGGGTGCTGCCTCGAGGGTACTGCCACAAGGGGTGGGAAATTCACCAAGGGATGCGTGTTGTTGTTATCCAGATGAAGGGATGGAAAGGACCACCCTTGGCCCTGGATGTCTCAGCGCGGATCTGCCATTAGGTAATTACGCCGTAACGTCGGCTCACCGTCCTTTTATCAACCTAATAGACTAACGGTGAACATAATGGGACTGTGTGGCTCCCCCCCAAAGCCCGTTGTGCGTAAAATCGTCATTCTTGGTGACGGTGCATGCGGCAAGACTAGTCTGCTCGACCGCTTTACGCGAGGATACTTCCGTCAGGTCTATGAACCGACTGTTTTTGAGAACTACGTGCACGATATCTTCATTGACGGGAAGCCCATGCAACTCAGTTTATGGGACACCGCTGGCCAGGAAGAGTTTGACCGCCTGAGGTCGCTCTCTTATTCAGATACGCATTGCATTATGCTGTGTTTTTCTGTGGACTCGAGGGATTCGCTCGAAAACGCCCAAACAAAATGGAAGGATGAAATCGTGGATAATTGCGATGGCATAAAACTTGTACTGGTCGCGCTCAAGTGCGATCTCAGGCAGCTGCATGATGAAGATGAGATGCACCAGCCTGACCTCATTTCATACGACGAGGGCGTGGCTGTCGCCAAGAAAGTGGGTGCCCTTCGCTACCTGGAGTGCTCTGCAAAGGAAGACCGTGGTGTTCGCGAAGCGTTCACCGAAGCTGCCCGTGTCGCTCTAACTGTAGGGGCAGAAAATGACGATAATTCCCATAAGCAGTGGTGCAGCATTATGTGAACTATTCTGGATATTAATGACTCCCAGAGCGTGCATGCCTTTCAAAATCAAGTTTCTTTATGAATGCACGCCACAACTGCTAACACGCAGAAAAAAGGTCACCCTTTTTTCTGCATGACGCTCCAAAGAAATTATTATTACTATGTACACTAATCAGAGATTCTCGTTACTTTAGAAACTTTTTAAATTATTATACATTATTTGAATGTACATCCGATCATTGCACCGATCCCCATTGGGACCACGACGGGCTACCCCTCAGGAACGCTGCACCCAAGACCGAGTGTTGTTGCCGTTTATTCTCCGATCCAGCTTTTATATTCAATGAGTCCTGGGAGCTGCCGCAAGGACGCTCCTCAAATGAATGCTTTATGTGCTGTTCGTGAAAAATTGCGTTGTGAGGAACAAATTTTCCACCTCCGGCGAAATATAAGCTGTTGGTTTCTAGGGTAAGGGTGTATATGCTCCCAGCGACTACGCAAGGCTTTTCTTACTGGTGCGTCAAGGGTTATTCGGTGCACGCTCCTGTAAGGCCCACCATCGGTCAGGAATTTGGGGTGGTACCTTCTCTAATTAATATTGTTAATACCTTGTGTGGAATATGTCACTATTGAATTTGTTTTCTTTTTCAACCCTTTTAATGTTTCTGTATTAGTATTTTCCCTGTAGCACTGACATATATCGAAACAACGTATTACGCTTCTCTGACATTTGTGATTTAGCTCACTTGGCTCACCAGATCAGAGTATCCTTAATAGTTCAAGATAAAACACACTTTAAATGATAGCTGAGGCTTAATGAAGCTGTACGCTTCATTATCCTAGTTTTACGTGACTAAACCACAGTTTAAAATGAAGTGATCCCGGAGAGAACACCATTCACTGCGGATTGATATAACAAAGCTTGATCCAAAAGTCGCCCATTATCATCTTATTATAAAAAATCTACAAAAAGTCTTATTATTACTAAAGTTTCTATAAGATATTACAGAGTACAAATTCACCATTCGACAGTTCACTACTATTGGTTGTCATACATAGAGAGCAAATAAGGAATGGCTCCTCTGTGCTTTATATCTAAAAGTATGACAATGAACAATGTGACCTAGCTGTTCCTCTCTTTATCGACAAATATGAAATCAATCAATTAGAATAAATAATAATCAATAAACAGAATTTAAAAACATAAAACTACACATAATTGGGTATAATACGAGATTTAGACGAAAAATCGGTCTAAATTAGCAGTACTTCTTAAAGTAGCAAAGCCACTGCACCAGCAATAAAGCCCATCAGCTTAACAGTGTGCTTCGAAGCAGCGTTAGCAATGGGAACACTAGTTCCTGAGGCAGTAGAACTTGCTACTGGCACCGCAATTGTTCCATTTCCACCCGAACTCGATGTCTGGGAAGAGCTGAGGACCAAGCTGCTACTAGTAGTGACACCAGTGTTGGCGCTACTAGTAGCTTCACCTACCACAGAACCCGGGGCCGACTCAGATTGAGAACCCTTGGCACTGGAAGTTTGAGACGCAGTACCGGCATGAGGCGATTCGACAGTAGAGGACGCTTCGGTAGGGGAGACAGCAGTCTCAGCTGAGCTAACGGAGTGAACGGCAGTAGAAGAACCGGAAGCCTCAGAAGCACTAGTGGCAGCGTTGGCACCTGAAGCAATAGAGGATTCAGTAGAACCAGTAGCACTAGAGGCGGGAGTAGATTCAGCGGACTTAGTGGAGCCAGAACCAGCGGAGCCAGTAATAGAGGCAGCAGTGACAGAAGTGTCGGCAGGGTTAGAAGAACCAGTCGACTCTGCAGAACCGGCAGTACCAGTAGCACTAGAGGCGGGAGTAGATTCGGCGGACTTAGTGGAGCCAGAACCAGCGGAGCCAGTAATAGAGGCAGCGGTGACAGAAGTGTCGGCAGGGTTAGAAGAACCAGTCGACTCTGCAGAACCAGCAGTACCAGTAGCACTAGAGGCGGGAGTAGATTCGGCGGACTTAGTAGAGCCAGAACCAGCGGAGCCAGTAATAGAGGCAGCGGTGACAGAAGTGTCGGCAGGGTTAGAAGAACCAGTCGACTCTGCAGAACCGGCAGTACCAGTAGCACTAGAGGCGGGAGTAGATTCGGCGGACTTAGTAGAACCAGAACCAGCGGAGCCAGTAGTAGAGGCAGTACGAATAGAAGTATCGGCAGAGTTAGAAGAACTGCTCGATCCAGCAGCACTACCATTACTGGTGTTACTAGGAGCTGTGTGTTCAGCAGAACCAGTAGTGCCAGGGGAACCAGAGTTGGCAGAGTTGGCATTAGGCCCAGCAGTAATAGAGGAAGACGCCGATTCAGTGGATTCAGCAGAACCAGGGACCACAGAAGAACTAGCTGCCTTGGTAGAAGCGCTGGTACCTGACACACCTGTAACACTGGAAGAATCAGTAGACTCAGTAGGGCCAGAGGTGGTAACAGATCCAGTAGACTTAGCAGCACCACTGGTAACAGAGGTGTTGGGAGTACCAGAAGCGCCAGTAGATTTAGCGGGGCTAGTGGAGCCAGCAGAACCGGAAGAAGAACCAGATTTAGATGCACCAGAAGCACTAGCAGTGTCAGCGGACTTAGCTGAACTAGAAGCAACTGATGTGCTAGCGGATTTAGTAGATCCTGTAGTACCGACAATTCCAGAAGTGCTCAATGAGCCAGTAGACTCAGTGGAACCAGAAACAACGGAGCCGGAAGGAGTCGAAGCGACGGTAGGCTTGGTAATACTAGAGACAACAGAGGAGCTGGCAGACTCAGTGGACCCAGTAACAGCAGCTGAACCAGTAGATACAATGGATGAAGTAGTACTGACAGAGCCAGAAGAGATAGTGGGAATGGCAGAGCCAGTAGAAGCAGATGAGACAGCAGTTACAGTGTTGCTACTATACCAAGAGGAAGGAGAAGAGCCTGCAGCCTCAGTAGAGCTTAGAGATCCGGAGGTACTCGGGGAAATTAACGCACCGGTAGACTCAGATCCGGTGGCACTAGAGGCACTACCAGTACTTGAGTACTCAACCGGGACAGAGCCAATAGAGGAACTGGAAGTTTTCGTGGTATTAGCATATCCAGAGAAAGTGGACGGTCTCGAGGTAGGAGTCTCTACTACAACAGTAGTTGCCGGGATCGTTTCACCATTGGTTGTAATAACACCACTCTTAGTAGTTGTAGAGGAAATCAAACCACTCCACGGAAGCGTCACCGTAGTGATAAATCCACTTGCGGGTACAGTGGGGGTCTCAACTAGTACAGTAGTGGCAGGAAGAGTCTCACCTGAGGTACTAATAATACCTGTCAATGTAGTGGTGGAGGTTTCTACGCCAGTCCAAGGCACGGTCTCAGTGGTAATAAACCCAGAGGCGATAGTAGGTGTCTCAACCAACACAGTGGTGCCAGAAACAGGAGTTCCGTTGGAGGTTACAACACCGGTAACAGTTGTGGTGGATCTCTCGATGCCGGTCCAGGGAACAGTTTCAGTAGTAATGAATCCAGTGCCAGGAATGATAGGGGTCTCAGCCGATGTAACAGAGGCAGAATTAGACACACCGGTACTATAGGTACTACCGGCAGGAGAGTTACCAGTCTCAGTACTCATGAATCCACTACCTGTAGTGGTTTCAACAGTGCCCGGGGTGGTAGGAGTTTCAACCTGAACAGTGGTGCCAGAGATGACAGTGCCGTTGGAAGTGACAACGCCAGTCTTGGTAGTGGTGGAGGTCTCACTACCAGCCCAAGGAACGGTCTCAGTAGTGATGAATCCAGTACCGGTGAGAGTACCAACAGCGCCAGAGGTGGTAGGAGTCTCAACCTGGACGGTAGTACCAGAGATGACAGTGCCGTTGGAAGTGACAACGCCAGTCTTGGTAGTGGTAGAGGTCTCACTACCAGCCCAAGGAACGGTCTCAGTAGTGATGAATCCAGTGCCGGTAGGAGTACCAACAGCGCCAGAAGTGGTAGGAGTTTCAACCTGGACGGTGGTGCCAGAAATGACAGTGCCGTTGGAAGTGACAACGCCAGTCTTGGTAGTAGTGGAGGTCTCACTACCAGCCCAAGGAACGGTCTCAGTGGTGATGAATCCAGTGCCGGTAGGAGTACCAACAGCGCCAGAAGTGGTAGGAGTTTCAACCTGGACGGTGGTGCCAGAAATGACAGTGCCGTTGGAAGTGACAACGCCAGTCTTCGTAGTGGTAGAGGTCTCACTACCAGCCCAAGGAACGGTCTCAGTAGTGATGAATCCAGTACCGGTGAGAGTACCAACAGCGCCAGAGGTGGTAGGAGTCTCAACCTGGACGGTAGTACCAGAGATGACAGTGCCGTTGGAAGTGACAACGCCAGTCTTAGTAGTAGTAGAAGTCACACTACCAGCCCAAGGGACGGTCTCGGTAGTGATGAAGCCAGAGCCAGGAGTGGTAGGAGTCTCAACCTGAACAGTGGTACCAGCGATGACAGTGCCGTTGGAAGTGACAACGCCAGTCTTAGTAGTGGTGGAGGTCTCACTACCAGCCCAAGGGACAGTCTCAGTGGTGATAAAGCCAGAACCAGAAGTGGTAGGAGTCTCAACCTGAACAGTGGTGCCAGAGATGACAGTGCCATTGGAAGTGACAACACCAGTCTTGGTAGTGGTGGAGGTCTCACTACCAGCCCAAGGAACGGTCTCAGTAGTAACGAATCCAGTACCGGTAGGAGTACCAACAGCGCCAGAGTTAGTAGGAGTCTCAACCTGGACGGTGGTGCCAGAGATGACAGTGCCGTTGGAAGTGACAACGCCAGTCTTAGTAGTAGTAGAGGTCTCACTACCAGTCCAAGGAACAGTCTCAGTGGTAATGAAGCCAGAGCCAGGAGTGGTAGGAGTCTCAACTTGAACAGTGGTGCCAGAGATGACGGTTCCGTTGGAGGTAACAACACCAGTCTTGGTAGTAGTGGAAGTCACACTACCAGCCCAAGGCACGGTCTCGGTAGTGATGAAGCCAGAGCCAGGAGTGGTAGGAGTCTCAACCTGGACGGTGGTGCCAGAGATGACAGTGCCATTGGAAGTGACAACACCAGTCTTGGTAGTAGTGGAAGTAACACTACCAGCCCAAGGGACGGTCTCGGTAGTGATGAAGCCAGAGCCAGGAGTGGTAGGAGTCTCAACCTGAACAGTGGTGCCAGAGATGACAGTGCCATTGGAAGTGACAACACCAGTCTTGGTAGTAGTGGAAGTAACACTACCAGCCCAAGGGACGGTCTCGGTAGTGATGAAGCCAGAGCCAGGAGTGGTAGGAGTCTCAACCTGAACAGTGGTGCCAGAGATGACAGTGCCATTGGAAGTGACAACACCAGTCTTGGTAGTAGTGGAAGTAACACTACCAGCCCAAGGGACGGTCTCGGTAGTGATGAAGCCAGAGCCAGGAGTGGTAGGAGTCTCAACCTGAACAGTGGTGCCAGAGATGACAGTGCCATTGGAAGTGACAACACCAGTCTTGGTAGTAGTGGAAGTAACACTACCAGCCCAAGGGACGGTCTCGGTAGTGATGAAGCCAGAGCCAGGAGTGGTAGGAGTCTCAACTTGAACAGTGGTACCAGAGATGACGGTTCCGTTGGAAGTAACAACGCCAGTCTTGGTGGTAGTAGAGGTCTCACTACCAGCCCAAGGGACGGTCTCGGTAGTGATGAAGCCAGAGCCAGGAGTGGTAGGAGTCTCAACCTGAACAGTGGTGCCAGAGATGACAGTGCCATTGGAAGTGACAACGCCAGTCTTCGTAGTGGTGGAGGTCTCACTACCAGCCCAAGGGACAGTCTCGGTAGTGATGAAGCCAGAGCCAGGAGTGGTAGGAGTCTCAACCTGAACAGTGGTACCAGAGATGACAGTGCCATTGGAAGTGGCAACGCCAGTCTTGGTAGTAGTGGAAGTCACACTACCAGACCAAGGGACGGTCTCGGTAGTGATGAAACCAGAACCAGGAGTGGTAGGAGTCTCAACCTGAACAGTG
The DNA here is from genome assembly GCA_030579915.1 of Starmerella bombi. Classification (NCBI taxonomy): domain Eukaryota; kingdom Fungi; phylum Ascomycota; class Dipodascomycetes; order Dipodascales; family Trichomonascaceae; genus Starmerella; species Starmerella bombi. The sequence continues at coordinate 55,607 of JAKTRX010000030.1, forward strand.
GTACCAGAGATGACAGTGCCGTTGGAAGTGACAACGCCAGTCTTGGTAGTAGTGGAAGTCACACTACCAGACCAGGGGACGGTCTCGGTAGTGATGAAGCCAGAACCAGGAGTGGTAGGAGTCTCAACCTGAACAGTGGTGCCAGAGATGACAGTGCCATTGGAAGTGACAACGCCAGTCTTGGTAGTAGTGGAAGTAACACTACCAGCCCAAGGGACGGTCTCGGTAGTGATAAAGCCAGAACCAGGAGTAGTAGGAGTCTCAACCTGAACAGTAGTTCCAGAGATGACAGTGCCGTTGGAAGTGACAACGCCAGTCTTGGTGGTAGTAGACGTCTCGCTGCCAGTCCAGGGGACGGTTTCCGTGGTGATGAAACCAGTGACCGGAGTGGTGGGAGTCTCAATCTGAACAGTGGTACCAGAGATCACAGTGCCGTTGGAAGTGACAACACCAGTCTTGGTAGTGGTGGAGGTCTCACTACCAGCCCAAGGGACGGTCTCGGTAGTGATGAAGCCAGAACCAGGAGTGGTAGGAGTCTCAACCTGAACAGTGGTGCCAGAGATGACAGTGCCGTTGGAAGTGACAACGCCAGTCTTCGTAGTGGTAGAGGTCTCACTACCAGCCCAAGGGACGGTCTCGGTAGTGATGAAGCCAGAGCCAGGAGTGGTAGGAGTCTCAACCTGAACAGTAGTGCCAGAGATGACAGTGCCGTTGGAAGTGACAACGCCAGTCTTGGTAGTGGTGGAGGTCTCACTACCGGTCCAAGGGACGGTCTCAGTAGTGATGAATCCAGTGCCAGGAGTGGTAGGAGTCTCAACCTGAACAGTAGTGCCAGAGATGACAGTGCCGTTGGAAG
>JAKTRX010000031.1:0-54979 GCA_030579915.1 Starmerella bombi
CAAGGGCCAGTATAGGGGGCTTTTTGAAAAATGAAGGGGGCTTTGCGAGAAGTTGAGGGGGACTGTAACGGAATAAGATAACTGTCAATATTGCAAACCGAACGAGCTATATGAGACTCGTTTGAACGAAGTAACCATTACATGGTGACCCAGAATGTATGCCAATTAGGGATTATTAAAGGGCAGAGTGGGGTAATATATGAGCAATTTTCAAAATAAAGGGGGCTTTGCGAGAAATCGAGGGGGACAAATACAGAATAGTAAGTTTGGTAATTGAGGTGAATGAATGAGCTATAGAAAACTTGGCTTTTCCAAGTATTCGTCTAACCATAATTAGGGGGCAGAGGGGGCGCCAAAGGGGACTTTTGAAAAATGAAGGGGGCTTTGAGAGAACTCGAGGGGGACAAGCGCAGAATAGTATCCTCAGACATAATACAATCAGAACTAGGGACAAAAACCTAGCTTGTTCCCAATATTCATATCACAGTGACCCAAAACATGTCAAAAATGGGGGTAATTTGGGATTATCAGGGGGCACATGGGGGCAGTATAGGGGGCTTATTAAAAAAGGAAGGGGGCTTTGAGTGAATTCGAGGGGTACAAGCACGGAATAGTATATCTTGGCATAATACAATCAAAACTAGCTATATGAAACTCGTTTGAATGAAGTATTCATATCAGAGCGATCCGAACTGTGTCAAAATTAAGGGTAATTTGGCATTATCAGGGGCACATGGGGGTATTAGAGAGGACTAGTTGAAATTAAAGGGGTTTTGAAAGAAATCGAGGGGAACTAAGACAGATTAGTTGACGTGGTAATATTTCAAACCAAATGCGCTATATGAGACTTGTTTGAACAAAGTGTTCACTATATGGTGGCCCCAAAATGTACACGAAATGGAGATTATGAAAGGGCAGAGGGGGCAATAGATGAGCAATTTTCAAAATGAAGGGGGCTTTGCGAGAAATTGAGGGGGACAAATACGGAATAATACGTTTGGTAACTACTGCGAATGTATGAGATATAGAAAACTTGTCTTTTCCAAGTATTCGTTTCACCATAATCAGGGGGCAGAGGGGGCAGCAAAGGGGGCTTTTGAAAGAATGAAGGGGACCTTTCGATAATTCGAGGGGGATTAAACTAGAATTATATACCAAGAAATAGTGCCGAATGAATGAACTATATGAATATAGCAGGACTTTAGTATCCATCTCGTACTGGCCCGAAACATGTCAAAAATGGGGGCAATTTGGGATTTTCAAGGAGTACAGGGGGCAGCAGAGGGGGCTTTTTAAAGAATGAAGGGGACTTTTCGATAATTTGAGGGGGATGAAACTAGAATTATATACTAAGAAATAGCGCCGAATGAATGAACTATATGATTATAGCATTACTTTAGTATCCATCTCGTAGTGACCCGAAACATGTCAAAAATGGGGGCAATTTGGGATTATCAGGGGGCACAAGGGCCAGTATAGGGGGCTTTTTGAAAAACGAAGGGGGCTTTGCGAGAAGTTGAGGGGGACTGTAACGGAATAAGATAACTGTCAATATTGCAAACCGAACGAGCTATATGAGACTCGTTTGAACGAAGTAACCATTACATGGTGACCCAGAATGTATGCCAATTAGGGATTATTAAAGGACAGAAAGGGGTAATATATGAGGAGTTTTCAAAATAAAGGGGGCTTTGCGAGAATTCGAGGGGGATAAATACGGAATAGTACGTTTGGTGATTGAGGTGAATGAATGAGCTATAGAAAACTTGGCTTTTCCAAGTATTCGTTTTACCATAATCAGGGGGCAGAGGGGGCGCCAAAGGGGACTTTTGAAAAATGAAGGGGGCTTTGAGAGAATTTGAGGGGGACAAGCGAAGAATAGTATCCCCAGACATAATACAATCAGAACTAGATATAATAATCTAGCTTGTTCCCAATATTCATATCACAGTGACCTAAAACATGTCAAAAATGGGGGCAATTTGGGATTATAAGGGGGCACATGGGGCAAAAGAGGGGGCAGTTTGAAAAATGAAGGGGGCATTGAAAGAAATCGAGGGGGTCTGTAATGGAATTATATAACTAGTAGTATTGCAAACAGAACGAGCTACATGAAACACGTTTGAACGAAGTATTCATCACATGGTGACCCAAAATATACGCGAAATGGGGATTATTAAAGCACAGATGGGGTAATATATGAGCAATTTTCGAAATAAAGGGGGCTTTGCGAGAAATTGAGGGGGACAAATATGGAATAGTATGTTTCGTAACTGCCGCGATTGTATGATCTATATCAATATTGTTTTACTGTAGTTTTCGGTTCACTTATATAAGGGGGCAGAGGGGGGGCGCAAAGGGGACTTTTGAAAAATGAAGGGGGCTTTGAGAGAATTCGAGTGGGACAAGCACGGAATAGTATCCCCAGGCATAATATAATCAGAACTAGCTATAGAGGCCTTGCTTGTTCCCAATATTCATATCACAGTGATCCGAAATATGTCAAAAATGGGGGCAATTTGGGATTGACATGGAGCACAGGGGACAGAGGAGGGGGCTTTTTCAAGAATGAAGGGGGCTTTTCTACAATTTGAGGGGGGCGAAACCAGAATCATATAGCGAGGAATAGTGCCGAATGAATGAACTATATAAATATAGCAGGACCTGAGTATCCATATTGCAGTGGCTAAGCATGTCAAAATTTGGGGTATTTTAGGATTATCAGGGGGCACAGCGGTGCATTAGTCTAGATCACGCATCTACATTAACGTGAAATACAAAACCAGTAATGTTAAGTTGGATACATAATTTGAATACCAAGACACTATGGATTCTTTGATCGCACGTTTATAGTTACAGTCTTGATCACGCACCATTAGAGCATATCTGTATTGATAATGCATACAGTATATCTGATTACGCACCCTTAGAGTAACGCATATAGTATACCAGCACGAACTGCTAGTATATCAGTGTTGACCACCCACTATTATGGTATGCTGAGCACTCACTTATAGTATATCTGTGTTGCCCACCAATTAGTATATCTGTATTGATCAGTACCCCAAAGTATAGCAGCCCTGATTCCCTTGTTTTATATCGTCTTTATCTCGAATATTATATCAGTGTTGCCACGAATTTACAGTACAATTCATCAAAACACGCACCACAGACTGGGAGGTGGAATCACACCACCAGGTAAGAACCGAACCATGAAGTGCGATTCAGACAGGGTATTATTAGGATAAGTACATACTATACTTAGTTGTCCTTCTTGAGAGTGCCCAAGAAAGCAGCCTTCTCGGCAGGGGTCTGGAAGCGGCCCTTACCGAACTTGGAGGCAGTGTCGATCCACTTGAGGTCGATCTTCTCGAGAGCAGAACGGGAGGTGTGGACCTTCAAAGACTTACGAAGGGTGACAACACGCTTCTTGACACCAGGGATAGAGCCCTTGATGAGAACGAAGTCGTTGTTGACGTTACCGTAACGAACGAAGCCACCGAGAGGAGTGATGCTCTTCTGGGTACGGTCGTAGTTGGTGCTGGCGTTGGACTTGTCCTCGCCCTTGCCGATACGGTAGATCTTGTGGTGGATCGAGGTACGGCGGTGGTAACCGTCCTGACCAGAGCGAGCAACGGTCCACTGGACGTTGCTGGGGTGCCAGGCACCGATACAGGCGACCTTACGCAGACCACGGTGGGTCTTACGGGGAAGCTTCTTGGTGCCCCAACGAGCGGTGGTACCCTCGTAACCTTTACCCTTGGTGACGGCAATGACGTCGATCATCTCGTCCTGCTCGAAGACGGAAGAAACGTCAACGGTCTTCTCGAAGTGAGAGCGGGCGAACTCGACCTTGTCGGCGACAGAGCCACCGTTGACCTGGATCTCGGCCAAGTGGGCCTTCTTCTGGCCAACAGGGACCTTGCGGACCTGGGTGTGGGCAAGAACACGCACAACAGTGGCGTACTTCTTGATGCGCTCGAGCTCCTGCTCGACGGCAGCACCACCCTCAGTGTACTTCTTGGCGTAGGTGGTGAAGGCCTTCTTCTTGGACTTGTACCAGTTCTTGTAGAAGCGACGCTTGACCTCGTCACTGAGGTGCTCAGCCCAGACGGTGGTCAGAGCACGGAGACCACGGGGGGTCTCGACGTAGCCGACAACACCGACGACAACGAGGGGAGGAGTGTCGACGACGGTGGTAGCCTCGACGATCTCACGCTTGTCCATCTTGGAGCCACGCTTCTCGAGCTCACGGACAATGGTGGTCATACCAGCCTTGTAACCGAGGAAGGCGGTGAGGCCAACGGGCTTAGAGGCGTCGTCCTTAGGGAAGGACTTGACGTGACCGCGGTGCGAGGTGGCACGCTTGCGGGGAAGGAAGGCGAGGGAACCGTGACGGGGCTCTTCGTACTTACGGTGAGACATGGTGAGGTAGGTTGAAGAAGGAGAAGTGAAAAACTCGGGTCAGCTGGTTAAGAACGTGAAAATTTCACTCTCCTTGCCCTACTTTGGCGTGCGTGGGAGTTTGACGTGGCTGGCTGGCGGCTGGGCGGGACCCGACAGGGCTGCGATAGGGCTTCTACGTCACGTGAGCATTATGTGAGATTCCCCACGTGTGGCCGAAGGAGGTGATGGTGGCGGCAGTGGCGGAGGTGGCGGTGGTGTGGCGGCAGCGACCGAGACTTTCACCCCGCCTTTCAATGGCAGCAAACACGTGGTCAGGTGACAAGCGCTGGCATATCCTTGTGGGTCTGGGCGTGAAACCTTTATGGGCGTGGGGTTATAATGGCGGGGCACACTGTCTATCAATCTAAACATTGACTGAGCATTAACCGCGGTTTTCTTACTTGTCAGACTCACCTTCTTCCATAAAGCGGTAACGCCAACCGAACCCAATCAGATACATAAATCTGGGGTACTGGTATTGGGATTGCCTTCTCTATTGTGGGTAGCTATGTCTTCATACGATCCTCAAGTGCCGTCGAGCGACGTGGATTCCGACCTGACCTGCCCGTATTACCAGAATTCATACAGCCCGTCTGTTTCGCCCCGCTCCAGGCATTCTCCAGTGATCCCAGAACTGGATGAACGGCGTCCTAGCGGGTTCTACGCTTTCATCATGGACCGGCTGATAGGCAACGGCCCTGATGCGGAGAATTTCCGGCTCGTGGATCAATGGGTACGCGATGAGCACCAGCGATGCGCCTTGGTCGAGTGCGAGCCCAATTCCCCAGAAGACCTGGCCAGTACCGACCAAGGGCAGAGCGAGTCTGAGAATGCGTTTGCCCTGAGAAGGCTTGAGCAGGTGCGAAGCCTCCACTCTGAGGGCAAGCGAGTGCAGCTGCAGCTGCAGCAGAGCACACGGCACTTCTCTGACTTTCAGTTCGCAGACTCTGGCCGTGAACGGTCTGAGAGGCGCCAATCACTGTCTCGCGGTCGGTCAGAATCTCGACGGCCCCATGCCACTAGTCGGCCTCGGTTCACCCATTTTCGACACCAGAGGCGGTCTGTATTGCGCCTCTCTCCTGAGAACACTGGAAATGATGGGTTTCTTGGTCTCAGCCCGATCCCGAGGGACCAGGACACATACGTCGAGAACGTACGGGCAGCAGTCGACTATATTCGGGATCTGGTACTGCCAGTCAACGACGCGTGGCGACGCAGAAATGCTATTGACGAGGCTGGGTTTGTAGAGGCCCAGACGCGCAGTTTGTTCGACACGGGCAGCGTGCTGTCCGAAACCTCCTCTGATTCTTCTGACGATGACCTGTCCGAAGGATTCCAGAATGTACATCAGAGCACCGTGCTCCCGCGCGATTTCACGCGGTCGTTTAGGGATATCGATTTCGACGACCCGCGCGCGGCTGTGTGCGTTGCATGTGACGACTCGCTACTCGAACAGCCAGTGGTCATCCGTGGTTGTGGTCATTTGTATTGTAAGAAGTGCACGGATTGTGAAACTCCATGCCCGGTGGCACATTGTGGTAGCAGCTGCCGCACTTTCCGCGATATCTTCTTAGTATAACCTAGCATATATACCATCAGCATACCACAACAACACAATGCAGCACGACAGTAGCAGGTAGCATTAGAGTGACAGTATACCAGTCACAGCATTCAGTAAAAATGACGGTAGTTAACATGCTACCAGACTAAAGCTAGGAAGCCAACGGTATCGGTGAGCAATCTATTATGTGAGTATCTGTGAGCAACCGTATTTGTGAGCAACCGTAACTGTGAACGGGAAAGCAACTCGATCCTTGCATGCAGTGATGTGACAGTCAACACGGTCCACTACCACCTCATACTACTATTTGCCCATATTCGTACTGTGGTCTTGCATGGGAATTGAGTGGCTGAAAACCCACTTTCATCCATCATTTCTATCTGAAGATGTGTGCATCTAATAAGACGCACGAAGATCACTAACCGGTATCTGGAACACAATTGAGTGTATCATCCATTTTTATAAGGCTGGCACTGGATAGATCCTCCATTACCACATCGTACCACCACCACATCGTATCACCAACCAGTGGCCATTCCGTCCTCAGTTCCATTCAAGCAGCATTATTAACTGATCACTGCATAGATCTTCTGTTCAGAAATTCTTGTGGTATGTATCAGATCCATCCGCGCCTGTTGGCTATTTCTGGTACGGACATCACTGGTTTAATGCATCTACTACGTTCTGAGCTGAAGGTCGCTTGGTTGGCTCAAAGCTCAGCAACTGCAGAGCTAGCTGCTTGAGGTGATCATCCACGTTCCTCAATTTCAACTCGTGTTCAGGTCCAGATTTTACACCAAGGAAGTTTGCGGCTACAGTATTTTGCAAGCTCGGACAATCATTGATATCCGGCCTGCCTAGCTGATCGAATTGGGCTGCAATAAGCCTGATATCGGACATGTACGGCGTGAATAACGGCTTGCAGTCACTGGTCAACATACGGCACAGAATGCAGCCAAGCGACCACATGTCGACCTTCTCGCTATAATCACGGATTCCATACAGCAGTTCAGGTGCTTTGTACTCGCCAGTAGCCACGTCGACTTCACGGCTGTTTGGAGGCTCCTGACTGGCGGATTGCGACGGAACCCACGCAATGCCAAAATCAATGAGCACTGGCTCGCTGTCAACACTGCTAAACATAATGTTCTCCGGTTTTAGGTCCCTGTGGATTATCTGGTGGTCGTGCACGGCGTTTATCGCCCGCGAAATACCCAGTCCAATTCGTTTGATCACGGCAGCAGGCATTACATTCCTCCAACCAGAGCCAGGAGGATATGAGGCCTTCGCATATGCGTACACTACGTGCTCAAGCGTCAATTCGTAGTATGGCATGGTGATGCGTACTTCTGGGTCCATTGCCGCCAGACGCTCCTCGGTGTGTAGCACTTGGACAATGTTGGGGCAATTGGCGAGGGCTTTCAGTGCCGCAAGCTCGGCTTTCCAACTATGCGGCTTCTTCTGGCTATCCACATCAATTACTTTTATTGCAGATCCGTCTTCACCTCGTATAACCTCTGAAAACCGGCCCCGTCCCAGGATGCCCATTTGGGTGGTCGAAGGGTTCCTAGGGCGGAGGAATACCCACGAAGCGAAAGCAATTACACACATCTACCACCACACCCGACCAGAGTGAAAAGTTTGGTGGTATACGATGCTAAAAGGCTCGCGGAGAAAAAGAACGGTGCCCAATTTGCAGAAGGACAGCTCTGATGCCACTCCACTAGAATATAGAGACAAACGTCAAGTGGACCTGGACATCTCACGGGTGTCTCTCTCCAAGGCTGCATCTTACAAGCTCGAGAAACGTATTGGGACTATTCTCGCAGCAAATCCGGAGCTCCACTACTATCAAGGCTTCCACGATGTAGCTATGCATACCCACAGTCAGGCCCAACTAGAGAACCTGGCCCTTCAGCAGCTGCGTGATTTCATGACGTCTTCCTTGCAGCCAACCATGCAGATCCTTCAGCTGGTCCCCGAGCTTCTAGCTAGAAGTGCACCCGATGGTATCGGCTCGTATTTCAATGGTGCTCCGGCCGACAGCCGTAGAATGGGTGGGTTTTTTGCACTGGCGCCAATCGTTACCCTTTTCAGCCATGATTGTAGTGACTCCCGCGTGATCGCACCAATAATCCGCTCTGTCCTGCGGGAAGGCATTCAATATGCCATATACCTTTATGTGGCCCTCGTTATTACTTATGGCCCCCAGTTGGAGAAGCCTGCAGACAGCTCGAACGATGATGACGAGCTGGAAATGTCACTGCAGGGTGTGTCCTCCAAGCTGAACATCGACACATACGAGGAGCTGGATAAAATTGCTAGACGCCTCCGATCTAAATTCCCTTTGCGCAAATTACAGTCGTTCCAGGGTGTTTCGCACTACTCGGTCCTGAAGGTCGGCAAAATCACCAAACGCAGCACCGCCTTGTACATGCTGGGCCAGCTGGAAAAAGAGGCATTGGCCAGTGGGCCTTTGCATTCGCGCACCACTGCTATCGTCTTGGCCATAAGTGCCATTGCATTCGGTATGCTGTGGACGAGAATGCACAAATAAATGACTTGTATATAAAAACTCTTTTACTCCCTTCGACTGCTGTTGGTCTGTGATAGATTCCTCGTGAGTTTACATTCGATATATCAATCGTATTGACAAACGCACATGCACTGAGAATCGTATAGAGAGCAATCAGGTGAGGCAGCCAATATAGACAGAATATAGCCTACTCACATCCGATAATACTCCATCCAGATAATACACCACCCAGATGATAGACCATCCAGATAATACACCACCCAGATGATACTTCATCCAGATAGATCTGTCTATATAATACCCCTCCAGATTAAAACATATGCACTCTTTCAATGAGCAGACCCTTTGATAAATATTCAGTATCATCACCGAATCAATGCAAGATACATCATTAATTATTGAGCTTAATACATTAACAGGCAATGACCTAAATCTTCATACGGCTATTGACCACACAAGTTATGATCTGAATATTAATGAATTAATCCGGGTTTCCATGGGAACTATCGCTTAGCTGGATCTATGGTATGTATGCAAGAGCCAGCGTTCTTAAATGTCTACATCATGGCATACCAGGTAGTGCACCTTTGAGCCTATCAATTGGGCTGTACATTCCGTGGCATACTTAAATGCTTAGTAGCATCATAACTTGCTTGTCGTCAACAATTTTTTACAGATTTTTCAGGAAAGCAACTTTTCTTACTAGAATATCACTAACTGTCTTTGCTACTGTATTTACATCTGCCTGTTTAACAGGTACCATTTATCAAAGTGTGCATTAATTTCGTAAAATTCCTACATGTACAGTATAATGTATATCGCAAATATATCCAAAAGTATGTCGAGTTAATTCACTTTCCGTTATTATTTGAAAAATCACAGACGTTCGGTGTATGTACAAATTTGTGCGCGACTGGCCCGACAATATGTATGCCATTTAGGGTCCACATCCAACAACATAAAAACTGTAACCATGTAAATACTAGCATATGGGATAATTGTTTTAATATGGTAAAAAGTAAATGACTGGTTATATATTTAACAGGCACACCGTATACTATGGACTTCGTATGCTATCTGGATATGTGAATGATTTCTTGCTGACACTCTACTACTGACCAAGGCTTCTCGTAAACTATAATCTGCTTAAGTTGTAATTTTTGCAGTGATTTTAGCAGTTACTTGAGCAGCAATTTGAGAAATGTGTTTTTTTCTCCCTCTAATTTGGAATGTTGTAGATCATGTAGAGACCAGGATCCGTAGGTTCTAGATCTACTAATAATCCTTTCCACACACATATGAAGGGATCTTAGTTAGTAGTAATACCAGCATTTAATTGAAAAGAAGTTAGATTTTCTCCACAAGATTACCCTGCTTGGAGTCTAATGAGCTGTCACCACTGATACGTTTGAATTCAACTCCTATCATTGGGTTGAAACCTGAAGTTCTAGCTGGTAATCTGGAATTCTGTGGCCGAGCCAGATATACTAAGCAGCTGGTTAGAGACAGAGAGCGAAAATCGACAAATATACGGGCCATATAGAGTAAGCTTTAGATAAAGTAGTTCGCTATACATAAACCATCACTGTCACTGAGTACCTCCAAAAATATATCAAATGGTAACATCCTGATATATTTCACTAAGCACAACATCTACTCTGTCGCGAATCAGAGTTTTACCAAAGGAGATCACCAATCCTCCTTTCGGGATAGTTTCGTGGAGCAAAAAAAGGGGCCACCCGGGAGTCGAACCCGGTACCTCATGCATATTCGTCAGCACGCCGACGGAGTTTTCACCCGAAGCATGCATCATACCACTTAGACCAGCGGCCCTCACGATCGCTAACAGCAACTGCGTCACCACAGCTCTATATGAAGTGACACCGGCGTTTGTTAGTAATGGTGTGCAAAAAGGGGGCCACCCGGGAGTCGAACCCGGTACCTCATGCATATTCATCAGCAAGCTGACGGAGTCTTAGACCCGAAGCATGCATCATACCACTTAGACCAGCGGCCCTTGATTTGTAACAAACGACTGTGCTATTAGTTACTGTGTTGTCAATCTTCGGAAATATAGGTACTATAATCTACGGATGTGACATCAGCCACGATGGTGCTCTGCACTACACGCTGTAAGTAGATGGTAGAACAGCGAAACATATCAACCATGAAGCAAAAATCAGTCGAGATGTGGCATGGTCCGTGAGTGCTCAAGGACACCCGAATGGCCACCGAAGAGCCATGATTCTGTCACATAAACTATGGCAACTAATTAATGCTGATTCTATGTACAATTTACTAGCTAAGTTTATTTCTTTTCTGCGCCTTTCGTAGCAGCCTCTTTCGCGTCCTCACCGATCTCCGCTTTTATTCTTTCTAGCGCCCGGTACACCTTGGACTGTAGATAGAAAGAGCCAGACTTCTCCTTGGAGTTTGCGTCGAACAAAAAGTCGTACTTCCTCTTCACCTCAACCATGTCCAGCGGGCCGTTTTCTACGCCCAGGATTTTCCGCGCCTCGCCGAGTGAAACGCCTCCAACGTTCTTTTTCGCAGCCGCGTTAGCTGAGGCCTTTATGGAGGCGGAAGACGCCTGCTTGTATGCCTCCATGAATGCTTTTCCGACCACTTGAGAGCCCGTCACTGCCACTTGCCACAGAATTCGGTGCGCCATTTCCTCTGTTCGATGCGGTGGTGAAATTCCAGATGGGTTTTCCTGCTGTGATTTCAGAGACACTTTATTGCTAGTACCACCCCACACACCCCGGGAGAAAATGCCCCTTACTGGCCGCTTCGCGGGAAATCCGCTCTATAGACGTAAATAGAAGGTAAACATAAATAGAGCGCCGGATACTGACGCGCACTAGGCAGTTATATAATTAGGCTGCTTCTCTTTGCCGGTTTCTGCGAGCCAGATGATGACATAAGGCCGGCTGGATATGGGCGGATGTGCTCGAGCAGTTCATTCACCGTCGTTGATAAGCACACCAAACAGCTCTGAGTGGTGCTGTAATTGCGACTAGCGGGACACGCAACGGATCGGGCCGCCTTATATAGATGACCGACATATTGCCCGAAGACTCGGGCACGATTAGGTGCATATGCGGATACGACCACGACGATAATTTCACAATCCAGTGTGAGCGGTGCAACGCGTGGCAGCACGCCACGTGCGTCAACATCACCGACGAAAGCGCTGTGCCTGAGCAGTACCTTTGTCCCAGCTGCAGTGGCACGGAATTCGACGCCCACAAGGCGAGGGAGCACCAGAAACAGCTCCGTAAGCGCCGGTTGGAGTTCCAGAGGGCCACGAACGGTGCCGATGTGCAGGAAGAGAACAAGGTGAGAGTTACGCGGACCAGGCCCTCGCGCAAACGGCAGAGCGTGGAGGCAGAGCACGGAGCAGGCCCGAGCAGCGGGAGCAGCAGTGCCTCTGTGTCTGCGTCTGGCGACACGAGCTACGACTTAGGCACCAATTCCTCGGGGGGATTCGGAGCCCCGCCTCTCACCAGTAGCGATAGGCTTCCTGCGCCTGTGGTGTTCAATCCCCAGTTCTACAGCGTGCAGTCGCAGCAGAACCGCTGGAGCACCAGGGCCCAGGCAGTCTGGACGGAGATCCTGCACAGTGGCAACATTGATACACAGCCGTTGCCTCTTTCAGCCAAGGATACCGTGAACGCACACCCGGTCAAAGCTGTGCGTAACGACAAAGCCCGGAATAAGTGGATATTCGGTCTCTCAGCGGGTGGTCTGGTGTGCTCAGGAAACTGTGCACCCCACAAGATCGTGTGCGAGGTCACCGGCGACGTCATGACCAGGGAGGAGTACTGCTCGGACCCGCTGAACCAGTTTGCCAAGCTTGGCTGCCCGAAGCACGGCGTGGTGTTTGTCCCAGGCCTGCCACTGGTGGTAGACTCGCGGAAACGAGGGTCCAGCGGGGTGTTCATCCAGCGCTCCTCTTCTCCCAATGCATATCTGACGGCCAGGATGGACAAAAAGGGCAAACTGCGTTTGTTCGTGTGCACCAGAAAATCGGTGAAAGCAGGCACCGAGCTGACTCTGGGCTGGCACTGGGCTGCGTCACATCCTATAATAGAATACCTCGGCGATTCGCAAACCCGAACCGACGTGCCCGAGGACATTCGGGAGTTCCTGTGGCTGCTGGGTGAGGACCTCCAGGATATTGCAAAGACGAGAGCTCCACCATCCACCGACGAGGACTGGGGCTACATCAAACACCAGCCATTCTCCACGCTGGCACGAACGAGGGCAGAAAAGCTCGCCGAGCTGGCTGATGCCAGCGAGGGAACCGAGTCTCTGGCGGATACCCCAAGTGATGCGGACACCAGAAGCTCCGTCGACCTGAACGGCGATCCTGGTGTGGCACTAGAGACGAATGTTTGGCAACCGGCCACCGAGTGCATTGCCCCACCACCTAAAAAGCGCATGAGCCTGGCCGATTACCGCCGAAAGCGGACGTGAGGCCACACCAGCCGACATGGCTCTTATGCATCTTCTTTCCGCACCTGCTTCTGGCACATCATAAGTTGCAGGTTGGAAATCATATCATTGGCTGATGGCCGTCGGTTGGGATCCCACTGTAGACCCTCCATGATCACATTGTAGAACATATTGTGTTCCTTGAAGCGGAAAAACGTGGCTGGCCCTACCTCTCCCATATTGCTCCGGGTTGCCTGGGGCATCGTTGGCGTGTACATTTCCTCAAGAGAGTCTCGCATGTACTCACAAGGGCCCCCGTTGGACTTGTACCCAGGCATTCCCAGGGCTGTCATTAGCTGGAGAAGCATGTTCGGCGTGTTGGTGCCAGGGAACAGCGGGCTGAGGTTGCATATTTCGTACAGAATGAGCGAAATGGCCCAGATGTCCAACGCGGGCGTGTGCCACTTAATATCCAGCAATTGTTCCGGCGACCGGTACCACCGAGTAGCCACATACCCCGTCCACGGCCTGAGTTCGGTGTTTTCCTTGGTGCCTCTGGGGAGTGCCCTGCACAGACCGAAATCCGCAAGCTTGAGTTGGAACTCGGATCTTCTGTAGCCTGTGAAAAGGATATTCTCAGGCTTGATGTCGCGGTGTACAAAGCCGTGCCAGTGGATGTGCGATGTTCCCTGTAGCACGTCGGTAATCATCTGGTTGACAAAGGCTGCGTCCAGTCCTGTTTTGGTTCTGTAGCGATGGTACCGGAGATATTCATACAAGTTTCCCCGCATGCACTCTACCACCAATACCGCATTGAGAGAAGCAGTGTCTTGAAACATCTCGTAGAGCTCAATTAGGTTGCGGTGACTTGGAACATTTCGATAGAAGATTATTTCACGCAGACGTTCAAACGTGGTGGCATCGTAGGTGTTCCTAAGGCGCTTGACTGCCACCACTTTGCCCTTCTGCTTAATAGACTCTGCCTTCATTACATCCCCAAATGTTCCTTTACCTAGCGAACGTACCATTTGGTAGTTTTCCAAAAGTGGTTTGTTTTCCAGTGCCATCCTTGCTGGTTTACTATTGCTATTTTTATGAAGAATTGACATGGATAACCTTCTGTGGTTTTTGTGGGCTTGTTATATATGCCGAAAGCTCGCCAACCCTTGCACAATGACTATAGCTTGCAGCTCTGCAGATTAATTAGCTGGGGTATTTGTACATACAAAAGCGTCATTGTTTAGGGGTGATGCATTAATCTTTTGGAGGCATTGGCTCGGGTGACAAGCCTTTAAGTGCGATAGTCTGAAGGTGGTCCGATAATTACTCCCCGTGGAGAAAGGGTATTAGTGCGAGGACTTGTTAGCACCTCTATAATTTCATTTCATTAGGTTACGTGCCATTAATTCAAAAGTTACACTCAGGCTTTCAATTTAGGACTGTGGTGCCTATGTATTCAGGCTCACCAAGCCGTGTCTACGAATCCACTTGCATGCACGCATGCGTGTGGGGGCGGGGGGTCAGCGAGCCTAGGGTACGGTCCCGTTTAATGATGGCGCGGTTACCTTGTTTCGGGGGTCTGCTTGCATCAGTTTTAAGGCAAGAGACATGCATCACCTCGGAGAAATGCAAAGGAGAGGGGGCGTCTATGCGGATAGAGCACGTTTTGGCGGTAAACGTTCTTTCTGGGCTTTTAATCAAACAATTGACACGTACATATAGTAAACAAATGCTATTGTAGGGCTATATATGGTGCAGAATGCATATTCAAGTACAGACTATAATACTTATTAAATACTCTGGACTAATATATACTCACGGGATTCGATAATAGCGAGATGAATTTGATGGCTTTCCGACCGGGGAATAGAATATACCACTGCCATATCCCATTTACCCCAGAGTTAGGGCTTAGCTTATTCATACAATCCACAAACTTAGTAACACACTCATAAAGTCTAAATGGCATACAAAGCATGGATATTTGGCGAAATAACAGAAATAAGTACATGTTTTGTACTTCAATATGTATTTGAGATGCAATTGAGTAGCTAGGCATCCCAGAAATTTGTTTAATCGACCAATTCTCCACTAAACAAGAAACCCAAATTCCAACGCAATACGGCAGAATACGGCAGAATCCAGCCTAAACAAACGGCATATACATATAAAAACAATATAATTACACACAATACTAAAGAAATTTCAGCTAAATTTACAATATATCAACACAATCACCGCTATTTCCAGCGGTTTCAGTGGCCATGCCTCGAGGGCGTAAGGCCCGCATCATCATGTGACTTATGAAATTTTTTGAAATTTTGATTTTATTTTTTTGTGGGCTCACATTAGGTTAGCCTTGAGTGAACCCTGGGTCCGAAGCGTGAATTCGGGGTTAGGTACACATAGTGGGACTCATTGAAAAAAAACTTCACCTCAACTTAACTTGGATTCCCTTTTCAACTTCACAAGTAACCGTTTGCCTGGTACAAGATGCAGATCTTTATCAAGACCTTGACCGGCAAGACTATCACGCTTGAGGTCGAGTCTAGTGACACGATCGAGGCCGTGAAGAGCAAGATCTCTGACAAGGAGGGAATTCCTCCGGATCAGCAGCGTCTTATCTTCGCTGGCAAGCAGCTCGATGATGGCCGTACCCTTTCCGACTACAACATCCAGAAGGAGTCCACCCTTCACTTGGTCCTTCGTCTCCGTGGCGGTGGCAAGAAGCGTAAGAAGAAGGTCTACACCACTCCCAAGCGCGTCCCCCACAAGCGGAAGAAGACCAAGCTCGCTATCCTCCAGTACTTCCAGGTTGGTGACGACGGATCTGTCAACTTGCTCCGCACTCCTTGCGATATCTGCGGTCCTGCCACTTTCATGGCTTTCCACAAGGCTGACAAGCGTCTCTACTGCGGTAAGTGCCACACTACCAAGGTTGAGAGCAAGTAATCGTTCGTAGCCAGCATATAACTTTTTATATACACTCTATATAAGATCGGAGTGATTAGCTACTTGTAAATGCCAGTTTGGCCTCATATAGTGCGGTATTCGTGCTATATTTGCCTTCTCGCCCCCGTTTGTCTTGGCCCGGGCAGTGCAAATTCACGCTTGGGCGGTTTGACGTAGCTTACATAAGCTTTATTTATATGGACCCTGCAACATAAATTTTTCAGTTACAATGAGCCGCAAAACACCCGTAGTCGAGAAAGCCATTCCGGTGAATTACGACCTTGGTAATCTCGCGGTTGCTGATTTGAACCCCTTGGAACTCTCTGGAGAGGATTTAGAAGCCAAACTATATAGTGTCACCCGTGACAATGTTCAATTGCTGGTGAACCAGATCCTGCAGCTTCCCATCAAGCGCACCGTGAACAGTTTGAACTCTAGTGGCACTCAAGACAACTCGATGGCGCTTTTCGCACTTCCCGAGCCTTTGTGGAGATTACCTCGTGAGAAATCGGTGCCGAAGGATAAGCCCAAGACTAGGTGGGAGATGTTTGCCGAGAAGAAGGGCATCAAGAAGCGTGCCAAGGACGGCAAGCTTGTCTTTGATGAGGAGACTAAAAAATGGGTACCCAAGTGGGGCTATGGAGGTATCAATAAGAAAACCGACGACCAGTGGCTGGTGGAATATGATGATGCTCCCAAGAAGGGCAATGAGCTGGTGGATCCCCGCACTCTCTCCCGCCAGGAGAGAAAGGCGTTAGTGAAGAAGAGCCAGCATCAGCAGAAGAAGAATGCTAAGGCGCACGGCCTGTAATATTTATTCAAAAGATTAAAGTTCTGCACCGTGAGGTTGCATTCCCAAGGTGTAAAAGCATGTATACATTAAGATAGTTTCACATATTAAAATTGAAATGAAAATAATATGCTAAATAAATACACCATATAAAATTTGCAATATTTTTTATAAGTTTTTAGAGCTGTGGCGTTGCTATTCTAAAAGCCGCGGGATATTAAAATATAGTACTAAAGTGGCAAAGGCACTAAGGCACCGATACTGAGACAACGGTGTAATATCAGATGCAGGAAACATTTTGTGCGTCATTCATATGCATTAAGATCGGTTCTATCAAATAAGATTAAGAATTACAAAATTCCCGGTTACAAATTACAGCGATGCAACACCTTAAACCCACAAAACCGGAAATTATACGGGCAAACGAAAGTTGAAATTTAGAAGGTGAAATAGCCAATACTATATCGTCTATTAAATGGTGTACAAGCGCATAATCGGATTTTTTTCCATGCTTGTATGTGGATGAGGTATTTACGGCTTATCATTGCTTAATTTAGATTATTTATTATGCATTAAGTACTAATATCTGTATGATTAGTTATTTGATCGCGCATGAAGTAATTGTGGTTCGTCACATGGTGATAAAGTAAGCGCGCTGTTATTGGTAACGGCGTTCCTTAGTGGCCCTTTCATGAGGCGTAGTTGAAAGGGGCTGGGGTAAGGTAGCTGCAGACATCCTCTATATTACCTGCAATCTTCCTCTATCTTGACGTGCTAATCTCATCTTGATAAAAACATGTCGCAGATTGAAGAATTTTCTTACAAGAACATTACATTAAAGGCGGCAGTAGAGTTCGCAAGAATCCAACTAGATGCATTTAAGGATGATGCTATTCTAAGGTCTTTCGTTCCTGAGAACACTCAGTTCTGCCAATCGCAGTTGCCCTCAATTGCTGATTTCGAACAGCTAATGGCCAGGGCGGACTTATATTCAAGACTTGCCCATGGTCTGGGTAGACATATTTATCAGGAAGTTTGCAGGGATCCTAGGCAACGCTTGTTTTTAATGACCGATGATAACCACAAATTTGTGGCAGGATGCCAGTGGCTTCTCCCTGCGTACATGGAGCTTCCTCAGATGGGCTGGTTTGCATACTTCAAGTACATAATGCGAGGTGTGTGGTTCAAGTTTTTGGACATCTGTGCGTTCTTGTTTTTGGAAAATCCGTTTGCAGATAGCGGATTTTTCGCTGAAGTTGAATGGGGTAAGTCAATGGTTGGTGCTAATGACAGTCCTGAACGTGAGCAGGAATTGATGAACATGAGCCCGAAGGAATTGGTGGAAACAACTTACCCCAAGTCGCTTACATACTACCTCAAGATAATGGCTGTTCGATCTGATGAGCATGGTAAAGGGTACGGCAAAAAGCTGATAAACAGGGCACTTGCCGAATTGGGACCTTACGAACGCCCCAGACACATCATGGGGCCTGCTAAGGCTTCCCTCATGTCTACACCCAGCGCGCGTGGCTTCTATGTTGCAGGCGGCTGGAGTGTTGGTGCAGTCGCAGAGCACAATTTGTATAATGGCATGCATTCCCCGCACGCCTACTTCTACAAGAACTTAAAGTAACCTTGTACATGCCATGTATGAGAGCACTTAAGTTTCACTTAATAGGGAGTTGTTTATTTAAGAGTGTCTTTCACGCCACTCAATTCTGGAAATTATGTACTTTGTGAATGTGATCCCATGGTATATATGTTAAACATGTGCGTATACTATGTTCCTGTAAAGACAATCTACCTCAGCATTAATATATAATAATCTCAATACTATTTACAGAAGCAGTTTTGTTATTATATATGGCAAAGTGCTTTCGCCAGACGTAACACTGCCGTGATATTGCTACGGACTGAGTGTGAAGCATGATTAGCCTACATAGCACTGCTCATCGCACTTATGTTGTGCCATCAATGCAAACTTATTATGCGACATTTCTGAGCGATATACCAGTAATTGGAATGTAGACTAACTTTCGAGAAAAGGTATTAGGAGGCCTTCTCTGGTATTTGCGGCATTTCACATCCCAATAACTCACTGCTAGATATATTTTAGCTTTACCATATACATAGTCGAAAATTTCATGAAAAATACACATAATTCAAGTTTTTATAGTCAAAGGTTTTTTCTTTGGTTTTAGAGTTCGATCGTTACTGTACGTCTCCGTCCAGGGCCAAGTAGAGACAATATATCCATATATCCAGTGAATATTATCATTGCTTATCCAGAAAAAATAAAGCTATTTAGTTATACCGATTGTAAAATCATATGATTCATCCAATGTGGCTGTACCATATAGTACCAGTTCAATACCAACAATACATACAACAACTGGGGGATACTTACAATATATATAGGGCTTATTTAGTCGGATATGTTCGCAAAGTACCAAATATACATATCCCATGCCTTTGAAATATATAGATACGCCCTATAAGGTACTTCACTATGTTTATATAGCTGAACGAGCTACCATTTACAGTTAATATTAGTGCGTCTGATAAACACATTGATTACTTATGATAAGTATATGCTATCGTAAACAGATATCATGTCAATTTCCCAATGTGCTGAAATGTCATATTTCGAATTTCAATGTTCTCCATGAATTCTAGTATTCCTGTTAATTATTTATATCGAAATTTGGTCCAGTCACTTTAGGCTGCGGAGATGATGGTAAGCAGGTGGCTGCACAGGTCACGTGCTTTAATAAGCTATTACTAACAACATCCTATTTTGAAATTCCCTGAGGGTACATCTAGTTTCTGTAAACGTATTATAGCTTGTATGACGAGCTTGATCGACGGGTTTGTCTCACATCTGGAGGCTCCCTCGATGGACCTCCATTCAAAGCTCAACATTGCGTCCGAACTGCGTGATTCTATAGAGCTAAACCAGATCACAACCGACCAGGAGCACTTTGTCACACAGCTTTTACCCCAAATTACGCGTCTTATTGAACAGACACCAGTATCCATGGTTTCGACAAGTTCCGAGCACAAGCTGAGGCACTGTTTGCTTGATTGCTTGCTGAGATTGCAGGCAACCGAGGCATTCAAACCGGCCTCTGCGGGCATCATGGATCTAATTCTAAGAGTGATTCAAGTCGATAACGAGGAAAATGGGATTGTCTGCTTGAAGATATTCTCGAATCTCCACAAGGCCTACAAGGGCCACTTGGTTGACTACGTGCAACCCTTTTTCGACTTGGTAGTTCAGATCATCGGGAATGTGCCCCAGATGATACATGAGCTCTTTGATGTACCGGCAGATGAACAGGACCCTGCATTTCCTACTCTAGCTGATACTTACTCTGGAAACTCAGGACTTTACTCCGGTGGAAATAGTGTAAACCATACTAATACCTCGTCGCCGCATAACCCTAACACTCCACACTCCCTTACCTCTGCCCCTGCCACGACAGCTGCCGAGACCGACGAGAGCGGTGATCCGAAACCTGCTTCTGGAGATGCTGGATCTACTCCTAATGGAGGCCAACACCAACAGCAGCACCAGCAAACGCCGCAATCGTCTTCGCTTCCTGCTTCGACTAACGCAAAACCACCAGCCCCCTCTACGGTACTTTTCCCTGCTACAAGATCATTTAAAGTACTGATTGAGTGCCCAATTATTATTGTTTTGATGTTCTCAAGCCATCGTCAACTTACTTCTCAATCACTTCCAGTACTGGTTCCGCACATTATTGAGCTTCTTACGCTTGAAGCGACCCCACAAGCGCGGGAACATGCCACTGCTGCCGCAAGAGGCACGTTCTTTTCCGGTGTTGCCCCGGCCATTCGAATGAGCCCCCATCGTAGCGCTTACAATGACTTTGTGGTAGTTCAGATCAAGATCATGTCATTTGTAGGGTTCATTGTTAGAGCGTTCAGTCCTGCCCTTCAGCAGCATTTATCATTGATTCCTAATTTTTTGGTACGACTTTTGAAAGATTGTCCGCCTGAGAATGGTAGTGTTCGCAAGGAACTTATTATTGCTTTGCGACATTTGATAAATACTGAACAGCGAATGCTTTTCCTAAGCAAAATCAATATCCTTTTGGAGGAAAAGGTTCTTATTGGCTATGGATTAACCGCAAATGAATGTGTGAAGCCCGTTGCGTATAGCACTGTTGCTGATTTGATCCATCATGGTCGTAACGAATTAAGTATGACTCAAATTTGGCAAGTTGTTCGTACTTACAGCAAACTTCTTCTTGATATGTCACTTGGGGTTCAGACCCAGGGAATGTGCTTGAAGCTTATAATGAACTTGCTTGATCGAGTGAATTCAGTCCAAAAGCCTGAGCAAGGCCGACAGTTGCTGATGATTGTACTTAAGGCTGTAGTTAATCGGTTAGAGCTGATTAATCGATGTTTCAAGCCAGAAAATGAGGCCATCAAGCGCTCCAAACGTATCATTAAGATGCATTCTGATATTCCCCATAGTGATGTCAAGGATGCAAAATTCATCTACCGAAACATCGTTGTGTTTTTACGGAATCTCATGTTTGCACTTAAAGCCTCCAATCCTCAGCCTCGCCAACGGATCAATATCTCTCATTGGCACGAGTTGGCCCGTGGGTTCACTAGCGATGAAGTCAATTTATTGAGACGCTTGTTCAGGGAGTGCATTTACGGCCTTAAATATTACAAAGAAGAACCCGGCGCGACCAAAGATCTTATCGATGCAGTGGTATCAACATTCACTCAGCTCGACCCGGCCACGTTCAATGAGATATTTGAGCAGGAAATTGATTTTTTGGTTTCTATGGTTATGGCGAACCCAGAGTACCTACACATCATTTACCTGCTGAGTGGGAATGAAGCCACTACATGTGGATTCTGCACAATCTTACTGAAGTATCTGATGAACAGGCTTCCCGATGTCGGTCAAAAAGATGGTGCTATCCTTTTGCGATTGTTCAAACAGTGCTTCTCTGCGGTTAACCTGTTCCCAGCTATTAACGAACCAGTAATCTTGGTCCATCTGCGGGAACTAATGGTAAAAAGTTTAGAGCTGGCCAACGATGCTACGGAGCCATTACGTCTTTTCTCGTTATTGGAACACTTGTTCCGTACTTTGGGAGGCGGCCGGTTTGACAATGTTTACAAAACAGTCCTGCCGCTGTTGCACTTCATGTTGGAGAATCTGAACAAAAGATTGGCAATTGCACGAACTGACGAAGAGAAGAACATCTATGCTGAACTATGCTTAACAGTTCCAGTCCGGTTATCATTGATGGTGCCCCATTTAAGTTTCCTCATGCGACCAATGGCTCATGCTATCAATGCTAAGAATGCCCCCGAATTGGTAGTTCAAGGGTTGCGCACTTTAGAAATGTGCGTTGATAATTTAACTGCTACTTATTTCGACCCTCATGTCGCTCCAGTATTGCCTGAGGTGCTTCCTGGTTTATGGAATTTGTTGAAGCCACTTCCTTTTGACCACAAATTGTCGCATGCGACACTGCGCATTTTGGGTAAACTGGGTGGCCGGTCTAGAGCATATATTTCACCCCCTCAGGATCTGAAGCACATTAAGGCACTTGACCAGGATGTGGCAGCAGTTATACAGATGGAATCAGACACTCCTATTTCGGTTCGGATTACTCCATCTGTCAAAGTGGCACTGCACGTTTTGGGATCTCCTCTGAACGCATACGATTCAGAGTACAGATCGCATGCTTTTAAGCTGATTTCCATTGTCATGCTAAAGTATATCCCAACAGATCCTTCTGGATTGGATGCAGATATTGTTCAAGTTAATACTCAGGGTGCTACCATGCTGGTCGAGGAGGTTGCCAATGCACCTGAGTTACCTAATGTTCACATTGACAAGCAACAGAGACAAATAGAGACAGAATTGGTTGAACAACTTATCAGAGGACTTTTCTTGGCCTGTGGTGATCCAAATTTGCGGGATGAAGCCCAGAAGCTCTTGGACCAAATTTGTCAACATGTTGTGCTGCTGGAGTTAGGCGAGTTCAATCTGGAGCGACGCAGAGCTTTAAGACCATTTAATGTTAGTGAACATGAGGGGTATCTGTACGTTGCACCTCGTACCTTTGTAGCTGGGATTGTGTTTGGTTTGAGTCACTGGCTTCCAGGGGTTTCCGAGGCGGCTGTAAATGCAATAAAAAAGATCGTTGAGACTGGCAAACAACTGTGTGGTGACGAAACCGAGACTCACAGGTATCCTATGTTCCGAGGAATGTTTGCTAAGCTTAGCCACTCTTGCTTCGAAGAAGCGTGGTATACGAAGCTAGGCGCCATTAAAGGCCTTGGTGTTATCCTACGAGAAATATCGTTGCCTAAATCGTGGCTGGGCGCTCGTACTATTGAGCTCACCCGTACTATGTTTTTCGTCATTAAGGATACCAGTCCTGTTGGTGGACATACTGCTGGAAATGTACCGTCGATTGTTTCTAAGGAGGCAGCTGATCTGTTGTTGTATACTCTTTCACAGGTTGAACATGCACCCACTGAGCGATATTTCACTACTCTAATTGGATTGCTAGCATTTGAGTTGGAGAGTGCATGCGGTTTCTGCCGCAAAACTGCTCAGCGTGCATTGGAGTACTTGGCAGACGTCACTAAAATTGGACTTAGTGAGATGCTTCAGAAAGTCACTGAGGTTTTCTTGACGCCCATTTTTATGAAGCCGCTGCGTGCATTGCCCTTCCCTATGCAAATTGGGTATAGCGACTGCATTACATACTGTCTGCAGCTGCCCAATACCTTCTTGAAATTCAATGAGAAGCTTATGAGAATGCTGGATGAAGCGTTGGCACTGGTTGATGCTGATGATGAGAGTTTAATTACGGCCCATCGTGTTTACGAGTATTCAACTGCTCAGCAGTTGACTGAACTAAGAGTCGTGTGTATTAGACTGCTATCGTTGTCAGTAACAACATCCGACCATGCTGTATCCCAGTATCCCAATCTTAAGTCTCGAATTATCCATGTATTTTTCAAGAGTATGTCGGCCGGGCCGCAGCCTGCTATCGATGCTGCTTATGAGGGACTCAGAGTAGTGCTGAAAATTACCCCCAAGCTTCCTAAGGAACTGTTACAAAATGGATTGCGACCGATTTTGCTCCCATTAAGTGACTTCAAGCGACTAAACTTCAGCGTGCTAGATTGTTTAGCTCAGTTATTGGAGCTGTTAACCTACAATTTCAGAGTTGAAATAGGAACGAAACTACTGGATCACTTACGCACATTCAGTGAACCTTCGAGATTACTACCGATTTCAAATCGTGTCCTTGACGATGACGTTAGAATAAAGCTAGGTGCGTCACTCATCAATGTGTTCCATATGCTTCCACCTACAGCTCACATTTTCCTTGCTGATTTGGTAACTTTGGTTATTGCCATCGAGGACACTTTGCGACGTACCCAAAATTCTCCATTTCGAGCACCTATCGCTAAGTTTATGGACCGGTATCCTACTCATGCAT
This sequence comes from Starmerella bombi, assembly GCA_030579915.1. NCBI lineage: Eukaryota > Fungi > Ascomycota > Dipodascomycetes > Dipodascales > Trichomonascaceae > Starmerella > Starmerella bombi. The sequence goes on from JAKTRX010000031.1 coordinate 24,243, forward strand.
ATGCATACTTTGCTGAAAAGCAAAACGATCCTGTATGTGGGCGTTTCTTTAGTGATATGGTTCGCAGGGCACCTGAACTTGCCAAGGTTACTACCGAAAATATCGAGGACTTGTGCAGTCGTATCATGGGCCAAACAAACGAGGAGGACCAGTGCATTGGTATTTGTAACCTGATTTCAGTTGTGGATGCAATTGACGTACCAAGAAGAGTTCTTGTTAACCTAGTGAATAGCGTTGGTGATGTTGTCCGTGCCACTTCCAGTAAACCAGCCAATTCCGCCCTGCATATATCAGTGCCATATGCCATTGATGAGCTTCAGCGTGTAATTGTCAAGTTTTTAACTAAACACCATAAGCCACAACAGGGGGTGATTAAGCAGGAAGAGGAAAAAGCAACTTCAGGACCGAATGAACCCAATGATGTGGCAAATAAGAAAGCAGGTAATGAGTCAGATGAGATGGAGGTTGAATCTGCATCGCATAATGGCGAGGGAACACATACGAATGAGGAGACCAAAAATAACACAAATACCGCTGGTGATGCAGACGAAAACAAAGACATGATGGAGGTGGAAAGTGCAGAACCTACTGCCTCTGAACCACCTTCGTCTGCAGACTTCGAACTCGTTGAAATCACTGTAAGCGCTGTTGTGAATAGTGGTATGAAGGTTGTTCCTGAAATGACAGAATTCCTATGGAACACTGTCATTAATACCAATAATCTTGTACTGCAACAGAACTGGCTTGAGGAGACAATTACCTATGTGGTCAACCACGAAGTTAACCCCGAGTCAAAACAATATATTATGCTTATCGCCAACTTGATTCTTCTTGTCCATGGCGAAAAGCATGGCTCTCTAACAACCTTGATTGACAACAGTAAATGGCTGCAAAAACTACATATGCTGGTTTGGCAGAATGCAGACAAACTTATTCCGGCTGAGGGCACCATTGGTAACCCACTTGGATCAGGCTTAGGTATTGCTACTTTGGATAAGTTTTTCATCAAGCTTCTGGAGATGAGTGTGCTGCTGGTTCAATACGCTGCACCCAAAATAGTAGACATGCGAAAGAACGTCATTAAGTTTGGTTGGAGATACATCACTGTCGATGATGTTTTCTCTAAATTGAGTGCTTATGTTCTGGTGAACTTCTTCGTTAAGGCATTCGATACTCTTCCGAAGATTGTGGTACAAATTTACTTTGCATTACTGAAAACACAGTACCCGGAAGCACGCTCTTTGGTCCAACAGGCTCTAGACGAGCTTGCTACTGTGATTGTGCAACGTGTAGGACTTCCAGTTTGGGCTCGTGCTCCTCGCCGTGTACTGAGTGAGGACGGACACGGAATTTTGGGTGTGACCAATGTGTGCTTGTTCCTGGCTCGCCATTCTAAACTTTTCTTCCCTTACCGAGAACTTTATGTTCAATACATTGTGTCGTCAATGGCTCGCTTAAGCTATATGGGTAATCAAACACTCGATGTAGATTTGGCCGAACTTTTGGCTTCCTGGGAACAGCAGCGACACGAAGAACTTAAATCAGGTAAAACTGAGAGTTATGATATGCCCCACGCAACTAGAGAAGCTGTGGTAACATACTTGGTAAGATTCATTACTGCTCAGCCAGCTGCTCGCTCCAGAGATCAGAGCTCTGCTGATAGGGTAATGGCTGCTCTTGATAACCTATTAGGTTTATGGCCTGATGCTGAGGTTCGTCTTAATTACTTTGATCGAGCTTTGGCACATACTGATTTTGCATCTTCCCCTCAGGCGCTTAGTGCTTCGTTAGATGCATTGAAGGTAGTAAACTTGGCATTGAAGCATAAGCCTGTTTCCTGGATCACTGAAAATGTTGAAGAGATTGCTCAGCTACTGGAGAAACCATTACACTGTCCGATTCCCCAAATACACGAGGCTTTAAAACCAATTCTGCGAACTGCATTAGCAGCTGATTCCGAAGACAATGTGCTGTTGAGACAAGTCGTCGCTGCTACTGTGGAGCATTTATCACCACCACCACCTACTGCAACTGGTGCCAATCAGGCTAACACCGCAGGAGCTCCTCGTAATATGTGGGTTTACCTTGCGACCGAAGCTGTGAGTGCTAGGCCCAATTGCTTAGATGAACAGATGCCACTGATCATTAAGGCTCTGTCGCGCATGGCTAAGGAACGACTTGAAAGTAACGCTGCCAACATCAATACTAATGGAACCGCTGTAAACCATGCAAAAAACACCAATAACGTGTCTGTCGATGCTGAGCGTTTTATTAGTGCACTGAAACTAGTCGCTGGCCGTGTTTCTTTCTTAGGTGATCAAAGGCGCGCCTTTTTGACTTTAATTGCCCACGTTATAGAAAGAGTTCAGGATAAGCAAGTCGCCTTATTTATATTGGATATGGTGAATGACTGGGTGTTTGGCAGTGAGCCATTTCCAACTATTAAAGAAAAGGCTGCTATCATGCATAAGCTGTTGGTTTACAAAGACTCCCAGTTATCTGAACGCTATTTCGATATTGTAATTCGTGTGTTTGAGACTCCGAGATTGCGCACAACAGAGTTGCCTAGCCGCTTGGAACAGCCCTTCTTGGTTGGATGCACATCCTCAAACATAAAGGTAAAGACGAAGCTCATGTCAATTTTGAACAACTCAGTGGACCGGAGTATCTGTAAGAGGCTTGTGTATATTTTGTGTGAGCAAAACTGGGAACCATTGGCTGATCAGCTGTGGCTCTGCCAGGCTCTACAGTTGCTACTAGATCCCATCAAGCCATCTTCTCAAAGACTGAGAATCGATGTACCGCTTGGATTTGCTCCCGTAAGTGTGCTGCAGTATACTCAACGCAATGATAAAAACATGGAAAGCGAACCATCAGCAAGCTTGGTGGAGTTTGTGGACAAACGTAAGAAGTTTATGAATGAAATCAACGAAATCCCTGCATCAGACTTTTTGAAAGCAATCCAGTCTCTTCTTTTCATCGAGCCTGAGTTGGTACATGACACCTGGATAGACGTTTTCCCCTCTGTGTTTAAATCTCAAGAGTTTGCTGATAAAGATCGACATGAGCTTGTAAAGGGGATTGTAATGGTTCTAGCGAAGGAGTACCATATCCGACAGGCTGATACTAGGCCTAATGTAGTGCAATGTTTGCTGTCTGGCTTAGCTGAGGCGGGCGAGCAGGTTCCCCCACAGCTTACAAAGTACCTGGCTACGAATTATGATGCATGGTACACTGCTATTCGTATCTGTGAGAACATCATGACTGCCCCTCAATCCGATAGTATGAAGGTTGCCGAGGTTAACGAAGATGTGCTAGCTGAATTATATGCAGCATTGGGTGAAGAGGATCATTTCTATGGATTATGGCGTACTCGCTCCAAGTTTGCAGTTACATCTGCTGCACTATCTTATGAGCAATGCGGCATGTGGCAGAAGGCTATGCAGCTACATGAGACTGCTCAAATTAGAGCCAGGTGTGGTGTTCTTCCTTATGGTGAGTCTGAATATGGACTCTGGGAAGATCACTGGATTCTATGTGCTGAGAAGCTGCAGCACTGGGAGGTATTGACCGATATTGCTAAGCACGAGGGTTTCACCGACCTGCTATTAGAATGCCAATGGCGTTTGGCTGATTGGATGACGGATAGGGAAGCATTGGCGTCAACAATTAAGACGGTGATGGACGTTCCTACACCTCGAAGGCAGGTGTTTGAGACATTTTTGTCCCTTCAAGGCTTCGCTCAAAAAACTGACACACTCCAGCACTTGAGCCAAAATTGTGACGAAGGAATACAACTTGCTCTACGTAAGTGGCACAGTCTACCTGCACGTTTCACTCAAGCTCATGCTCCACTTTTGCATACTTTCCAACAGTATGTGGAGTTTATGGAGGCTACCCAGGTTTATACCTCATTGCAGGCTACAACGGCGCTGAATATTGAGATCAAGTCCCAAGAGCTTAAGGGTGTTATGCAAGCATGGCATGACCGTCTTCCCAACTCCTGGGACGATATCAACTGGTGGGGCGATTTAGCTGCCTGGCGTCAACACGTATTTGGTGTTATCAATCGTGTATATTTGCCCCTTATCCCCCAGCTACAGTCTGCTCAGGGTGCTAATGGTAATGGAAACACATCTGGGAGCTCGGCTGCCTACCGTGGATACCATGAGATTGCCTGGACGATCAATCGGTTCGCTCATACGGCCCGCAAGCAGAATCTTACGGACGTATGTACCACTCAGTTGTCCAAGATCTACACTTTGCCCAATATTGAAATCCAAGAAGCATTCTTGAAATTGCGTGAACAGGCTAAATGTCATCTTCAGAACCATAATGAGCTTGCTACCGGCTTGGATGTCATATCTAACACAAATTTGGTGTTCTTTGGAAATTCACAGAAAGCAGAGTTCTTTGCGCTTAAGGGTGAATCACTGACTAAACTCGGACAATATGATCATGCATTTAATGTTCTCTCTGCTGCAGTTCAAGTCGATATGCATTTGCCTAATGCATGGGATGCCTGGGGTGAGTTTAGCGACCGTAGATTCAAGGAGAATCCAGAGGATTATATGAGCGGCGCTTCAGCAATCACCTGCTACTTGCATGCAATTTCTTTGTACAAAAATCGTAAGAGTCGTAAACTCATCGGCCGATTGTTGTGGCTACTTGGGATTGACGATCCCCAAGGCAAATTAGGGGAGGCATTTGAGGAGTTCAAAGGTGAAACACCTACGTGGTACTGGATTACCTATATTCCACAGCTTCTCACCAGCTTGTCCACACATGAAGGTAAATATACTTCGCGTATTTTAATTAAAATCGCGAAGGCTTACCCACAAGCACTGCACTTCCAGCTGAGAACAGCTAGAGAGGAGTACGCCATGCTTAAGAGATTGTCACAAAAACAAAGCCCTACTAACATGTCTAGTGGTAATGAAACTGCTACCCCTCATGGATCAGCTCTAGTACAAACGGCGACAAATTCATCAGTTTCAGCATCTCGTGAATCTTCCCAGAATATATCCAGTAACAATACATCGCAAGGTGGCTCTTCAGAGAATCATGAAGCCAAACAAGAAACGCAAGATAGGAATGAAGGCTACAACTCGCCTGCACTTAATTCTACCAATTCCAACAGCAATAACAATGGTATTGGTAACAATGAGTTGCAGAAGTCAAATGATAAGCAACCCTGGGAGTATACAGAAGAAATTATGGGTGTTCTTAAGACTGCTTACCCTCTCTTGGCGTTATCTCTGGAGACATTAATTGATCAAATGAGCCACAGGTTTAAATCGCCCGCAGATGAGGATGCCTATAGACTGATTGTTGCGTTACTTAATGATGGCTTGAGTTTCATGGGTAGGAAGCAGTGTATTCGTGATGACGAACATCTACCACCTCATGCTGAAGCCAATGTTAGTCGCTTTGCTGAAAGCGTTATCTCTGAGCAAACAAGACCACAATTTGAAGCAGATTTCGTCAACCCACGACCAACTCTGGATGCATATATTTCCCGACTTCGTAAATGGCGTGACCGATTGGAAGATAAATTGGATGCAAGACCTTACCGTGTTAATCTTGAATCTTTAAGTCCTCCCTTAGGTGAGTTCCACTATCAGAAGTTTGAGGAGGTCGAGATTCCTGGCCAGAGCATGGAGCTTCGGGATGATAACCATTACTTCTTGAAGATTGGACGATTTGTACCTCACGTTGATCTTGTTCGTAGTAACGGTGTTTGCTATCGTCGTATCACTATCCAGGCTACGGATGGAAGTCTCCATACGTTTGCTGTTCAATACCCGACAGCACGCAATTGCCGCCGTGAAGACCGCGTTAGCCAAGTTTTCAAGATTTTGGGCACGGTAATGCAACATCGTACTGAAGCTAGACGGCGTAACTTGCAATTTACTTTACCCAATGCTGTGTCTCTTAACATGCACATACGAATGGTACAGGACGATCCCAACTTCATTAGTTTCTATCAAATCTATGAGAAGTTTTGCCGAGCTCGTGGCCAGTCAAAGGATGCACCATTTGACTATACAGTGGAACAGATGCGTGCTGCAATTGATCCTAACTTGCCTAAGCCTGATACAACTAGTATTAAGGTTGAGATATTATCGGGAATCCAAGCAAAGTTGGTTCCACAGACTATTATGCGGGATTTTTTCATCAAGCAATACAGATCTTACGAAGATTTCTGGCTATTTAGAAAGCAATTTGCCTATCAGTATGCAGCCGTGTCATTCATGACTGTAATGATGAGCGTGAATAGTCGTTATCCACACAAGTTCCAAGTGAACTTGAATAGTGGTAATATCTGGGCCACGGAAATGCTTCCGATTGTATCTCAGACAAACAGGCCACCAACATATTTGAATGGTGAGTTGGTTGCATTCAGAATGACACCGAATTTGCAGTACTTGATGAGCCAACATGTGATTGAGGGCATTTTTGCTCCGACAATGATGGTTATTGCGAAGTCACTCACTGATCCAGAGTTTGACCTACAACAGTTTTTGCCATTGTTTGTGCGGGATGAGCTTATTTCTTGGTTCGCTAATCATCTTAATCCTGAGCAGCGCATTCCTAGAGGTATTACTAGCAAGCAAGCAATGCAAGAAGTTATAAAGTGTAATGTGGAGACGATTGCACGAAGGGCTAGTTCGTTGTGTCAAGCAGGCCCTGCCAATTCAGTTGCCAATCAGACCATATTGGACCTTATTTCACTGACTGCAAATCCACGTAGTCTGGCATCTACCGATATACTTTGGATGCCCTACTTTTAAGAAAATATCTTCGCTATTTAGCAAAATATTATTATATCTATACATTTACCAATTAGCTACTATTTTACAAGCTAAATTTACTCTCTACGTTATAAGTACATCTGGTATATTTCATTGCATAAAAATTATTTTTTATCATTTAGTGATTATTCGTATTGATCATGTCTATGCATGACTAACATGACATCTGTAGCATGCATGGTATCCTTATCTTCGGATACTGTACGTGTTTTGCATATCTCACCCATGCGCAGATGTCTGAGTCAGATTATGGAGAAATATTTCTTTTAAAATTATTGGACGTCAAGTGTTGATGAAATTTGGGTTCCAGTTCCGTTTGAAAACCATGCACTAGTATGTAGTAACTGGTATATTACTTAACTTAGTATCTCATTTTAAGTGTTGAAAATAAAACTAGTCTTGAACGACGCGATTTTAACGGTGATATCGAGGATCGAATAACGGGTAAGGAATGGCAAGTATAGATCGAAATTCCTTGCCCACGAACCCCTGGACGTTAGATAGTAAGGAATATTTTCTGTATTGAATTTACTATTAGGTCAGAGTTCTCTACTATTTGCATAAACAAGTCAAGAACATAGACTTCTAATACTCAAGGGTATAAATCCGTAGAAACCGTGTTTCGTTTATAAGATCTTCGGGCTTATCGGGCGTGCGATGGTCGCGTTAGCGAGCACGTAACGCTATATCTTACATAGTGCATTTCGGAATGCACGTAGGGTTATGCCTTGTCTACATACAATATCGTCAAATAACTATATAAATGCTATTTTCTTATTCGATTATAGCAAAACACCTTCACACATTCTTTTAATTCTTTTCAAGAAAATACCCACTCTTTTTATGAAGGCATCTTTGCTATCTTGCTTAGCTACCACACTGGCCGGCACCGTCTCTGTTGATATTCAGAAGCAGTGGTCCAAGGATACCATCAATGCTGGAAATAATCTTTTTCGTGCTCTCGCCAATGAGAAAGGAGGTAACCCAGTATCCGAATTATTAACTAATGGATTCTTTTTGTATTATGCAACATTATATGTTGGCAGTGACAACCAGAAAATCATTCCTCAAGTCGACACTGGCTCCAGTGATCTTTGGGTTATGAAGAGCAATAATCCATATTGTGATGGCGATGCTAATTGTGTAGGAATGGAGTTCGATCCTACTACATCGACGACTTACAAAAACCTATCTATTCCTTGGAACATCCAGTATTTGGACACTACCGGAGCTTTCGGATTCTTGGGTCAAGATACAATTCGTTTGGGTGAAGCTACCATAGAGAATGGCTATATTGCTGTTGCCGATATTGCCAACTCTACATCTGATGTTTTCGGTGTTGGTCTCAGAGGAAACGAGGCTAGCGTGAGATATCATAGGAATGGTACTGTTACTGGTACTAACTATCCCAACTATCCTGCCTCTCTTAAGGATCAGGGATATATTAATACGGTTGCGTACTCTCTTTTCCTCAACTCTGTCGAGGCCCAGGATGGTATTATTCTCTTTGGTGGTGTTGACCACGCCAAGTACGAGGGTACGCTTGGCTTAGTCCCTCTTGTCAATGTCTATTCTCCCTTCATTAACAATACTATTGCCTTTAACATCATTCTTAACAGTATCAGTGTCGTTTCGTCTAATACTAACTGTGCATTGGTTGATGGTTTCTCACTTCCAGTTCTTCTTGATAGTGGCACCAGTTTTGCTATCTTACCCCCTACCATTGTTGAAGCTATGGCAAGTGCTTATAACTACACTTACAATCCCGATATTCAATTCTATGAAGGTGACTGTAATGTTTTGGATTTCGATGCATTTGAGCTTGACTTCAGCGGTATCAAACTATCCGTTAACCCCGAGACGCTTCTTGCGCCAGTTAATAACCCCAACAATGGCACTTGTGTCTTGGCAATTGAAGAAGGTACTGATATTACAAGCATGATTCTCGGAGATGTGTTTATGCGCAATTTCTATATCGTTTACGATCTGGAGCACTATCAGGTTGCTCTTGCCCAGGCCAAGTTTACTGAGGATAGTGATATTGAGGATATTGTCTCGACTATCCCAGGTGCTACATCTGCTCCGCGCTACTATGATACTGCTTTCGTTACAGATGTTGCTACTCACGTTGCTAAGTCTTGTGAGACCCACACTACCACAGCGTCTCCCCTGGTTTTTTACACTAACGACGATTACCTTCAGAGCTCCATGATTTATGGTGTTAGTTCAGCCACTCCAACTGCAAGTTTGACAACAAACAGCAGCAGTATCCCTACTAGTGTTGCTAGCTTTATTACAGGCCATACTAGTAAAGTTTCTCGCAGTGCTACCAGCAATGTTACTATTGGGTCCAGCAGTGTCCCTACCAGTAATTTTGATAACAGTAATGTTGAAAGTGCTACTAGCACCCCCACTGGTACCATTACTAGTAGTTCTAGCAATGCTTCTACTATCACTGCCACCATTCCTACCCCCACCACCCTCACGACTGTTGGCCAGACTTTCACTGTTACAGGGTATACTGTGTTGACTATCACCGACTGCGGATGCACAGAGAAATACACTTCTAATTCGACTACTGCTAACAAGCAGGATTCTTCCTCTACCCAAATTTCTAGCCAGGGATCCAGTCAATCAACAGCGAGTCCAGTTTATACCACGACCACTGAGGTTGTCAGTACTCTAATCACCACTTGTCCTTCCCCGACTACGTTCAGCACAAATGGTAAGACATTTACAATTACTGAGTCTACAGTTCTTACCATTACTGACTGTCCTTGCACATTAACCCATAGCCAGACTGTAGCATCTGAGACTACTTCTGCTAATGCTACAGCAGTTTCTACTCTTAACTCTGAAGCTTCTACACATATTAGCACTTCTGGTGCTTCTTATCCTGGAGCTGATGTCAGTGCTAACATTGTTTCTACTCCTGTAGCCAGCGTCAGTACTCTCGGTGCTTCTATTTCTGCTGCAAGTTCCAGCGCATCTGCCACTGCTGCTAGCAGTCCTAGTAGCTCTAGCTCTCATGCTATTTCTTCTGCTAGTACTGCTGATGCTAGCAGTGCTGCACCAAGTGTTTCTCCTGATGAGATCAGCTCTAGTTCGGTCGCTCTTGCAAATAAGGCTAGCAAGACTGGAGGTGTTGCCATGCTTATCCTTTGTGGTATTGCTATGTTCATTTAATTGCTCTATATATACTAAATATCTAAGGACACACTACAAAGGACGTGACCACTGGTCAATCAGAGTGGGCCAGCAAGCCAAAGTGCCCAAAGCACCTACAACGCCGTTATCAAACACACCCGAATATGTAGACCAATGGTAACACAGAGGTGCCCAAGCCAGGTTGACTATCAAGCTTCTAGTATTGACCGGCTTCTTAAGTATGAAGTAGTAATAGGGCCCTCGCAACAAACGAACTGCGATATCGACTCCCCAAGCCATACTCGACCAAACCCAAAAATCGGCTCTTCGTTTAGCACTGAATTTCAATAAGCCATTATCACCCAGATACGCTAAGTCCTCGAAAATTTGGTAAAGTACGTCAGAGATAGCCTGCAAATAGTCACCAATTCTATCAATCAGATCAGGGTTATCATTATCCAAAAATGTACTCAGAGCAGATTCAATAGTCGCTGGCGTAGTAACTACGCGTGAAAGAGTTCTATAGTCGCCAATGATACTTGCCAATTTCAGATATCTAGCATTACTCGTCACATGTCCGATGAATCGAGATGGGTAGGCAATGCAAGCAAGAAGCCTATCGCTGCTACGTGAGATCCGAGGGGTAGTTTTTTTCAGTAACGACTGAAGGCAATACAGTCTACGATAGAGAATAAGTACAGGAGTAGTTCGCCTGGGGGAAGAGCCAGCGCCTGAAGCGGGATTGGACCTAGTAGAAGAACCAGAACCAGATATGGTGGTATTGATTTGCTTCTCTGACGAAGTAGTTGACTCCGTAGGCTGGTCTACTATCCGTTCTTTGACTACCATTTTCTATATTTGATCAATATCCGATTCTGACTGAATTCACTGATAATAAATAGATTTTACCTTACCCCACATTACTCGGCGTTTCGGTAGTTACGATAATTCTGAGACTAGCGATAATATCTCGATACATCTTGGACAACCTAAGAGAACATCCAGGTGTATGACAGTTTGAAAAAATAGTTGAATAGAAAAAAATGAGCATTCATAAAAAGAGTTATGAATATATTAGTTCATGAACGTGCTAATGCACAGCTGTAAGTAAATGAGTCAAGGGTTAGGTTATCACTTAATACCAAGCTTTGAATCAATATGCATTGATGAGAGCTAATTGGCGAATCAGGAGTTAATTGGAGAGTGGAATGAATAAATAATAAATAAAGCTAATGAATAGATTTAAAACACTAAAAGATTGTTTCATAGACTCGATGACACCCACGGATGCTGCAAAGCTTCGGCAGCAGTGATACGTTGTGTAGGATCCAGCGTCATAAGTTTGCTGATGAGATCTAAAAACCCGTCCCAGAAGTATTTCTCGCGCGGGCTGGTATAAGAATGAATCAAGTCCACGATTGTATGCATATTGTTCACTGCATCTATCTGAGGTTGTTGCGTGAGGGGTTTCAGCTTAGGGAACCAACTGCGTGTCGTGACCAATGGGCTTCCCTCAGTGGTAGAACTAGCTGCTGTCAATTGCTGGCAGGAAAACTTCTTACTCAGTGTTTTCTCCATCATATGCAAGTGTTCCAGATTGTCTCTGGTTTCAAAGAGAACTTTTCCGGTACACAGTTCAATCAGCACGCACCCGATCGACCAGAGATCGCAGGCGAACGTCCACCCAGTCCCGAAAATAATCTCTGGTGCACGGTAATGACGTGTAGAGACGACCGAAGAGTGATACTCATCATCGAAGACGGCCGACCCGAAATCAATTAGTGTGACATCGGTACATCGCAATTCCTTCCTCGATGTTCTTCGTGATCTTGCTGATGCTGATGATGATGATGCAGATGGAGATGGAGAAACACGTTTATAAGTTCCTGGAACACTCTTCGAGCTAGACAATAGTATGTTCTCTGGCTTCAAATCGGTATGAACAACTCCCAAAGAGTGAATATGCGCAACAGAAAGAAGAATCTGTCTCGCAAAATGGCGGATGTGTCGACCTGGGAAAGGCATAAACTGGTTCTCTTTCAAAAAGTCGTAGACAGAGATATCATGCAAATCTGTAACAATGCAAACATGGTCACGGTAGTCAAAGCATTCTCGCATGCGCACACAGCGATTTAGACCCTGAGGGTCACAAGAACTGAGCAGGCTCAATACTCTTAGCTCGATTTTAGATGCATCTCGGTATTTCGGCACCGCCCGAATGATCTTTATAGCACAGTGCTCCTGAGTTCTCTCATCCCAAGCCTGTGCAACCTTGCCAAAGGTTCCTTGGCCCAGTAATTTCACCACCATGTAGCGGCCAGCAAATCGCTCGCCACTCTTCACGATGTAATGACCGTCTTTATCATCACAGTCTTCGGGGAAGGCACCATCAACTACCTTCGGAAGTGTTATATTCTGTGGTTTGTAGTTTTTCCGAGGAGGAGGCGCAATGATCGAAGGAGCGATTGTTGGTTTAGAAACAACTGCCGGTGCAGGGCGGAGCAACTGCGGGTGCTGTACCATCGACCCAGGCATTGCTACCGACGACCCCGATCCAGCAAACATTTGACGGGGAACAGCACTTGCAGCTGGTTGATGCGTGAATGAATCTTGATAGTAGCGCTGCTGTAGCTGCTGTTGTTGCAACTGCTGCTGATACAGTTGCTGCTGATGCAGCTGTTGCTGTTGGTGTAACTGCTGCTGCTGCTGGTGTTGTAGTTGATGCTGCTGCTGTAACTGCTGCTGCTGCAATTGCTGCTGCTGTTTGTTCATTATTGTGCCCGACAAGTCGCCATATCCACTGACTTTACGCCGCTTCTCGCCGAAGTCGTCGAGCGGAGGTGCCACAAACTGCTCCTGAGGCGGCGATTGCGGGAACAACATATGCGACTGGGCCGCAGGCGGAGGGTAGAAGTCATTGCCGTACACCTGGTTGCTTCCCGTGGTCTGAGGCATATACTGCGGTAGCTGGTTGCTGTATTGGTTCGGGATGAACTGGCCAAAGCGGTGTAGTAATTGGCTCTGTGAAGAAGAGACCACAGGCTGCTGTGCCGGGTATGAATCAGAGGAAGAGGATGACGACGAAGAACCCGACGGCGCCAATGAGGAGCCTGGGGTGGCCGAAAAACCGGGTACACCCTCTAAAATAGAGTTATCAGTCCCTTCAATTGGTCCAGAACGCTTACCGAGAACCGATGTGGGAACCATTGGATAGTTGATTTGGTAGAACTAAGAAGACCCGTATAGCTGCGAGCCGTTTTAGGAGTGTTACGGGGGAGGATGAAGAAGGGTCAGCAAAAAAGAAGCGATTAATAATGACCGCTAAAACTTGCCGACTAAAATATTTCAATTAATCGTCTTTTAGATGGCTTCAATAGAATCGACTGTAGATTAGCGTTGTGTGGGATGTATACTTAGAGGGAGGAAGCGGGTGTATTTGAGGCCACCATATAGTGCATTAATCAACTATGTGGAGGCGCAAGTGACCTATTCAGGGCATGGGTGAGGGCATGGTGTGTTTGTGTCGATAACCTCATGGTTTGACCCATTCCCTTAACTAAGGGCGGGAAAAGACAGCCGAACTGCCTTGAGCTGGCTTAGGGTGGTTGGCACTGATGGGTCCCGCACCCAACAATCCAGAGAAGGTTGGTATGCGGCGTACTCCGCGAATGTCATCGATGTGCCATTATTTTAGCAATATTTAGGGTGTTTTGGTACTAAATTAGCATATTCATAGAGATGAAATGCGCACATAATGAAGTTATTGTGTATCTTGGTGGATATTGAAAAATATGTAGTTGTTATCGTGGAAGCGTTTCGACGAGCTATTTGGGTTGGGGAACATAGCTTAAGGGGGATACGTGGTATACAGTCATGAGCGGATCCTATACCATACATCACAGCCGAGAATACCCCCAATAAGCAAGCTATTTTGCTAGAAACACACCCCATCAATTGCTACAGAAATTGCAGTCCAACCAGGCAGTCCCCATCATTGACCTCATGGATGCTGGGGTCGAGGGTATGAGCGAATAACGAGACCTTTGGTTACCCTAGAATATGGGAATAGAGGGACCATGGTTGATGTACCCTAGAGTGACCCAGACGAAATTGCGCAATCTGATTCATTTACTTTATCTTGCGAACTTATTTTTAGCACCACTAGTCATGTAGAGTAGTAGCGGTAATGATAAGGGTGAGATTTATTTTCTGTGAACCGTATGCATAAATTTTAGATATAATCTGCCCCTATAACATTATTTAATTTGCAGACATTGCCAAAGTTGCCATACATCATAACTGAGCCGCGCTGTTGGGTTCTAGACACGTGGGAATGGGGTGTGTCCCACTGGCTTTTGTGTGTGCGATCTAGGATAGGTCGGGTAAAGGTTCGGCACCACTCATGCCGGATGAGAGCGAGGCTGCGTAAAACGGTGAACACAGGCTGACCTGACAGGGCAAGAATGGCTGCATAGAACCGGATGACATAGAAATATTTTACGGTTTGATGAACTAAAGCGTAAATTCTAACTTGAGCTATACGACCAAAGCGCCATTTGTGTTGGACGCATTGCACCTCGATGTATTTTTATCTAGGGTACGAAACAAGAGCTCCAATGTGAGCATCGTCTGAAGATAGATTAATTTGAAACATTATGCATTGTACTATGATTGATATATATCACGCACCAAGCAAGAATACGAAAATCAGCGAGATCTCAACCGTTCCGCTCCTGGAAGACCTAAATTCCGCCAGCTTTGTTCCATGTATCCATCTATTAATAGCACAGCCATACAGCGACCACCCACACTGTGGGCCCTGCGACTAAGCAAATGTTCCCAACACTATATATTACCAGCGGACCGCGCCATCCTGAATTAGGCGACGTGATACCACTAAAATACTACATACCGCGAGCTAATGTAGAGTCCGTAAGGTCCCAAGCACCAGCCGGGTATGTATGTGTGTATGTACCACTCCGTATAGCGATTAGTAAGTGGTTTAGTACCCGCTGAAATTTGAATATATTTTTTTCACCACCATAGTTAATCTACTTGGCTGCCCAAGTAGAAAGACGCCCCCGACTGAACTACCGTTTATATCCTTATAGACAGGTTGCTACACCCACAGTCGCAATGCTACAGGAAGAAAATAAGAGACCCCAGCGGCCCTCTGGAACCTCAACGGATACTCCGTCTTCTACCACCCCCACTCAAGGTGGGCTGAACACCACCAACGCCGCCCCTAACGCAGCGTCGGGTGCCTCCACCGGCCAGGAGCAGCCCCACAAGTACAGACAGAAGGACCAGCGCCGTAATTCGAGCGCCAAGTCTGGCTACGGTGGCCAGGGCATGCAGCACCACAATCACGGACACCACCACGGACACCACCACACCGGATCTATTCCAGGTATTGTCCCGGGTATTGTTCCTGCCAACCCGGCTCTTCCTAACGTGGTTCCGGGTGCTATCCCGGCTGGAATCCCCCCTGTTAATGGATTCCCTGCTCACCGTAACACTGGCTCCATGAGGCCTCCCCACCAGGGAAACCGCTTCGGCCACTCGCGAGGGAACAGCTTCCAGCAGCCCTCCGAGCCTGCCTATACCTTTACCAACATTACCTACGGATATCCTCCGTACGCTCCTAATATGCCTACTAACAACCTGGCTCGCCATCAGATGCCTCCCAGGCCTAATACAGCTGCCAGTGAAGAAAAGGCTCGCCAGTTCCGCGAAGCTATCGAGCGTCGGAAGACTCACGGCAGTGCTCCACCGGCCACTACCGAGGCCTCAGAGGTCCCTGAGTTGGCCAAACCAGAGGCCAAGAATGACGCTGCTGATATTATGAAGCAGATCATTGCTGAGAGGCGTGAGAGGAAGCTTAGGGAAGCCAAGGCCAACGAAGCCAAGGAGCTCCAAGAGGCAAAAGAGGCAAAAGAGGCAGCGGAAAAGGAGATCGCCAAGGAGAATGCTAAAGCAGCTGCTAAATCAGCCGCTAAGCCTGAGACCGCTAAGCCTGAGGCTGCCAAACCTGAGGCCGCTAAACCTGAGGCTGTCAAACCTGAGGCCGCTAAGCCTGAGGCCGCTAAGCCTGAGGCACCCAAGGCCGAGACACCCAAGCCTGAGGCACCCAAGGCTGATGCCGCTAAGACTGAGCCAGAGACTAAACCCGAGGTTGTTGCTGCTGAGCCTAAGTCTGAGCCCAAGGAGGAGAAGTCCGAGCCCAAGGAGGAGAAGCCTGAGCCCAAGGTGGAGGCCAAGCCTGAGACCAAGCCTGAGCCTAAATCTGAACCTACTCCCGAGCCTAATGCTGCACCTAAGGAGGCCGAGAAGCCTGAGCCCAAGCCTGTTGGCAAGTGGATTCCTCCCTCTTTGAGACGCGCCGAAGAGGAGAAGGCTCGTTTGGCTGCCAAGGGAGAGAGCAAGACCGAGGCGAAACCTGAGGCCAAGGCCGAATCAACGCCTGAGGCTACTCCCGAGACCTCAACTGAATCCACCGAAGCCACCGAAGTCAAGCCTGAGGCCACTGAGGCCAAGGCTGGTGCTGAAGAGACCAAGCCCGAAGCCAAGGAGGAAACCAGTGCAGAGCAGCAGCTGGAGCAATTCAATAAGTCGCTTTCGCAAGCACGCAAACTCACGAGTGACGAGCTCACTGAGCTGTCCTATTCAGAAGGCGTCATCAAGAACGAGCTCAAGTCCAGCGGTGATCGCTTCCTGTACTCGGTCGACTTCCTGGGCCAGTTCAGCCAGAAGGTCCCCCGTTTGTACTATGAGAATATCCATCCCATCATCGGCATGGAGTACAAGCCCCAGAGTGCCCGTTGGGGCTCTGGATTCGGTCCTCGTGGCATGAGCGGCCGTGGTCCCAGCCGCAGTGGCAGCCACGCTGGATTCGGCATGGGTGGAAAGGGCACCCGTGGAAGCGGTGGCGGTGGCTCGATGAGAGGCCGTAATGCCAGCCGCCGGAAGGGCGATCGCCAGGGCACCCGCCGTGGCGACCGTGACGATGTCACCTCCACCGGTATCCCCATTGCCGATCTGCCTCCCCTCAGAACTGCAGAGGACGCATGGACGCCTAGCTTCATGAAGAAGAAGGAGGAGAAATCTGCCGAAGCCAAGCAGGCCGAGGATGACCTGCTGAGTCCCGAGGAGGTCCAGAGGAAGGTGAAGAGTTTGCTGAACAAGATGGCCTGGGACAACTTCGAGAGCGTTTCGAAGAAGATCTACGCCATTATGCTGCAAGCTGTTCACGAAAAAGATGCGCTCACGCTCCGCCAGATCGTGGTGCTCACCTTCGACAAAGCCATCGACGAGCCCCACTGGGCCCAGATCTACGCTTCGTTCTTCATGTTCCTCCACACCGAGCCAACCCAGGTTCCGGACGAAGTTGTTGACGAGAGCGAGCCTGACAAGGTGGTCAATGGAATTGCCGTGCTCCGCCGATACATGTTGAACATGAGCCAGCGCGAGTTCGAGAAGGGATGGGGCAATGCCACCAGCGACCAGCCGGTCGAGATGATGAGCGACGAGTACTACGCGCAGATTGCCATGAAGCGTCGTGGCCTGGGTCTGATCCAGTTCATTGGCGAGATCTACAAGCTCGGCCTCATCAGTGTCAAGCTGCTGAGCCGCTGCTTTGCTCGTCTTGCGAGCGAGACCCCCACCGAAGACATCGTCGAGAGCATGTGCAAGTTGATCCGTACCACCGCCACGGCATTGCTGGCGAAGGACAAGGATAGAATGGAGAAGGGTAATGCCAACCCCAAGGAACCCCGCGAGTCGCATCTGCTGGACATGGCGATGAACACTGTCAAGGGCTGGAGAGAAAACCCCAAGTACAACCTGATGCCAAGACTTAAGTTCAAGATCATGGACATCGAGGAGCTCAGCCGCAAGAAGTGGGTGGGTGTTGACGAGGGCAACGGACCCAAGACCATCGCCCAGGTCCACTTGGAAGCAAGGGCTGAGGCCGAGCGTGCTGAAAAGGAGAAGGCCAGATCCAGCAGACAGGGCAGCCGACGAGGTAACGATTTTGGCCGCAACGGTAGTGGCAGAGGCCGTCGATGATTGATATAACGACTAATAGCGCAATTTCTCAAACAAACCATAAGAAAATAAAACAATTCATTAACTTATACTTTTCTTAAAGTTATAATTATCTTTGCATTTTTCTGTTCTACGCTACATGCGTGTCTATATACACGGAGCTGCTATGCCATGGATCTGGGTGTTTATATTCTAGGTGTGGAGTTGATTTGTGGGGACTTACGCAGAGTAAATCCAACTGTGGTGCAGCAACGTATGGTTGACTTATGCCATACACTGAGCTGATATGTGATGTATCTAGGGGTTTATACTCTAGGTGTGGTGTTGATTCGGTTGTGGCGATGCGCAGAGCAAATTCAACTACAGTGTTACAGCAACTTATTGCAATCTCACACGGAAACTCATTGATCCTGCATATCTGTACAAATACTAGCATACTACATGTTGTTCGTATATCCTTTAGTTGCATACAAACTGTTATTCATATTCCGATATCTAGTTTCTTGGATTTTTCGAGAATTAATCGCATATTCTCATTTTATTATCGTGATTTGTAGTATAATAAATATATGCAGGGTGCTGGTATAGTATTCCGAAGATCTATAATGGCGCTATATCCAAACATCGCGAATATCAGCTTCCGGGTTCACAGGATCCTCTACATGCACCGGATACACAGGAACCAAAGCATCACCCGCTTTAATATATACTGCATTCCATAGCCGCCAGTATATATTCCGCACCTTCCGCGAAGGATGGAACAACCCAGCCCAGCAGTAATTAGCAAAGCTGGCTATGCCCATCACCTCGCTGATGCTAGTAATAGCCTCAACAATGCGGTCAATTACATGCGGGGATGTCTCAAATATACTGGGCCATAGTTCATTCAAAAAGTGTACGAACAGCTTTTCATACCCGTAGCCAACACACGCCTGCGCCATGAAATGTATAATTGAAGCTGCAGTCTGGCGATGCACCTGGTTTGAATCCAGCAGCGCATTGTCCAATACGAGAGTTAAACTTGTTACCAGTGGCCTTAAATCACTGGCATCTATGAACTGCGCCATAAATGACAATGATTTCAAAACGCCGTGTTGGATGACAATATCATCTGTCGAATATTCATGTAGCAGGACAGGGAGAATTGCGAACGCACCAGTTTCATTAGCGATGGAAGCAATAGCCGCTGCTGTAGTCACTCTGAACTGCCTATCTGGTGACTTTAAATGGTTAACCAACGTAATCACTACATCAGCTGGCCCTACCACCGAGGAAATAGCCGCAAAAGCTCTGGTTGCTTCGTATCGCGTGGTCTGTCGCTGCGATTTTTGCAGTTCGAGGAGCTCAAAACAGCATTGCATCCATTCACGAGCAGCCACAATCTCACCTGAAGTCTCTGCTAAGGTTCTCACCAACTTGGTGCATTGTTCCTGTACGGTTTCATTACGATTCCGCAGGATGGGTGTAAGCCGAGGTAGCAGTGAATCAGCCTGGGCAACTGAAGCCAATCCCAATAAACAGTTCATCACCTCCGCCAATACTTCAGGATACTCTTCACCGAGCTCTTCATACAATTTAGTGTATAGCCTCTGCTGTTCTTCGATGGGGAGCAACGATGAGATAGCAGCCAGTGCTCTGAATGCTGAAGCCCGAATTTCCGCTGAGGGGTCTGATGCCGTATTCAGCAGATCAGTCACCCACACTGCCAGGTATTTGGAGGACACAGACTCAGCAAGACCCTTTAACGCTTTCGCAACCTGTGGAGACATTAGGCACTGAATTACGTTCTCGGCCAATAATTGCTCTGTTCGAGAATCAAGTGCTAGTTTAGTTGGGCATTTACGAGCTAGCAAATCAACTGCCAAATCAGGAACAGCAAACGCATTGTGTTCTATCATGCTGGTTATCAATGAAGTGGCACTCGTTGGTAAAAGTGACAGTGCTTGGACTGATCGTGCAGCTTCTGGCGTCCAGAAACGAGTGAAGACCAAATCTACAAACCGGGTTTGTAGATCAGGCTTGCGAATAAATGGGGAGCATCGTCGTAAAATATTTAAACAGACACGATCAGCTGAGGGCGGAGTGAATTGAAGTTCTTTTTCCAGAATTATAAAAACAGATTCGGCGATTTCTGTGCCAGCCGATGTTTCCGAATTAGTAGTAGCCGCTATAGCAGCCAGTGCACGCAAAAAAGCCAATTTGCCCCTCTTTCCTCTGGCACCTGCCCATACTTCATCAATTACTTGTTCAAATGATCCATATCCATATGGAGCTGCACAATCTGCCAATACTACTAGTGCAGGGTTGGCAGCGGTGCTTAGCACCGGATCATTCAATGAACTCCGACACAAACCAACTAAGGCACCCAAGAAGGGCAGAACAGTCATTCTTTTCAGAACAACAGGCATCTTCTGTACAACAGTGAGTCCTAGTAACTGTAATTTTTGATCTTTGTCGTTGATCAGAGCTCGCATCAGCGGCAATATCAATGGCACACCTACGAATTGAGCAGCTACGGCCAAGCATGTGGCCGTTTGTAGTCTTTCCACGTCTACGGTAGTATTAAACGCAGGCCGTAAGCAATTGATGAATGCACGTAGCCCAACGACTCTTAGAAATGCTTGTAGTACCGCTTGGGATTCATCCAGGTTTACATGTAATTTAATAGCACTAGCAAACTGAACAACCACTTCACTCAAATTTTCAGCTAAACTGAGTGGTGGCCATCGGCTGAACAGTTTCACCAGCAGTTTTAGCATTCTGATCAGTTCCGCTTCATCTAGTTGGGGTTCACGTAACATCGGCGAAATAGCTGAAACAAGGACACTAGGATCATCAATAGCTGCCAAGTCACGACTTAATTGTTTGCGAGCTGAAGTACCGCCTTGACGGACCTGCATTAGTTGGTTGCTGATACGCTCATCTTTAGATAAATCGGCCAGGAAACTTTCCATGGGTTTGGAAATCCTCCCACACATAATTTATTTACACACACTGAAAAAATACAACGCTGCATACATGCTATAGACTGCAATAGAACTACAGTATATAATTAGATATACCTGAGGTGTATATAAGCAATATAGTGGCACTTCATTACTACATTTACGATCATCTGTCTACGCGGCATCAACAATATATTACATCTAGAATCAACATCATGTGCATTAGATACTACATCGAATATTGATGAAGTATATCCTTCACCAAATAAGATAAAAGCAGCAGTATCGGACATAAAATATCGCATAAAATAGATGACTTCCATTCTACTCTACCAATAATGTATCAAGATAATAATGGTCATATTAACGGTGCTCATGTCTGCTTCCGCGATATAACGTCTGAGGTTGAGGGTTGTGGTACCTTATGATCGGCCTAACCGTGCTGAGCCTGCTTAATGTGGCTATAGCAGAATACACGGAACGGCTCGATGTCACGCCTTTGAGTCGCAATGAAATAATGTCGACTTTTACGTTTGATATTTCGCAACCAGATACTTTGCTCAGAAGCAGCATGCAGGAATATGATGTGTTTCCACGCACGTTGGGCCAAATCCTAATGCGTTCAAACACCCAAGAGTTGCATTTGCGGTTCGGTCAAGGATCCTGGGATGCTCGAAAATGGGGGTCTCTGCCTGAAAACGGGACCCAGAGTGGTGGCATTGGTGTGGAGCTTTGGGCATATGTCGATGGACCAGAGCCAGAGGATGCACGCCAGAACTGGCACAAACTCGTACACTCCCTGGGAGGATACTTCTGTGCATCTATAAACTTTATTAATGATGCTACTACTACGTGGCCTTCCCCGGATATCCTTGTTCCTAGGGGCAAATTCGTTGGCAGTGACCCGACTTATGTACTGAGAGGTGCGCTCCCAGCTGAACCTATCTGCACTGAGAACCTAACGCCTTTTCTGAAACTTCTGCCCTGCCGAGGGAAAGCAGGAATAGCGAGTTTGCTAGATGGCCATACTTTATTTGCAGCGAGGTGGCAAAGCATGTCTGTTGATGTGTGGCGTACAGAAAACAATGAAATCCATCTCCGTCAGCAGATCATATCTGTTCATGATACGGAGCGTGCAGTATCAGAACTACCTTATCCTGTTCCTGTTGATGAACTTCATTGCGACACTAGCAAAGAGTGGGCAAATGGTTGGACTTGTCTGCCGTTACCGAAACAGGATGCTTATTACCGCTTGGAGACTATCTTCGGATCTAAAATTGCCGGGAGATGTCCGGCAGCAACACAGCCTACAATTGTTACTGTCCACGCTCCCCAGGAGCAGTGGGTTGTGAACGAGAGCTCTGAAGATCGGGAATTCGAAATCCTGGATGATGAGTTTGATTTGCAATTAGTGGCTAGTGAAGCTAAAGTTGCCAACGAAATGCCGCCATTACTGGTGGATCGATCTATCAGTGGCTGGGGCCAGCAGAAAGGTGGTGTCCGCACCACTTTCTCCAACATTGGCAGCTCACCGTTAACAGTGAAGTATTTGGATACGCTGCCTTGGTTTATGAGGCTTTATTTGCATACCACAAAAACAAAAGGTGAAGGTGAACTGCTTGATACGCGGTACATTCCTAGCAAAGACAGAAGCAGGCCATCTCAGCTCGAGTTCCATATTCTTATACCTCCTAATGCCAACTTGGAGCTCGAGTATAGCTTTGATAGGTCGCTCCTGTTTTTAGAGGAGTATCCACCGGACGCTAACCATGGATTCGAGGTTCCTCCGGGCTTAGCGGTGGCTACGATTGAGCAAGGGGTTCGGTACGAGGTACGGACCCCATCGCTGTTACTTTCTCTACCAGTACCTGACTTCTCTATGCCTTACAATGTTATTATCCTGACGTCTACAGTAATGGCACTTGCGTTTGGAACGATCTATAACCTTGTCGACAGAGTGGTATGCCCCGAGGACAAAGTTCCCCCGAGACAAAAATTGATCGACAGGTTGTTGAGTAAGTTTAAGTAGCCTTGTACACAGATTCACCCTGCTAATCTAATGTGAGTCCAATATACATGCGGTGTCTTTGCATGCATACTTGGTATAAACTGGTACACTTGTATTTATCACCATATAAGCGCTAAAATGTACGCCAGGATTTATGTATATAGCTTGTGTATATTTTAGTGCAGGTATACCCTTATAATTGGCTCTATACAGTAAAGGACAGTAAACGTATTTAGACGTGATGATCTCTTTATTCAACTCTTCAAAGTAAATGAGTTCACAGCCACCACTTGATCTGCATATATACATTGAAATTTAGATATCAATATTCGTTCCAATGATTTTTTATCTTTAAATACCCTATAATACAAATTTATATTTTATCAGTATGTTCTATCGATCCGGGGAAGTGCAATTACAGCATAGATTGATTATTATCTTAAATACAACCTATTTTAACACTTCTGTATCCCCAATGCTAAATATACCATGCATATCAACCCCAGTAAGTACCTCCGTATGACCATTATGATTTTGGTAAAGCCTCTCATCGTGCTTGATAAGTTCTGTCGTAATATCCATGAATGTTTCAGAAGAAAGTCTCCGTATACCTGGTGTACCAATTGGTTGGGAAAATGGCCGCATTATTAACAGCTGCTCAGAAAAGGTGAGTCTATGAAAGTGTAATAAACTCAGTAAAGTCGAGTCCTGGGTATTGATTGCTTGTGAAACTAGATCATGATTAAGTTCAGGTTCTGGCAAAACGGGCTGAAAAGCAGTTCTAGGTGCATTGTTTTCTTTTTTCTCTTCTTTTATATTTGGGAGTGGAGGCATTGTGGATCCCGTCTCTGTCTCTGATTCCACATCAGAATATATTGCGAACTTACGTTTTTTCACCTTTGGAAAATGCGGTATCAACACTTTGTTCAAACTTTCTAGTTCATCTCCAGGTATTTGTGAGAAGGATTGAGATGGCGATGAACTATTTGCTGCCTGGTGTAACTGCTCATGCTGCCGTCTAGAAACATCACATCTCAACATTTCCAAGTATTCAACTGG
This sequence comes from Starmerella bombi, assembly GCA_030579915.1. NCBI lineage: Eukaryota > Fungi > Ascomycota > Dipodascomycetes > Dipodascales > Trichomonascaceae > Starmerella > Starmerella bombi. The sequence goes on from JAKTRX010000031.1 coordinate 48,263, forward strand.
CTGAGCGTCTTCGCTGATACCAAAGTCCAGTACTTTTATAGCCTCACCCAATTTCCCTGTTGTTTCCAAATAATTGCTCCAACCTTCGTACAATAATGAACATTTCTGGCCAATTCCATATTTTTGCATAAATACGAACATTTGCCGGGGGTCCCGCGACATCCCTGCATATTCAAGGCACACACCCACAAGCCTTAAATCATTCTTATACATGACCCATTCCTTAAAATCGTCAATCAACAATGTATAGTCGTCTGCAAGGTTCAAAGGAACCTGTTTGGCACAGTATTCGGCTCTTAGGTTACGAATTTTCCTAATACGACCACCCAAGGGGTCACTGGGAATATCCATATCGGATACCTTTTCGCCAATAAGTAGTCTTATATCCCATCCATCATGCCTCGGGGCTAAATTTTCCTTTCGTGCCTCAATTATGGCTACACTCACCATTGTTTATCCCCAACCCACCCCGCACTACATGAGACCCATATATAAGCACATCTAGTTAATTTTGCCTCATATGTGGTGAAACAAAATTATTGACAGTGGAATAAAAGGTAAAGAAGCGTATTGCATTCATTTATTCCAAATGGTATTATCTAATCGAACTATCAGCGTACCTAATATGCCTAGCATGCATAGTTTAGCTATCTGCCTGCATAGGGTAAGATATAGTCACCTGGCAGTACCGTGTAGTCCGAAATTTTAGTATCTCACTCTCACTATACAGATGGACTCTAAAGTACTAGGAATTGTTGGTGGTGGCCAGCTTGGTCGTATGACCGTGGAGGCTGCTAATCGTCTCAATGTTCGAACTATTGTTCTGGATGCTGAAGATGCACCTGCCAAGCAGATTAATGCGGATCCCAACCACGTCACTGGAAAGTTCACCGACGCCGCTAAAGTCCAAGAACTGGCCAAATCAGCTGATGTGTTGACAATTGAGATTGAGCATGTTGATGCAGATGCTTTGGCGCAGTGTGGAAAGCCTGTCATGCCTGATCCTAAGACCATCAAGCTGATTCAGGACAAGTACTTGCAGAAGGAGCACTTAGTGGCCCACAACATCGCAACTGCACTTTCCGAGTCGGTTGAGCCTACTGTTGAATCGTGTTCTGCATTTGGCGACAAGCACGGCTATCCGTTCATGCTTAAGAGCCGCAAAGACGCTTACGACGGTAAAGGCAACAGTGTGGTTAAATCAGCAGAGGGAATTGCTGCTTCTTTGAAAGAGCTTCCTTCGAGCGGGTTCTTGTACGCTGAAAAATGGCAGCCCTTCGTCAAAGAACTGGCTGTGATGGTCGTTCGCTTGCAAAACGGTGATGTAGTTACTTACCCGTGCGTTGAAACATACCATGAGAACAATGTTTGCCATACCGTTTATGCACCTGCACCTGTCTCCAGTCAGATTTCCGCAAATGCCCAGGAACTTGCCAAGCGTGCAGTTGCCTCATTGTGGGGAGCCGGTGTTTTCGGTGTGGAGATGTTTTTACTGGCCAACGGCGAGTTGCTGATCAACGAGATTGCTCCAAGACCTCATAACTCGGGCCACTACACCCAGGATGCATGCGTTACTAGTCAGTTTGAAGCACATGTTAGAGCCTGTGTGGGCTTGCCTTTGCCTGCTGATGCTACCACCTTCAGCACCCCTGGGACTGCTGCTATCATGCTCAACGTTCTGGGCCAGCCTGAAGGGGCAGAATTGCGTCAGTGCCAGCGTGCCTTGGAGGTTCCAGGTTGTGCTGTCCACTTATATGGTAAATCTACCCGTGTTGGTCGTAAACTGGGCCATATCAATATTGTCGGCAGTACGTTAGCCGAATGCCGTGAAAAGCTGAAGTATATCGAGTTCGGTGATTCTAAGGGCAAATGGGTGGTTCCCGAGGTGGGCGTGATTATGGGCTCTGACTCTGATCTGCCTGTAATGAAGGCTGCTTGCGCTACTCTCGAGAAGTTCGGAGTCCCCTTTGAATGCAGCATTGTCTCTGCCCACCGTACTCCGCAGAAAATGGTCGAGTATGCTGAGAGCGCTGAAAGCCGAGGACTTAAGGTGATTATTGCCGGTGCTGGTGGTGCTGCTCACCTCCCGGGAATGGTTGCTGCCTCAACCGTGCTGCCTGTGATCGGTGTGCCTGTGAAGGGCAGTACTTTGGATGGTGTGGACTCGCTCCATTCTATTGTTCAAATGCCCCGCGGTGTTCCAGTAGCCACTGTTGCCATCAACAATGCCATGAACGCTGGTCTTCTGGCTATTCGCATGTTGGGTGTGGGCAACGCTGAGCTCCGGGGAAAGCTGGACAAGTTCCGCAAGGATAACTCTGATGAAGTTTACGCTAAGGATAAAGTTCTTCAGGAAAAGGGATATGATGCCTATAAGTGGAACTAGATCTAGTTGCTCTGGTGCATCTGTTTGTACATTTATATACTCTTCTATAGAATGTATGTGTACTTCCATAGGGTGTATATGGTATAGAACTTCATACCTGTATCCACACTAATACCATTAGTGTACCTCGCAGCGTTAATCCTCTCATCCAGTATCCGAAAATTGCTTGGGTCGAGTGCAAGTGTCCTGTTGTAAATGATGTTTATACTTTTTCTGAATTTGCTGGACCTCCTGCGCCAATAGCCAGCTCTCTGGCCTTGTATACATTTCGCCCAGTTCAATTAGTTCAGAATGTTGAAAACTTACTGTAAATCATCCATACTAGCAGCGTATATCCATACTAATGTCTGGCATACATACTAGTTTCTAACATAATAGCATCTGGCATACGAGCATCTCGCATACTAGCATCTTGCATCCATACTAGTATATGGCATGCTAGCACCATGTACCCAGTCTAGGTTCATACCTCCGATATCCAGGCCGTAATCACTTCTTTTATTGTAGATCCAATATCTCAACATATGTATTTTATTTCAAATCAGGAATTGGACGCACAAAATACAGATTCTATATATTCTAGCAATACAAAGACTATTGTAGCTAATTGCAGCATAATGGGCATGAGATGGGTGATCCCGGCAGATGCGTATGAAATATCTTAGGTAGTCCCGCCAAGTCCACCCGGAAGATCAGCATTCGCACATTTGTCACATACAAAGTACAAATAGACGTATGTAATAACTAAAGAGGTGGTACTGCAAGCAGTTCACTCCAGTTTGGGCAGATAAATATCTATTTAAATAAGTTTTCACAGTCCGTTTCTTACTGCGATGCACACTGAACACCTTCGGGGCGGCCATCATCCTCATACTCCATCTTGTCATCCTCAGCGTTCGGAATGGCATCGGGTTCCATATCAACCAACTCGACCTCCTCTGCGGCCTCGACATCATCACTCTTGATCGGAGGAGGCAGGACCTTGGTCAACAAAGCAGCCTGCTCCTCAGTAAAGCCGTTCTCGGGGAACACGACGTCGAACACGACGATCATGTTACCAAATGAGAGGTGGCGCTGCACAGGCATACCCTTCTCGGGTAAGTACTTGACCGAACCGGGCTGGATAATAGTTCCGGCGGGGAGAGGAACGTGGTAAAACTCGCCATCGAGCTGCTCAACATTAAAGCTGCCACCAGTCAATGCGGTGATCAAATTCAGCTTGACGTGGGTGAGCAGGTCGTTGCCACGGCGCTCGAAACGCTCGTGGGGCTGCTCCTCAATAACAAATACAACATCACCGGGCAGGATACCAGGACCAGAGTCACCCTCTCCCTCGAAGGTGATACGTTGGCCGTTCCTCATACCACGGTCAATGTGAAGCTCCAAAATCTTAGTCTCCTGGGTAGTCTTGTTGCCCTTACACTCCTTGCATCGGTCCTTCTCAGACATCTTCTCTCCCTGGCCCTGACAGTCCGGGCAGACAGCCTGGTACTGCTGGATCATAGGACCAATCTGTCTGGATACAATCTTAACACCCTGGCCATGGCAGCTGGAACAGGTGGTGACGTTTTTGCCACCCTTTCCGCTGCAGCTACGGCATGTAACAGTCTTTTTGAGCGACATCTTCATGCTCTTGCCCTTATAAAGATCCTCGAGCTTCACGCGGACGACATGGGTGATATCGGCCGAGCGCTTAGGGCCCCGAGGGCGGCTTCGGCCACCGCCAAACATGCCACCTCCGAAGAACTGCGAGAAGAGGTCATCAGCACCTCCTCCCATGCCGCCACCGGTCAGGCCATCCATACCATACTGGTCATAAGTGGCACGTTTTTCTTCATCCGATAGTACCTCGTAAGCAGCGGTCACTTCCTTGAACTTGTCGGCAGCCTCTTGGTTGTTGGGATTCTTATCCGGATGGTACCTCAAGGCAAGCTTACGATATGCTTTTTTGATTTCACTACCAGTGGCAGTGTGTGATACTTCAAGTGCTTCGTACAATGCTGTTTCCACCACCATTTTGTCGTGTACGTATGTATAGTGTACTTATGTCTTGCGTGAGTGTGGTGGAGTTCGTTCTGTAAACCGTGAAAAATATATGTTTTGTGGGTAGGGTTCTGGAAGCTTCCAGAAACACAAAGTCGCAGCCATAGTGCCACAAAATTGTAAACATCCCAGCGCGTGATATGTGTTTTTCGCTCACAAGTCCCGGGAATATGCAATATTTTTCAAGAATATCATGTAATGGGTAAGGGTGTATATGCATGTACTATATACATGTGAGTTCGATATTCGAGCACGCTAAGCGATAGTACTTTCTACACTTTTCTTTTCCATACTCCACTAGTGAATCAATTGATGTAGCAACTAACACATGTGGCATACCCGTCTTTTTCCGCGTTTTTGTGCAGATTCAAGCTAAGTTCTTTATGGAGAGTACCTCCTGGCAGTATGGGCCGAGTGCACATCAGTAATATTGGAGCGTGTGTTTGATTAGATGTACAATTCAGTATGTGCAGTATATTCATGAACGAGCATAGCGTGTGGATTTGTGCAGTTATACGTTTCGTGATGTGCATTCCATTGTGATAGTTAGTCCACAATTCATATTTATACAACACTTGCGTTACGCTACATCCTTTGGTCTATATCTCTCTTGATGTTATTTTGTAATTCTTATATGCATCTTCTAAAAACGTTAGATTCTAGTATGTGTTTCACTCACACCATGCTTAGCTAGAAGCCATCAGGCGAATATATATGTACCTGCTTATGATGTGAGATAGTCATCAAAAAGAAGGAATATTTGATATAAATTATCCTTCGCCGTCACTTACGTACCTACTATGCGCACCGAAAAGGTGTCGCGAATTGCGATTCATCTGATAAATATACCACCAAAGCTTCTGTGGCTTAACTAACTATGCATAGACATCATATGGTAGTGCTATCATGAATGATAGTTCTTGCGCAGTCTTTCTGATGCTAAATTACTCACTAATGAAATCTGAGTGGTGTGTATACATACATAAATTTGCCGTTATGTTACATCGAGCTATTTCCTAATTTCATATATCCCCTAAGACATACGTACACCCCCACACATATGTTTGATATGGCCGCACAATAATCTTATCTTGAATATTGAACTGTTCTAGTCTCACTTAGTATGACATATCTATATAATATATAGTTACTATGTAGCATGTAGATATAGATCAGACATATGTCTTGTTAACGGGACAGCAGATTAGGCAGAAATCGTAGTTCATTCTACTCAATTTGGAATATATCAGGTGTTATATAGTAATAATGCATAAATGAGAGGCTGTAACTCCATATATGTACACCGTGCTCTTTTGTGTACAGCCATACACTCAAATATTGCTTCATACTCCATGATAATCCCAAATTATCCCTATTTTTTACAGAGTTCGGATTACTGTGGTATGGATACTTCGTTCAAACGAGTCTCATATAGCTCGTTCGGTTTGTATTATTACCAGTTATATTATTCCGTTACAGTCCCCCTATTATTCTTTCAAAGCCCCCTCCGTTTTGACAAAGACCTTTCTGGCACCGCCTGGTGACCCCAACTTACCCCCATTTTTGACATGTTTCAGGTCATCACGAGATGGATACTAAAGTCCTGCTATATTCATATAGTTCATTCATTCGGCGCTATTTCTTGGTATATAATTCTAGTTTCATCTCCCTGAAATTGTCGAAAAGCCCCCTTCATTCTTTAAAATGCCCCCTCCGCTGCCCCCCTGCGCACCATGACAATCTCAAATTGCCCCCATTTTTGACATGTTTCAGGTCACTGTGATATGAATATTGGGAACAAGCGAGGTTTCTATAGCTAGTTTGGATTATATTATGCCTGGGTGTACTATTCCGTGCTTGTCCCCCTCGAATGCTCGCAAAGCCCCTTTCTATTTGAAAAAGCCCCCTCCGCTGCCCCCTATGCCCCCTCATATACGTGAAACGAATACTTGAGTAAGACAATTTTGATATAGCTCATACATTCGCAGTAGTTACCAAACATACTATTCCGTATTTGTCCCCCTCGAATTCTTGAAAAGCCCCCTTTATTTCGAAAATTGCTCATATATTACCCCATCTGTGCGTTAATAGTCCCCATTTCGCGTATATTTTGGGTCACCATGTGATGAATACTTCGTTCAAACGAGTTTCATGTAGCTCGTTCTGTTTGCAATACTACTAGTTATATAATTCCATTACAGACCCCCTCGATTTCTTTCAATGCCCCCTTCATTTTTCAAACTGCCCCCTCTTTTGCCCCATGTGCCCCCTTATAATCCCAAATTGCC
>JAKTRX010000032.1:0-54478 GCA_030579915.1 Starmerella bombi
AACCATTCATGCCCGCATTACAGAGGCATGAAGAGTGAACACAAAAAAAAAGCAAAAAAAAAAGAGCAACAAGTGTCACCATATGTATATCCCCCCTAGCTAGAACTTAAAGGAGCAGACAATAGGTCCTCCCCAATTTTCCAGCGTTTTTCACCGCACGCTTGCCTTTAGTTCAGGTATAAAGACGGGGAAAACCAAAAAAGCAAGAAAGAAAAGACAATTCTTTGCAAACAAGTAGATATTGTTCCTAGCGCGTTGTGGTATCACGCTTGTCCTTTAGTATCGGCATAAAGATACCAAAAAGAGCAGACGGTATGTCGCCGTCAATTATTTATACGCGGTACCTGTTTGGCAGAATACTTGCCGCTATACAGGCATCTTGCACTAAACCGGCAGTTTAGATTGTTGCATGCTCATCATTGGAACAGGCACCCACTTGTCACCCTCAATGAAGAGCTGCGCTTCGTCATGCACCACATTGTTTCGAATCAATGAGAACGAACCTGCTAAACTTACTGGCACTTCACTTAAAGATGCTGATACTATGGGCTTGAGAATGTCAGATTTGGCAGTAATCATCAGCTAATGAAGCGCGAGGTCAAATATCGCTTGGAAAGAAATGTTATTCAGTTTCTGGGAAGACTCTCTTGTAACATGAACTGCCAGTGTGTGTCCCGTCGGGCTACAATATCATCAAGTGTGGTTCCACTAACCTACACCATGCACAACACGACCTCCAATGGTCTGTGGAGAACAGTGAGTATGGCCCACAGATCTTGTACGTTTCAGTATAAAGACGGAGAAAACAAAAATAAACAAGAACGAAAAGACAATTCGTTGCCAACAGTTAGATATTATTCCTAGCGCGTTGTTGTACCACGCTTGTCCTTTAGCATAGGCATAAAGATACCAAAAAGAGCAGACGGTATGTCGCCGTCAATTATTTATACCCGGTGCCTGTTTGGCAGAATACTTGCCGCTACACAGGCATCTTGCAGCAATCCGGCAGCTTCGATGGTCGCATGCTCAACATTCAAACCGGGAACCCACTTGTCACCCTCAATGAATAGCTGCGCTTCGCCATGCACCAAATTGTTTCAACTCGATGAGAACGAATCTGCTGAACTTACTGGCAATTCACTCAAAGAAGCTGATACTAATGGAACTAAGAATGTTAGGCTTGACAATACCCTTAAGCAAATGAAGCGCAACGCTTAATACAGCCTCAATATAAGTTGTCTTCAGTTTTTAGAAAGGCTTTCCTCTACTAAGAACGAATGTATATCCCGACGAACTGCAAGATCACCAAATATGGGTACCCCAACCTACACAACACATACCCCCACTTCCACTGTATTGTGGGGAACACCGAAAACGCTACTTTCGCATTTTTCAAATCTAAACCTGAGAGGCCCCTTTTTTACGTTCAGAAACTCCGTCAAAGACTATGCTATCCATACGCTGGTCTAAAAAGTATCTGTGAAGCTATGGGTTCACCGGACCCCGGTGAATATTGGCAAACCATGGATCTGGAATGCAAAACCATGCCGCGGCATGGGGAATAGAGCTAGTGAATCTTTCCCTGAACTATAATACAAAGAGACCGAAAATATAAGGTCCATATATGAAGTCTATTGTGCATTATCTGTGGTAGCGCGCCATGATACTACTTTGTGTAACCGCCATCTCTATACACAAAGTAGGTTGAAGAGAACATAATAAATGCATACACAGTTTTAAAGCCTTCAGTTTTATAATACTCTCTATATTACATACTCTATATTGTATTAAATCAGAATGATGACTACTCTCTATTAGTGAATGAACATACATTCTAGTTAGATTGTTCATATAGTAAGATATCCTATACGAAAAATATTGCACCGCCACACCTCTCATGAGATAGACTAGAGTAGTACATATATTCCAACCGTTCCCTAGTAGAGGATACATTAGCGTAGGTGAATCAAACTGGTACTGTCGCAAGATCATACGGGTTTATTATATGGGCACAATTTGAATTCAACACAGTAGTTAGTGACGACCTAATAAATGTAAATAGCAAGTTTCATTGTAGTTCATTCCACAATATTATTGACTACCATACTAAACGTATGTATGCATATTGGCGACCATCACCTCTATCAAGATATGTTGATATATATATATATATCAAGGAGCACGAAAGCCAGGTATCCGTTGTTGTAACAATAAATGTAATCGCTATGACTTGCTCGCTAGATTACTTTATTCTTCGCATAGTGACTATAAATATGACATATACGGTGATTACTGGAAAATCACCAGGAGGAAGAGGAAGCATAAAAGGGGGGTTTTGAAAAGTGAAAGGGGCTTTGAAATAATACGAGGAGGGCGAAGACGAAATAATATACCTTTTAGCAGCGAAGAATGTATGAACTATATCACATCTGACCTGAATGCTCGTTCCAAGATGAACCGAAAAACGCCCTAAAATGTGGTATTTAGCGGTTATCAGATTATCAGGGGGCACAGGGCAGAACAAGTGGGCTTTTGAAAAATGAAGGGGGCTTTAAAAGAAATCGTTGGGAACGGACATATGCTACTATACTAGGAATTAGTCCAAAAATCTATAGCTCACAATTCTTCGGCTTAGGTATTCGTATTCGGTCGCAACATGTTGGATCAGCATGAAAAGGGGTCAATTTAGAGAAGGAAATGCTTCTAGGGAGATAGATCTGTGTATTTATATTCTCTGTTATCAAAAAAAAAGTTTGAGCATATGTGTGACCAACCCAATTAACTAGAAGATCACAAGCATCCTATTAATTACAAGCTTCATTAATTAGATATTCCTATTAGGAGCTGCATTCGCTGTACTTGGGTTAGGTTATATGAAGCCGGTGATAGCGAAAGTGCTGAAATCGGCCGTCCCTGGCTCTTCTGTGTCCGTTCAAGGATGGATACAGAGTGTGCGTCGTATGAAAAATGTGACATTTGTAGATATCACAGATGGATCAACTCCCACCGCTCTGAACCTAGTGTTCCCCAACATCAATCAGACTGCCGATTTGAATACTGGCAGCTGTATATCCGTTAATGGTGAAGTATGTGTATCACCTGGAAAGCAGCAGCAATTAGAACTCCAAGCCGAAAAAGTGGATGTGTTGGGACCAGCGGGTAGTGAATACCCCTTGCAGAAAAAATACCATTCTCGTGAATTCTTGCGCCAATTACCCCACTTACGGTGGAAAACACGCCAGGCCCAGCAGGTCCTGAGGTATCGTAGTTGGGCACTATCTCAACTTCAACAATTTTTCACTAGCAGAGATGTGTTCCAAGTGAACTCTCCAATTATCACGAGTTCTGACTGCGAAGGAGCAGGTGAGACATTTGCAATTGCAGACAGCCAGAAATTCTTTAAAAAACCAGCCTACTTATCCGTAAGCTCACAGCTTCACCTCGAAGTTTATGCTGCCTCGCTATCTCGGGTATGGAACTTTGCACCGGCGTTCCGAGCTGAGGCTAGTGATACTAACCGGCATCTTTCTGAATTCTGGATGGTAGAGGTAGAACTAGCCTTTTTGGAAAGCCTGGGTGAACTCACCAAGTTCTGTGAAGACATGACTGGCTCAATTTTGCCCTCTGGTTCTGCAGCCGATGATTTGTTGGCGTCTAAGCGTAGTAAGGAAGATAGGGAAAAGTTGGAGCATAGGTGGAAACTAGTGGAGTCACCTTGGACCACAATATCATACACGGAAGCTATTGATATGCTCAACCGCCATGGTAGACTACCTGAACTAACTTGGGGTGGCGATCTGCCATCTGAACACGAAAAACTACTTGCCAATGAGATAGTGAAAGGTGCGGTAGTAGTCACTGATTATCCAAAATCATTAAAACCGTTTTATATGAAACAAAGCTCAACGAACACAGCGGTATCCTCAACTTCACCGCCAACAGTAGCTTGCTTTGATGTTTTATTCCCAGAAATTGGTGAAATAGTAGGAGGATCTATGCGTGAAGATGATTACGATACGCTGGTGGCAAATATGAAACGACTTAATATGGATACTGCTGCTTTAGATTGGTATCTGGAGCTCCGTAGGTTTGGTAGTTTCCCACACGGAGGATACGGTCTCGGCTTTGAAAGAATAGTTACATTCCTGACGGGTATGGACAATATTAGGGATGCCACTGGCTTTATCCGCGGGTTCGGTCAATTACCTTGTTGAGCTTATCTGGCTTCAATTGAGTTAATAATTAAACCTAAGTTATTTATCCAGCATAAAACTGGCATGGTAGTAGGTAAGGTAGACCAGTACAAAAAAAATACTAATGCCTTCTTTACCGGCAGGCTATGACTGGGATTCAGACAAAGATCGTAATATTCGTGTTTACGAAAGAAGTATCAGCAACAGTGCCGATACATTCGCTACTTTACCGGAGGTAAGCATACAGAAAAACAGCAATAGAAGAGGCATGAGAAGTAATAGTAGTACCAGCAGCAGTATACACAGCTCTAAAAGTCAGAAATTTGAAGTCACCACTGAAACTCATTTACTGAAAGATATCCCATCCAGTGAAGATGAATGCTATGATAATGCTTTTGAAAGCTGTTCGTTGAGCACGAGTCCTGAGTATGCCACTATTTCGAAAAAAGATATACTGCAATACCACGATATGATTGTTTCTCGTAGCATTGCCGATGCCAGGCAAATCCTAAAAGAAGCACTGAAAGAACACCAAGGCGATCCATGTCTACCACATGGAAAACTTGACATAATGAGGGATATACTGCAAAGAACTGACCCAGTTATGTGTAGTAGCCAAAAATCGATGTGTTTGATGTATACCTTGAAGTTTGAGGCTTTTTTGATTCGAGATTGGTCAATTTACTCGGAGGTAAGATCAGTCACACGACCAATCGACGAAGAGGGTGAGGATTACGAGACTTTTCGGGTTTACTTTTTGGGCATATTATGGTCATGTATGGGTGCGGCTATGGATACATTTTTCGCTACCAGGTACCCGAGCATTTCACTTGATGCTGGTTCAATTTTGATTATGTTAGTTTACTCCGGAAAACTTTTCGCCAAGCTTCCAGTACTTTATATTCCACTGTTGTGGAAAGGCAAACGATTTTATATAAACTCAGGAACCCCTTGGACTTTCAAAGAGCAGATGCTAGCTACACTAGCGATGTCCGTAAGCGTAGGATCACCATATTCACTAAAGGCGATAGTTAGCCAGCAAAATCCACGTTTTTTGGGAATCAATGCAGCCTATAACTTTGGATACATTCTCATGCTAACTGCTTCTTCAAACTTTATGGGTCTGGGTATAGCCGGTATTATGCGAACCTTTTTGGTTTATCCCACTAGGTGCATTTGGTACAATGTACTGCCAACTATTGCCGTAAACCGCGCATTAGTGAACGGGGAAGAACGAAGTTCTGTCAATGGGTGGAGACTTACAGGTGCGGAACTTTTTGGACTAACGCTGTTGCTAAGCTTTTTATGGTTTTGGGTCACCAATTATGTATTCCAGTCATTGAGTTATTTTGACTGGCCAGCTTGGATTGCACCCAGAAATGTGCATGTGCAGGCCATCACTGGCTGTATCACTGGCCTGGCTTTTAACCCGATAAATACATTCGATTGGAATAACATTGGGGCTGTCTCCGTAATGACCCCGCTATTTGCTCAGATGATGACCTTTATAGGCATGATTGTGAGCATGTTAGCCATTATTGTGCTATGGTATGCAAATATAAGCTGGACTTCGTATATGCCAATAAATACCACCGCACTCTATACCAATAAAGGGAAAGCCTATGAGGTACGTAGAGTCCTTGATATTCCTGGCTACAAATTCAACGAAGAGAAATACCAAGAATACTCACCTCCATTCTGGAGTGCTGGCAGTTTGACGAATGAAGGAGCGTATTTAATGATGTACACCGGCATGGTTGTGTACTCCATACTCAACTATAGCTGGGAAATTATCAGAGCAGTGAAATTGTTCAGTAGCAGCTTCGTGTCTAGTTGGCGATATAGTGACCGAGGTGGAAGCTTAAGGTCATATAATGACCGGTTCAGTAGAGCCCAGTGGAAATATAAGGAAGTTCCTGAATGGTGGTTTTTAGCTGTTATGGTGTTGTCGTTAGCGGTAGCAATTACGATGATCGAACATTTCACGTTTACAGAAACACCAGCCTGGACAATATTCTTCGGCATCGGTATTTCTGTGGTATTCTGCGTACCGTTTGGATATTTATACTCGACTACATGCATCCATTTCGAAATTAACACATTATTTGAATTGGTAATTGGTCTAGCAATTCCAGGAAATGCTAACGCACTTATGGTTTCCAAGGTTTATGCTGCCAATTTTTTTTCTCAGTCTAGCAGTTTCATCACCAACCAAGTTCAGGCGCATTATACTGGAATCGCCCCGCGAGCACTTTTCCGAGCTCAAATCGCATCTGTAACTGCTAGTGTTCTGGTGAAAGCAGCACTTTCATATTGGGTTATATCTCCCAATGGTATCCCTGATCTGTGCGATCCCTTGAATAGAGACAAGTTCAACTGCCAGACACAGAGGAGCTTTTTTAACCAAGCAATCCAGTGGGGTACTATTGGACCCCGAAGAATATTCGGAGGAATGTATCCTATGCTCAAGTACTGCTTTGTGGCTGGAGCAATATACCCCATTCCATTTTGGCTAGCCCGTAGGTATATCCCTCGGTATACCTCCAAAATGGATTTTCTGCTGCATAGTTTCCACGAAATGGCACTTCTTGCTGGAGTCAGCTGGGCCCCTAAGTCGCTACAGTATGTTATTGGCGTGACATATGTGAACTTGTTGTTCAACTGGTATATCAAGCGGAGGTTCCCACGCTGGTGGCAGAAATACACCTACACCTTTGGTCATGCCATGGATGTAGGTGTTGGTTATTCTGGATTGATAATATTTTTTGCAACGGAGTACAATCGCCAAATCTCCATTAGCTGGTGGGGGAACAATAAGCCTTTCGAGGTTGGCGATGCACATGGACTAGCCCTCAAGAAATTACCTAGCAGAGGATACTTTGGACCCAAGCAGGGGTCATTTCCATAAAAAGTATCTACATTGAATAGTAATACTGAATACTGTAGTCAGTTAATTCAGGAAGTATAAGGCCGCTATCTCCTTACACCAGAAAATTATTGAATCAGTAACACACAATACTAGGCAATGCTTTTCGTTAGCTTGGAGTTATGACGTAGTAAACTATGCTAAATATATTTCAGCCCAAAATATACCAGTGTGCTCGATATGATTACAGCTATTACTGCCCCCCAGATCATAGGAATCACATCGATAGGTATTAACCCCCATTGCATCGGGCTCAAATGAACATAAAAAGGCACTGAGCTGACATTATTACCACATAATGGAATAATATCCTGTGTAGAACCAGTCACTACCAAATACCCATCACTGTACGCGATACTCAAATCGGCGGGGTAACTAGCAGGCCAGCAAACGCGGGCCAAGTATTTTCCGGGAGTCCGCAAGGAAAACCTCTGGCGTTGTGACGATCCAGAATCAAACGAAAATGCAGATTGATAGGGTATAAGTGGCAGAATCAGGTCACTCTTGGCATGATCCATAGGTACATGATTAAATAAAACCGTTTCTGTGTTCCCCAAAACGCATACACTTAAATATAACCATGTTAAGAAATGGATCATTACAGGAGCACGTTTAGGAGTTATGGCAGTTCAAGCAACTCTACCAGTAGTTGTGACAGTCCAGTAATGACGACGCGGTAACGGCAGTAGTCACGGTAACGGCAGCGATACCAGTGACAAGCACGATGCTAGTAATAGTGTGGGGTTCCGTAGCACTAAGGTTAGGTACTATGACGAGCGGGAGTGAATTAATAGCAGAAACGCTACACGCATTAGGCGTATTGCATGTATTTGGAATTGTAGGAATTCCCATAATTGAAGTTGCAGAAGCCTGTTTGGCGCGTGGCATTCATTTCTATGGTTTTCGTAATGAGCAGAGCGCTGTATACGCAGCGTCTATATATGGATACCTTACCGGTAAACCAGGGGTATGTCTAGTAGTTGGGGGTCCCGGTGTTGTGCATGCATTAGCGGGAGTAGAAAATGCTATTGCCAACCGACTTCCGTTGTTTCTACTGGCTGGTTCTTCAGAGACCTCATTGAGAGGTTTAGGGGCTTTCCAGCAACTTGATCAGATATCCTTGGTGAAATCGGCAGGTGCAAAGTATGCGGAACAGCCAGCGAGGCTAGATCTATTGCCTTCGATGATGTACCAGGCGTATAGGCTCTCTCATTACGGTAAACCGGGAGCCACATACATCGACCTACCGGCTGACTTAATAACCGGGAGCAGCTCAATTGCCATACCGTTGGCATTGAAATCCCCAGTACCACCACCTCGCTCCCTTGCAGACCCTCAACTAGTGGCTTCTGCTGCATTGGCTCTGAAGGAAGCCCGGTTTCCGTTACTCATCATTGGCAAGGGAAGTGCCTGGTCTGCACCAGCAGTCAGGAAGCTGCAGACTAATGGAAAGCTCGCCTTTCTACCTACACCTATGGGAAAAGGTGTAGTATCCGACTTAGCTGAGCCGAATGTTAGTGCCTGCCGCTCACTGGCCCTGAAGACCGCTGATGTGGTTCTGGTGCTGGGTGCCCGCTTGAACTGGATCCTTCATTTCGGGAAGTCGCCGCGGTTCCATAGCAATGTCCAGTTTATTCAGGTAAGCAATGTGGCAGAAGATCTTGCCGCTATGGATAACAATATTGGTTTGGTTGGTGATGTTTCGTTGGTGGCCGAACAGCTAGCTGCAGAACTAGCGGATTGGAGTGCACCGCCATTGCCCTCGAGCTTACTAGCGAAACGCAAAGCTAACGAGACACGAGCAGTAGCCCAGGAGTGTCCTCCAGAACTACCAAATAATGCATCCACTGCTGATCACGGTGTTCAACCATTACAGTACCATACGGTCTATGCAGTAATACGCGAAACACTGCAAGCGTATGCGAGCAACAAACGGATTGTTTATGTCAGTGAAGGTGCAAATACCATGGACATCAGTCGCAGTAGCTTCCACCTAACGGAGCCACGGTGCAGGCTGGATGCTGGCACCAATGCCACCATGGGTGTTGGGATGGGATATGCGATCAGCGCTAAAGTAGCAGACCCCGAATCACTGGTGGTTGCTATCGAGGGAGACTCTGCGTTTGGGTTCTCTGCCATGGAAGTAGAAACGGCGGTTCGGTACAAGCTACCCATGATCATTTACGTGATGAACAACTCCGGGGTTTACCATGGTGCTGATCCCAATATTTATACTACAGACAAGCAATTACCATCCACGGCACTGGGATTGCAGACCAGGTACGACGAATTAGCCACCAGCTTGGGGGCACTGGGGTTCGAGGCACGTACATTACCGCAGGTCAAACAGGCCACTATTGATGCGCTGAATGCGAACCACGTAGCCGTAATCAATGTGATCCTCGATCCCGCCAAGGATAAGGTGCTCGAGTTTGCATGGATGGCGAAGCTATAACTCGTGATTTGCCCGCATCCGTACGCCTCGCTCTACGCTACATTTCTAGGTCCGAAATTATATATTTGATGGTATTAACCGCAGCATTTAATGATGCTAGCGAGGAATTACGAGGCCACTTTCTACATATAACTTACATTTTTGAGTGAATTCGTGATATTCACGTATCGCGTTTATCGCGTTTTTGTCCGTGCGTAGAAATGAAGGGCTAGGCAAAAAAGTAGGTGAGGTGGTTACCACTTTAAGCCACTGACAACACCCCAGCCCCAACATAAACAAACGGGAAAATAGATAAGATCAAGAATTTCCTTTTTCTACAGTCAAGAAAACCACCCAGCAGACACGCAATAGCATAGTGGAACACTAGTGTATCTGTTACTATGCAGACCTACCTGAATAAGGAGAATGAATTGCACAATAGCCAAAGGCATAGTAGACGCCTGCGGCACAGCCCCTCGATGTTCTCTCTCAAGTCAATTATCCGTATGAAACGATCCCCGTCAAATGAGAACATCCCAATATCCCAGCCCACCCTTGATGACTGCAGTCTCGAGAAAGTTCGCAATAAGGTGAAGCACAGCCCCTCCATGTTAAGCATTAATGGTCCCAATCGAAGACCGGAATTGGTATCAGATAATGAGAAAAGGCATTCCCTGGAACTCCTTGAGTACTCTAGGACGCCGGAACTTGTTACTGATATTGATTTATTTGCTGATTCTCCCACCAGTCATTTCCAGCAAATCAACCTCAACCACACATCTGCGGTGTACGTCCTGCAAAAGCTACAAATCCATAAAATTTTGAGTCGGTGTTGCTTGCCCGATGGATCGTGCTTCCTACCCATCACCGATCTTTATTTGGAGAAACGCTCCGATCTTGAAGGTGGGTATCGGTGTGCACTGGAAATGCCTCTATGCGGCACCAGTCTGGACCGCACGATCTTCCACGCACCCAGAGATACAGTAGCAGTTCTGTTGAAACTATGTGCTCTCCTCGCCCAGGGCGAATCTTATGCACAGTTTGAACATCGTAATTTACACGCGGGAAACATCTTAGTGGAGAGGGATGCGAAAACAGGCCATGTGTCGCGGATTGCTGTGATAAACTGTGAATTGGGCCGGATCAACCATGATTCCCACACCTTGTGTACCCCCTTAGATCATCCCATGTTCTACCGTCCACGCTTGCCGGTGTTAGCGCAGATGAGGAGACAGGTTAGTAAACCCGAGGCATATACACCTTCCACTAACGTGGCGTGGCTGGTATATGTAGCCCGGTTTCTCTACAATAGTTGTCCCAGCAATGAACTAAAGCGATTAGAAGCAATTTTGGAGCCACGATGGAGGGTTCGACGGAAGCCTCGATCAGCTACGGAAGCGTACAGCTTGTTCATGAAGGGAGCCAGCGCACAGTAAATAACCGCGGTACGATACCACGCGGATTAATGTAATGCAAATACCATATGTATATTTTAATGATGATTCTATTTTACCTTAAAGTACCTTGCAAAGCTCGAATTCTGCATCACGTCCAATTCGAACTTCACGCCGGGGTAGTTCTCTGGGAACGGCAAGGATTTGGACATTCTGTGGCCGCGGAAGTCGCCATCAGACGCCGACGATGGATTCATACCGACCGATCGACACACCGCAGAGTAGACATCGATATTATCAAACGGGGTAAAATGCCCACCGGGGAACGCAGGGCCCTGAGCTAAGAAAAGAGCTCTCATAAGTGGTTCGGTGCGGTTGTACCCATGAACACCCTTCAGAAAGTAATCATGGTCCATATCGTCCCACTGGTCATGAGTCAACAGGCTGTACCCAACCTCAGGAACAACGTACATGGGAGCCAGACGGTGCCGGAACCTGCCATACACCGATTTGTCCTTATTAGTGTCGTTTTCGTCTTCATCGTCGCCATCATCATGGTCGTCATGATCGTCCTCATCGTCATCATCATCGTCATCACCGTGGCGTTTCATCATCTGCCCCTCTTTGGCCAACTTACCTGTGGTAAAATGCCAGTCTTCCGGCATGGCATCCGACTGGTACACTTTAAACCCACTGTTTTCGGGTTTGCGGGCAGCCCTGCTAGCCGACCTAAAAGCGAGATCGAAATCCCGTGTTTTGTTGAATCGCAAGCCTGCCAGTGGCCAGCCTCGATTAGTGGAAACCTTATCATAGTTTGAGATAATGTCGTCCAGAAACACCAGCCGGTCATTGCTAGTAGGCGCCATACCGTGGTCACTGACAATGATCAAATTGACTATATCGGTGAGGTTTCGTTGCCTGAGCCCCTCTCCGATTGTTTGCAGGAAGTCGTCGACGTTTCCCAGCTCTTTCTCCAAGGCTGGCCCGGAAACTCCAGTCTTGTGCCCCACAGTGTCGATATTAGGAACATACGCCAGCATTACCTGGGGCATGCTGGTTCCGCGGTCGAACCACTCTAGAATATGCTGCGCCTTCTCATCAAGTGGCTCGCTACGATTGAACTTGCTCACTTCGTCGGGTGCATCCGATCCCCAGTCTGCCTCGGACCCCGGCCACATGTGAACCGCTGTTTGCAGCTTGTTCTTTTTAGCAGTTATCCACACCGGCTCACCACCCCAGTAACGTCTGTCGTGCGACTTCTCCGGGTTTGTATTCACGAACTCCAGGTCCAGCTCAGGATCGTAAAAAGTGTTGCCTACAATCCCATGGTTCACCGGGTACATTCCTGTGATTAGAGTCCAGTGGTTCGGGAAGGTTTGCGAGGGAAATGCAGGCAGCATGTACGGTGGAGCGAATCCTGTTCGCGTAAGGTTATGGAGGTACGGCGTCCTGCTTTCAGAAATGTAATGCGGGTGCATTCCATCCAGCGAGATCATCAATGTGCTCCGCCTGAATTTATGGGTGCCATTGTGAAGAACCGCGCTCCGATCCAAAGGCTCAGCTAGAACCGGGCGGTAGAAGTCGGAGGGAAGCCTCGAAGACCGATGATGGAAGCTAATAAAAGCACCAATAGCCACCAGCGTGAACGCGACTCCAATGATTATGGAAACCAAGTTTTTAGAAGACTGGCGCACCGATTGGGCCAGCTTTCGGTGGACTTCAGCCTGTCGCTCATCCTCAGTTACGTTTCCGTTCGGGTCGAGGGTGTCCAGCTCGACGTAGTTCGTGGACCCGAAATGAGCCAGCCGCGGAGGCGGTTGCCCCATAATTAGAGCCACACTGTCGTCGTCGGCCTCCTGTTCCAGTCGGGAGTAGCGTGCCGACATGTGCAGAAGTGGAGCTGGTAGGGTAGACTTATTAGGAATGTGGGTAGAGGTGAGTTGATCGGTCGGTCGTGAAAGAGTGGCCCCTTGCCCCTAGGGTCTCAGGTCGGATGGATGTGGTTTTCCACCACATGTCTCCTCAGCGCGTCAATCCGGCCGAATCGCCTGTTAATTCCCCAATATGCGCATACCTTACAGACATAAACTTTCCGGTTGTGCGTGGCCACGTAATGCCTGGTACAGTCCGATAAAGTGAAAAACCCTAACGCCGACCACGGACAGGTCTCATCCGGACAGACCCACGGTCTGAACAACGGGCCGTGTTTAGCATCAAGGTGAGCAGCAAAATTGAAGTATGTTTTGAAGTGTTCGTGGCAGCATTGCATTCTTCGTTTAGGGTTATCTACGAGGTCTTTCTGGAGCTGGAGCTGGCCAACTCGGTTAGTCGCATAGCGATAAGCAGGTAACTGCCGAGGCATAAGACGAGGAAAATTGATTTTGCATGGTGATTTGTGCATCATGAATGTGATTTTATCCGGCGTGAATCGTATCCGTTGTCTTTTAGCAGCATATGCTACTTTCGTGCCGTCCTTCACCCCTTGCTCACATGCTTCTTGGAACTGAAGGTTGCTGTCAAATTCGTAATATCCTGCTTCAAAAGTTGGCTTGCGTTTCAATTTTAATGGGCTAATAGTTAGATGGGGTGACATATCTCTAGAATCATAGTAGTGCCGGAGCGGATCCTCTATTACTGTAGGTTGGTTGGGAAATCTATATCCATCAGCCATTTCATTTTGCCCCATTGGGCATGACCATTTCTGAGAACCCGGAACGAACTTAACTGAGTCATTAGTGAGAATGGAGGGATGTTGCGACAGCGTAGATACTGTGTCCATCGTGTCCTCGTCGTCGGATGAACTGAACGCAAGGTATTGTTCCATTTCATAGTTTCCCTGGGAACATGGTTTTAAGCTAGCGCTACCACTGTCGTTTATGACTAGTTCGAGTCTGGGAGTGGGAGTAGCATCACACTGTCTTATGTCTATAAACCCATCGTAGGCATCTGGAAATATAGGACTAAAGTAATCTAGATATTCGGGGACTTCAAAGGGGATATCAAGCATGCAATTTCGCCCATATGAGATGGGCTTATATATTGGAGCAACAAATCGGCGATCTCTAAAGTGGTCTGAACTGCCATGGTCTGGATTTGAGGTCATTAGCCTCATACATACAATATGAGGCACTAACACCCTTCACATGCTATTCATTGTTGATATAGTTGCTATTGAGCAGATATACAGAGGAAGTAGAAAAAAAAAAGTATATTTCATGATCGTGGTGTTCCCAGACATTGCCGACCCCCTGGCTATGGATACCTTAGGAGTATTTCATACAAATGAAAAATAATATAATGAAAAGTAATGTATCGAAAAATATAATGCAGCATAGTATATTAATGTATTTTAATTGGTGATAAATTAAATTAAGTTAGTCTGTACATGGTAGGATATGCAACATGATTAGCATCCATATGCTCACTCCTCATCAATGATCTCGAACTCATCGGCAGCGACATCAATCACTACCACGTTATGTGAAACAAGCCTGACGACGTCGGCACTAGTGAGAAGGCCGCAGAAGCGACCATTTTGACAGAATACTACGATTCTGATCCCCAATTCTGTGATCGCTGAAACAACCATTCGAAAACTAGAACTGGGACTCAGCACTAATGTCGGCTCCTCTGCACCGGTACGGGCGACAATCAGCTTCAAGTACTCATTATTAGGTCCTAGAACAGGTACGCAAGTATGTGGGCAATGTGGCAATGGCCGATCTTCTAATGTAGACACCACGTTAGTAGTCATAATTGCGCTTACACTCATGTTGGGCACTGCAGTAGTAGTAGCATTAGGCAGTGCGGGCAGTTGTTCTTCGACTTGCCACGCTGAATAAATGCTTCTGGAGTCACCACCGAAGGTGTCACTAACCCATTTTGACACAATGACACCAGTCATGATCGGTACGATAAAAGTCAATGCACCCGTAGTTTCGAACATAAGAACCACTGAGGAAATGGTCAATCTAGTGACTCCGGCCAGCACTGACGCAGCTCCTACCAAGGCATAGACGCCCGGTGTGATGCAATGCTGCCGTTCATCCGGGCAGAACGATGTACTTAGGATAATTGGTAGTCTTTCCAGTACAGCCGACATCAGCAGACCCATCAAACGGCCGCCTAAAGCTCCTACCACAATGCTGGGAAACAGAATTCCCGAGGGAACAGGGAGTGTGAACGATAAGGGCGCCAGTATTAATGCACCGAGAAGCGTGGCCAGTAAACCAGCTACATGTGAATTACTGCACAAATTGGTTGATACTTTGGCAATCGCCCCAGATTCGTCTTGCTCAGAAGCACACTCAGCAAACAACGCAGCCAGCAGTTCCATAGACGGCATCCGGCTGATTTCTGAAAAATACGCCGCTCCAGCAGTAATAGCTGCCAACAGCCCCACACTTGTACAGGGATACCGAGCATACCACGTTCTAGCCACTCCAGAAAACTTGCCGACAGCAGCTCCATATATCCCCCCAATAGCACCCAGCAGCGCGAACGGCACCAACTCAACAGCATGCCATACCCGGTCGAAGCTCACCCTGAACAGTCCTGTTTCAGGCAGTAGCAAACCACCCCAAGCACTGGGCATGGAGGCAATACTGCGCAGCACCACCGTAGCCATCACAGCCGATACGAAGCACATCCAAACGGCCCGTTGGGGCAGAACATTGGCCTCCACTACAAAGATCTCGACAGCAAACAGCACCCCCCCCAAGGGAGCACTGAAAGCTACAGCAATGCCGGTAGCAGATGCAGCCAATGCCATATCTCTACGTCGGGCCTCACTTAAAGGCAAAATAGCAGCTAGCACACTCACAGTGATCACAGCTACGTGTGCCAACGGCGCTTCTTGCCCCACCCAGAGCCCACTGGCTGCAGCCAGTACAATTCCGCCCAACTTAACAACTAAAGTACGCGGTTCTAGCAAATGGGGCACATAAAATCCCTGGAAATAAGATTTCAGGCCAGTTATTCCACTCATTGCCGCTCCAGGGGCTACGTAGGCCACTAACGCGGCTGATCCCAATGCGTACAGAACGGATAGACTTAAGTAAATAAAATAGCCACCAAACTTCGGCCATGGGTGCCAATCGTCCGCACAAGCTGGTCTCGACAGGTACCATCCCGATTCGCAGTAGCCCTCCCGAAGGGTTTCCAGCCACAGCGTGGTGGTGCTAACTACGCTTCCGAGAACAGCCACAGCTCCGCTCATACACACAAGAACTCCCCACTCACTAATCCGTAGCCTGGCTCTTTCTGTGGGGGTCATGGACTTACGAGCGGCAGCATCCTTGGCCCGTTCCGACGGCCACGAGATGGACAGCATGTTACGTCACACAATCTCGCCAGTAGATGTAACGGAGGAAGAGAATTGCCGCTCCAACACGGGCGATCCAAGACGTATCCAAGACGCACTTTACAAGGCTATATAATATGTGTATATAATTAGGCAAACACACGTTGCCGGCTGAAATGCCGGGAGAGATTCCCAGACACAGATCGGATAATGGAGATTTAAAAAAAATGCCGATGCAAACACACAGGAACAAAATCACAACCGCAGCGATGCGCAACCGCAAAAACGGAGGGTGTTATGAAAAATCCATCCGTTCCCTGCGATTGGAGGAACCATCGTGTGAGTGCTGGCAGGTATTAAACTTGCTGGGGGAGAAGGGTAAGGAGCTTCATTGTACTGAAGATGTCGGATGCCGGCAGGCGAGACGCAATGTCAATCTCGTCCTTGCTTTCGGACGCTCCACCTCCCACAAAACAGGTTGCAGTAGCGTCCGAGTCTGTTCTGCGTGAGGACATGAATATTTCGCTCCCAGAGGACCCTGAAGCTGCCGAGGCGGCCAAGAGGCTGGTGGAGAGATTTAGAATGCTCCAGCAAGAGAGCAATACCAGCAAACATCTGACAGAACGGCTTACGGCTGCCGCAAACCTGGCAAGTGACGGTGCCGACCTGTTTATTGCCGATGCACATGCCAAACTCCACGAACAGGCCGTGATGAGGGCCAAGGAAGCCAAGGCTAAGCCGGTGACTACCCGTGCAAAAAGTGTAGGCGATGCGACTGAAGGCGATTCTAAATCCAAGAGCCGGAAGAGCCGCAAAGTCGAGCACGAGTTCGTGCCTTATGTGCCTATTGCCCCCGCTGCCGGTGCAGCACCCACGCAGATTAAGCCGAAACCGGGAAAACTGGACTCGTCAGATGAGAATGATGGCAAAAAGCGGAAACGCCGGGACGACAGTGCCGGCAGTGGTGCCGACAGTGCTGGAAATGGTGTTGCTGCAGGTGGTGGCAGCGCTGGCGGGCCGTCTGGTCCCGAGCCCCGGAAAAAGTCCAAAAAGTCAGCCGGAAACGACACTGAAGAGGAGGCTAGCAAGAAAGGCGCGTCTAACCAACGCCGCGAGCGTCAGTACAAGTCCACGTTCGAGGGAATCTGGCGTGACATTGCTCGCAAAGAAATTCCCAAAGCTCATAAACTGTATATGATTGGCAGCACCGTGAAGCTCTCGAACTGCCGCAAAACGGCCACGCTAGCTGCCAAGGAGGCTCGCAAGTGGCAGGTGAAAACCAACCGCAACGTCAAGGACATGCAGACCAAAGCCAGGCGTGCGATGAGGGAGATGATGAGCTACTGGAAGCGAAGCGAGAAAGAAGTCAGGGACTCACGCAAGAAGGCTGAGAAAGAAGCACTGGATAGTGCACGCAAGGAGGAAGAGGAGAGAGAAGCCATGCGCCAATCTCGTAAGCTCAATTTCCTCATCACTCAGACCGAGCTGTACTCGCATTTCGTTGGATCCAAGGGCAAGAACCCAGAGGGAGGCGATTCTGAAGCTACTCCCAGCGCTCTCAAGGGTATCGACTTCGACAACGCCGACGACGAGCAGATTCGCGCTGCAGCCGCTGCAAGTGCACAGAGTGCTGTCGATAAAGCCAGGGACCGAGCGAGCCAGTTCGACGACCCGTCCAAGGCTGCCGACGATGGGTTCCAGAACCCAGACTCACTCGGGGACAAGACTATTGCCCAGCCCAAGCTGCTGAGCTGCCAGCTCAAGGAGTACCAATTGAAGGGCCTTACGTGGCTGGCCAATTTGTATGAGCAAGGCATCAACGGTATTTTGGCCGATGAAATGGGTCTTGGTAAAACCGTACAGTCGATCTCGGTGATGGCGTACCTGGCCGAGGTGCACAACATCTGGGGTCCGTTTCTGGTGGTGGCTCCCGCATCGACTCTGCACAACTGGCAGCAGGAGATCACTAAGTTCGTGCC
Organism: Starmerella bombi; assembly: GCA_030579915.1. Classification (NCBI taxonomy): domain Eukaryota; kingdom Fungi; phylum Ascomycota; class Dipodascomycetes; order Dipodascales; family Trichomonascaceae; genus Starmerella; species Starmerella bombi. The sequence continues at coordinate 18,229 of JAKTRX010000032.1, forward strand.
TGAATTCAAAGTGCTGCCCTACTGGGGATCCAACAAGGACCGTAAAGTGCTGCGTAAGTTCTGGGATCGCCAGCAACTGCGGTACACCAAGGACTCGCCGTTCCACGTCCTGGTCACCTCGTACCAGCTGGTGGTGGCCGACGCACAGTACGTGAACCGCATCAAATGGCAGTATATGATTTTAGATGAGGCCCAGGCCATCAAGAGCAGCAGCAGCAGCCGGTGGAAGAGTCTGCTTAGCATGCAGTGCCGTAACCGACTGCTGCTAACAGGAACGCCCATTCAGAACTCAATGCAGGAGCTGTGGGCTCTGCTCCACTTCATCATGCCAACACTGTTCGATTCTCACGAGGAGTTCAGCGATTGGTTCTCGAAGGACATCGAGTCTCATGCAACGAAAAACAAGGAGCTCAACGAGGCCCAGCTCAAACGCCTGCACATGATTCTGAAGCCGTTCATGTTGAGGCGAGTCAAGAAGCATGTCCAGCAGGAGTTGGGTGATAAGATTGAGATCGATGTGTATTGCAACCTGACACCGAGACAGCGGCTCCTTTACAAGCTGGTCAAGTCGCAGATCTCGATTAGAGACCTGCTAGAGCACGGCTCCTCGGGTGACGACTCTGCTTCGCTCATGAACCTGGTTATGCAGTTCCGGAAAGTGTGTAACCACCCAGATCTCTTTGAGCGCCAGGACGTGTACTCTGCCTTCTCGTTTGCCAAGTTCGGTGACACCAACGACTTTTTGCGCGAGGGAAACACACTATCACTGGCTTATACTGCCCGAAACCTGGTGGAGCTCAACTTGCCTAAGCTGATAGCTACCGGTGGTGGTGTTCTGGATGCTCCTGGGCCCGACTCCGATGCTGCGCTCCGCAACCACACGCTCAGCAAGTTCGTTATTCCTCTGTCACCGGAAAACGAGTACACCAAGACCGTGTCGAAGTTCAGCAATACACCCGCTGGCGATATTGTTCGACAGGTCCAGCTGGGCATTTTTGAACGCACTTTGGAGTCCACCAATTCCCGGCCCAGCAACCTCCTACTTGACAAGGTTGACTTGAGCAAGGAGGACTTTAGCAAGGAGGCCGAGTTAATCAACAGCGACTTGTCGTCCATCTCAGAGAACTACCTGGTGGACAATTATATAAAGGTATTCGATCCTGCCTTCCACGAACGAGTGACTGCGCCTCCGATTCCCTGCTTTGCACCCGAGCGGTCGTTCTATCTTCAACAGCAAAGTTCATTTCAGACGCCGCAAGTGTTGTTTCCACTGTCGCTGGACGAGGAGTGGCGACGGCACCAGCATCATATGCCTACGACTCCGGGTTACTTGCCCGATAACGGAAAATCTGGCTTTACTACCATTTCTGTCCCGAGTATGGCGAAGTTCATAGCTGATAGCGGCAAGCTCCAGAAGCTGGACGAGCTTCTGGCCCAATTGAAGAAGGATGACCATCGTGTGCTCGTCTATTTCCAGATGACTCGTATGATGGATCTTATGGAAGATTATCTCACTTACCGTCAGTATAAGTACCTCCGACTGGACGGTTCTTCGAAGCTGGGCGACCGCCGAGATTTGGTCAATGACTGGCAGACTAGGCCAGAGCTATTTGTGTTCCTGCTATCCACGCGAGCAGGTGGTCTTGGTATCAATCTGACCGCTGCAGACACGGTTATTTTCTTTGACTCTGATTGGAACCCCACCATTGATAGCCAGGCCATGGACCGTGCTCATCGTTTGGGTCAGACACGACAGGTAACTGTTTACAGACTGCTTGTTAGAGGCACAATTGAAGAGCGTATGCGCAACCGCGCAAAGCAGAAGGAACAGGTTCAGGCCGTGGTTATGGAGGGAAGCAAGGCAGCCAAGGAGTTGGCTAAGAAGTCTACCTCCAAGGGAAGCCAGTTCGGCAATGATGTCGCATTCTGGCTATTGGATGACGAGAGTTAATGCATATAAAAAGGTGGGTAGCTCAATTTGTTAAAACTTCAATACACACATATAAATAAACAAGTAAGGCTAGAAAATTTACTCCTAATTTGAGCCTCAGTGTAGATATACCACGGTTCTAGTAGTGATCTCAGAGGCTTCAATCAGCGAAACATTAATGTTAATACATTCCTGTTAACAGCGATTCTGGATAAGCAACCAATAATCAAATATTCCATATACACTCAAATTAGTATCATGCGAAATGCATAGAGTTATTCATGTACTGCGTAAGGCCCACACAAGAAGTTTTATCCAGTAATCATTTGGTTCTTGGAATACTTTACCAAAATATGGGTTAATTTATAAACAATTGATATTATGACTTCTTGCGTTCTAATAAAAACCAAGTAAATGCACCCGAAGAGCTAATGTCACAAAGACCTCATCGGTACAGTTGTCTACTCAGTAACCTTTAGATCGCAAGCCCTGCGTATTTAATTTATACTGGGACAGTTCAAATTATTCTTTATCTTGTTGATAATAAAATCATACCTTATGCTTGTTATATTGACAAGCTAATGATGCAAGTGGTTAACTGTCATTATCAAGTCAAATATAAATCCACACAAGATCTAGATAAGTGATTGACGTATATTACATTGCCTGTAAAAAAATCAAATTCCCTGTCAATGCATACTCAAGTTATAAAATTTTACTTAACTATGGTACACACTAAGCCAAATAATTTTGTATGACTTTTACACTTATTTTGTAGGCATCAGCACATTTTTGTGTATAGGGCTCTGTGCGTAGGGTATAATTTTTCATGTCTCCCATCACGGAAAAATATCGTCAAGCGGCAATAATTGCACAGACAACACTGTATGAAGTGATTCTACAGCTTCATCGTAACATTGGAGAGCAGACTATCGGCGAAGTTTGCCGGTTTGGCGATGAATTGATCAACTACCAAATCAACCGCTGCTACAAAACTGTTGAGGAAAAAGGTGTTGCTCGACCTGTAGAAATTTGCAAAAACGAGTTCATTAATGGCATTGCCCCCGAAGACCATGATACATTCCAGGCTGGAATTGTCAATGATGGTGACGTACTCAAAGTTACTCTCGGTGTGCACGTCGATGGTTATACCGTGATGGCCGGCCATACTGTCATAATTCGTGAACAGGGCAGTGAAAATTTGCAAGAGCCAGCCACAGGCCCTGCTGCTGACGCTGTAATTGGTGCGTACTTGGCTACTGAAGCAGTGATCAGTCTGCTTTCCAGCACACTTAGTGAGAGCCATGCACTTCACTCTACCGTAGTTAGTGGATCGGTGGTCAGACAGGTTGTAGATGACATCGCACAGGCATTTAACTTACTTGTTATTCCTGGATCAAAGGTTAGACGGATCAAACGTTTCGTCGCTGGCCAGAAAACTGTGCAGGACTCGCTCCCCTGCGTAGAGTGGAGGGAGCATTCGAACCTAGACGAGACCAAACTGATTGCAGAGCTCGACAACGATTTTACTGCTACTCCTGGTCACACTTATTTAATTGACATCCAGATGGCTCCCCGATTAGAGCCTCAGGGCTACATCAAGCTGGCAGATGTGGCCAGTGTTGGTAGTGCCATTGACGGACCCTCGGTGTATAACCGCGACCAGACTGTGGTTTACCAGTTGCGCACCAATGCTGCGCGTACGCTGCTCGGTGCAATTGACAAGCAGCTTAGCGTCTATCCTTTCAAGCTGTCGTATCTCTCATCTACTTTGCCATTAAACCAATTGAAACTCGGTCTTAATGAATGCATTCAGCGTCACTTAATTGTGGGTGAGCCTAGACAGAAAGCGGTGTTTGTTCCTGAATTCAGACCTAAGGAGGGTCAGGATGTGATTGCTGCTAGAGAGTGTGCAACTGTGACTTTACTTCGTGGTAAAGACTCTGGTTCAGGATACCCTGAGTTGCTGCGACTCAGCGGTGGAAAGCCATTCCCGCCGTCTTGGACTCATAGCGGACATACCTTACCTTCCGGCTTGGCTGCGGATGCACTTAATGCACTGCTGTCCCAGCACCAGGGCGTCAAGATCGTTGAAGTAAAACCCAACAATGGGGTGGGAGCAGCGGTCAAAACACCCGCGGATGTAGACGTAGATATGTAGATAGGTGTTGTTGAATTGCTGTATTTGCTATATTGTATATGTGTATATCTATTCAGTTCTTTAGTTAAGCTCGTAAGTTGAGATCTAGACACGTAAGTAGGATGCTGAGTTCAGAGCTTGAGCCGAGGTAGCAGCTGGGATTTCCAACTAACTTGAGGTTAAACGGAACAGTTGACTGTCACTTAACCTAACAGTTCGAACCCTCACACATAGGACTGCTAGTTGTGATTTCCATCACAGATCATCTCTAACGAAGATCTCAATGGTCACATCAGTCAATGTTCTCAGTCGAAAAAGATCTTCTATTTGATCTTATCAGCCAAAGCTTCCAGGTGAGTTCAGTAGGACAGTGACCACGCAAACTCGTTAGCTCATATACTCAGGAGAGATTTACTTGTATTTGTTAGCCTTTTCTTTAAGCTCAGTGATCTCCTTCTCACGCTGGGCGATCTCCTCGTGGAGTTTCTTGAGCTGGTCTTTCTCCTGCTTCTGAATGTACCAGTCCTCTGAGGCCTTCTCACGCCTGTTGAAACCATCGGAAGAACCAGTGCTCTGGGGACCAGCAGTATCATTAGAGTAAAGACGGGTCATTTGACGGGGGATACGAGTGTATACACGACGAAGAGCAAGCATCTTTAAGCTATTGTGGGTGCGTAATAGTAAGTTGCTAAGTCAGGTTCCGGGGTTGATGTTCGCCCGAGTGCCTGATTCGTCAGCTTATTTGAAACGTCGCAACCATCTCTGACGCAGGGTTGGCGGGGAATAAGCATATTCAGCGGCACAAGACAAAGAGTGCTACATAACGGCGGCACATGTGTCGCGCGCAGTAAGTCATATGTGACAAGCATAATTTATAAAAAAAACTTACAGTCAGGGTAATAATAAAAGAATGAATAAGCCATTGTATTTTCTTAATTGGCTACATATATGATTAGCCTAATTGCTACTTTTATAAACAGAAGAATAAATAACTCCATTAAGTATAAAAGAATACACGAATGAAGTCCACCAACTTACCAAGCAATGAATAAATATGATTAATCATATATTACAGCATACCAACCGATAGATTTTACATGTCAAATCAATTATCAATCAATAAATCAATAATTCAAAAATCAATAAATTAAAATAATCAATAAATAAATAAGTAAATAAATACATAAATAAATAACACCATAGGACGTGCTAGTGCTGCGCTGGGCGCTGCAATGGATGCTGCTGGGGGTTATGCAGCGGGTGCTCCTTGCGATCATTGAGTCTTTCCTTAATCACATTGTTCATAGTGGTGTTAGCATAGATCTGGGATGGCCGGAGACTAACGCTCTCAGACATTGGGTTATATACCAGACAACGACCAAGAACCGCCTCAGTGGATGCCATTATTGATGCTAGGGATGATCCGGGAATTATTGGTGGGGGAGGCGGCACTGATGTGGTTTTAAACAGCAGTTCCCTAATACTGATCTGTTCATTGCGAAGTCTAGTAGGGACCAGTATTTGGCGTGCCAATGGCACTGGCAACGAATGCCGTGCACCGTTAATCACAGCAGCCAATTCCTCGGCTGGCGGTAAGGGAGGATCAGTGCTTTCATCTTCATCGTCTTGGTATTCACCACCTGACATATTTAAGGCGCCTCCAGTACTGCCATTCAGGAACCGCTTAGTGCCTACTATACTGTTTGGTGCCCCCTTTAAGTTGTTACGACATTGATAAGCAGCAAGCAGTACATCATAAGGACGCGATCTTCCCCTTACGGACCGTTTCGCACCCATTGAGTGGGTTTTGCACGTCAGAGAGCGTGAACAGAGTAACCCGGTCAATTCACCTAGGCTATTAATCAATGGCACACCGCACTGGAGGTCCACGTTAACTCTCGCGGGAGGTTTCACCTTGGGCTTTGGATCGAGTTTAGATTTCTTTCGTTTTGGTTCGCCAGTTTTACTATCTTTTGGACGTCCCCGCTTCTTCGGCTCCTCTTTAACTGGAACTGCACTACTCGCTTCAGCATGTGGGAGCGAACCAGGCTTATGGGGCGGCTTGTCTTTCACTGGGGCTTTAACGGGCTTACCATCCCCGCGTTTGTTGGTTGAATCCATGGACTCCATTAAATTGCGCGGTTCGAATAGCGACGCAATACCACGTTGTACGGTCACGGGTAAGGTAAGGAAGGTGCCATTCCCTCCTTACATCAAGTGACATCCCAGGCACGCATATGCTGGCTGTAACGATATATACTTTATAAGTCAATTGAATACAGTGATGTATAGAGCATGGTTTTGTGCATGATTACCATGATGCAGCTCTTTCGGTACTACATAAGTGCGGCATTTATGAGCCGAAATTGTTGATTGCCCAGGCTGGCGGAACGGTCACCAACGCTAAACTTAGCCCACATACAGCGTTACCCTCGGCTTAACATGGTGATGCAAGAACCCATGCCCAGTTTAGTGGGAAGAGGTAGTAATCTTAAGCAATATTGAGGACAGCGGGTGCTCCCAGCTGCAGCGTGCTTACACACCGCCATATAGACCCACAACAATAACCTCAGCCCGACGACGCCCCATTTCCACCCATTCCCCTCCCCTCCCCTCGCACACACCCCGTTTCAACCTAACAAGCTGGTACGCACAACCAAAACACCGAACCACCAAAACTAGAATATGTCTACGCGGGAGGACTACACATACCTTGCTAAACTCAGCGAGCACGCTGAGCGTTACGATGAGATGGTCAGCTTCATGAAAGCCTGCGTTGAGGAGTCCAAGGAGCTCACCGTCGAGGAGCGCAACCTTTTGAGCGTGGCGTACAAGAATGTTGTCGGCGCCCGCCGTGCATCGTGGCGCATTGTTGCCTCCATTGAACAGCGCGAGGAGTTCAAGAGAAACAGTCAGCAGGTTGGCCTTATTCGTGACTACCGACAGAAGATCGAGAAGGAGCTCAAGGACATCTGCCACGACATCCTCAAGGTCCTCGATACCTACTTGATCCCTAGTGCCAAGAGTGGTGAATATAAGGTCTTCTACTACAAGTTGAAGGGTGACTACTACCGTTATCTTGCTGAGATCTGCCTCAATCAGGAGCGTGAGGACGCTGCCCAGGAATCCCTCAAGGCATACGAAGTCGCCAGCGAGATCGCCAACAGCGAGCTCACCCCGACCCACTCGCTCCGTATCGGCCTCGCACTCAACTTCAGTGTCTTCTACTACGAGATTCTCAATAACCCCGAGAAGGCGTGCAAGCTGGCGAAGGACGCTTTCGACCAGGCCATTCTCAAGGTTGAGGTGCTGTCAGACGAGTCCTTCAAGGATTCCATTCTTATTATGAACCTCCTGAAGGATAATCTCACTCTGTGGACTGGCGATATGCAGGAGTCTTCCGGCCAGAACCAATCAGAGGCCCCTGAGCATGCACACGAAGAAACATCGGAGGCTGCTGCTGCCGCCGCTGCCGCACCGGCCACCGCTGCTGCTGAGGGCGAGGCGTCTGCCGCTAAATAAGATATATAGTGATTAACTACTAAATAAAGCACGTCTAAAAATATTTTATACATGCATGGGGCATGTTGATGTACAGGCCGAATAAATAAACTTGCTGCTCGATCTTTTTCTCCCAGCAGTCTTTTTGCGGCAGCTTCTTTTGGTGCGACGCTGCGACGCTTCTGGACTTATTCTACCGCTGCTTATTTCTCACTTTGCGTTTCAGTTTCTCGCGTTGGTTGCGTTGTGAAAACACCAATAAGCTCTCTACCATTCCTTCCAGGATGTTCTTTTCACCCTGGAGATCCATCTCTTTAGACTCCATGCTCTCCTTCAAATCTGAAGCTGCTCTCAATGCAGATTCGAGTTTCTGGATGTGATCGTGAAGCTCATCCTCTGATTTGTGTTCCAAGGCTTCCTCACTGACTACTGAGAGCAACGACCATTCAGGAACATGCTGCATGCCTTCCATATCTGCCGTGTTCTGGGTGGGAAGGTCCATTTTCCTTGTGACAGCCTTGGGGAGCGACTTGTCCAGATTGAGCGGTACCCCGAGGCAGAGTGCTAACTGCCGGTGGATTGGCGATCCATCCCATTTGGGAAGCGGCATCCATGTCGTTTCGGTTAAATGCTGCCACAGCTGTTGGCTTGTGGGTGTAATGCCGCTTCTGAACGCGTCATCTTGAGAGGACGCGTCAGTCACCGAAGGAGGTGAGGTCAAATTGGCGCGAATGGCTTCGTCTGGAAGACTATGAATCGTGGAGGACTTGAGTGGTACTGGTGCGTTTGAAGTGAATTTGTGTAAATGTGGTGAGTTATGCATGCTTTCAACTGGAGACTGCTCATTGTTAGGCTCAACTGGTGCAGTCGAGGCCGCTGAATCGGAGAACTCGTCGAATTCCCCAAACTCACCAAACTCATCATCTTCGTCTTCTTCGGACACATGCAAGGCGTCGATTGATGATGGAGGCAACGGATCTTGGGTATCCACTGGTTCTGGACTGGTCATTAATGTTCGACGACCCAGTAGTGAGGATTAATAACCCAAGTCTCGGATGTTGCCTTGCATGTCCCACGGATATTAGCACGGGCACGGAATATTTACATATGATTTGATATGTATATACTTAGATGTGATCCGTGTCTGGCTCTACCGGAATAATGCAGGATTAACGCCATTTTCCCGTGGTCGACATTTCAGGTAGTGTTTGTACCCCGGCAAATTTAACCTTCAAGCAACGAGGATCCTGGAAATTACTAGAATTTGGCCAGTAAATGGCTTTTAACCGAAAAATGGCGTTTGTCCAATATATAATATTCAACCAGTAAATATCATCTGCTCTGTAAATGCTACTCAGCCAGTAGCAATATCCCTAGCGACGTACGGAGCGACAGCCATCCGTAGCATAATAACCCTTCAACTACTAACACCCTTAACTGCCACTACACCTGACGAGGCGCCAAGGTTGCAACTTTATATAGATAAAATAAAAGCTTCGAAATATTGAAACCTATTAATAAAAAAGAATCAAGTAAAATAGAGAAGTAAATGCAAACACCGGGGGTTGATGCACGAAAATACAGTGATCAGTAAAATCCACCCTGTATGTATGGAGGCTCGCTTAAGTTTGTCATTTTCGTCGCGTTGCTCCACGGTTGGGTTTTTCGTTCGCAATCTGAATTTTCTACACCTAACCCACGAAAATGAAATATTAGATTGTACTAATTAAACGCTCACAGATAGATAGCTAATTGTACACACGTGACACACGGCTAATGCTGCTTTTTTATTTTGAGACATCGAGACGCTATCGAGAAAAAGACGCAGGTGGCGCGACCGGGGGAGGCGTTTCTCTCCAACAGTAACACCAGATTAAACAATGTCAAAAATACCTCTATTGTATTTCACATCCTAAATTACGAAAGAGAGAAAATAATCATTAAAAATAAATATATAAATGTATACTATTTTTTCATATAGAGTGTATTTTCTACTCTAACGTATTAATCACGAGAAGTTTTGTCTGTCGCGTTTATCGGTTGATAGCACTTTTTGGTGCCGCTGGTTGGGCGAGAATATATTTGTTCTATAGCTGAGAGCACAGTGGTAAATCGGTCGTGACCTTCTCAATTCCCCAACCAACCAATAAACCTGCTTAATCATATATCGTTTTGGGATTAGTTAAACCTAACCCTATGTTGTCATGATTTAGTTAAATAAAGAGCATTTTATTCCTCGCTCCGAACTTTTTTTTAGCTGTCTGGAATCAGGTAACTAAAAAATGTCCACACCAAAGCTTGAATCATTGGACGCCGAGTCCTTGCAAGCAATTGCACAGGGCAGCTCCATTCGCAACCGTGTGAACATTAACCGTGCTGCTGAGGAGGCTGCTGCACTTGCCGCTTCCAAGCAGAATGGCAGAGTCACTCGTGCCCAAAAGCACATTTCTGAGCAGCCGCTCACTGTTCACAACTTCGTTGAGAAGATCAACTGGGTTAACACTACCCTTATCGCTGTTATTCCATTTCTCAGCCTGTTTTTTGTTCCCTTTGTTCCTCTCAAGCTGAAGACCTTCTTTTTCTCCATTTTCTACTTCGCTTTCACCGCATTGGGTATTACTGCCGGCTACCATCGGTTGTTTGCCCACCGTGCCTACGATGGTACCCCTTTCTTGCGCTGGGCCCTCATGTTTGCTGGCTCTGGTGCTGGTGAGGGCAGTGTTAAGTGGTGGTCCAACGGTCACCGTACCCACCACCGCTACACTGACACTGACAAGGATCCCTACAATGCCAAGCGTGGCTTCTGGTTCTCCCACATGGGCTGGATGGTGTTCAAGCAGAACCCCAAGTTGAAGGGCCGTACTGATATCAGTGACTTGCTCACTGATCCCATGATCGTTACCCAGCACAAGCACTATCTTTGGTTCCTGCTTCTTGCTGCTTACATCACCCCGATGCTTGTTTGCGGTCTTGCCTGGGGTGACTACAAGGGTGGCCTTCTGTACGCTGGTGTCATTCGTTTGTTCCTCGTGCACCAGGCTACTTTCTGTGTCAACTCCCTGGCCCACTGGATTGGTGAGCAGCCTTATGATGACCGCCACACTCCCCGTGACCACGTTCTTACTGCATTTGTTACTATGGGCGAAGGTTACCACAACTTCCATCACGAGTTCCCTAGTGACTACCGTAACGCAATCAAGTGGTACCAGTGGGACCCTACTAAGGTTCTCATCTGGGTCTGCCAGCAGCTTGGCCTTGCATACAACTTGCAGCGCTTCTCGCAGAACACCATTGAACAGGGTATCGTGCAGCAGAAGCAGAAGAAGCTTGATAGGTGGCGCAACCGTCTTAACTGGGGTGTCCCTATTGACCAGCTTCCTGTTGTTGAGTTCGAGGAGTTCCAGGAGGCTGCCAAGAAGCGCGATCTCATTGTGATTTCTGGTATTGTTCACGACGTCACTGACTTTGTTGACCGTCACCCCGGTGGCCGCATCCTCATCAAGTCTGCCGTTGGCAAGGACGGTACTGCCGTGTTCAACGGTGGTGTCTACAACCACCACAACGCCGCTCACAACTTGCTTTCTACCATGCGTGTCGGTGTTGTCCGTGGTGGCTGCGAGGTAGAGGTCTGGAAGAAGGCCCACGCCGAGCGCAAGGATGTCGACCTGGTTGAGAGCGATGGTTCTCGTATCCTCCGTGCTGGGGAGCAGCCTTCTGCTATTCGTTCCGTTACTGGAACCCCTTCCGCTTAACGAATCCACGATCTTTATAAGACGGTAGAGACGTATTTTCTCCTCTACCTAGACTATATACACATATTTATAACTGTAGTACATGCACGTGCATATTATTTATTATCAAATACATTTTGCGCTTGTTTGTCTATTATGATAGTATCCACTGCATAATTGCAGTGAACAGCAATTGTTTGACAACAATTTGGTTATACGTGAGAGTAGTATTTTGGTATACACCCCATATGATAGTAGTTGAACGTATATAATACAACACATGAGTATTTGCTTTAAATGGTAGCACTGTTAACCTTTTTAGTCACATACAACACGATTATCGTAGAATTTAAACTACATTGAAACCTTTGTGCTGATCTGCCATGGCCCAATATAACCTGTTATGGAGGACAAATAATCTTATGGTAATCTGTAACAGTGATTGTATAGATCTCAGATGTATTACCATACTTCAGTTTTGGGGATCAAATGCCTAATGGCTCCACTTTTTCATTCAGCGAGCAAAAACGTTCCTATAAAATGTTAACTGCTGCTCTCCGTTACTTTTTATTGCCTAGCGAAAGCAGTTCCTACGTATATTTTGTTAATACTATTCGCTAAAATACTATTAAGCTATATAATATTCTCGAGACACATCGTCTGCAGCGGAGCTACAATTAAAAACTGTGAACGAGTCAGAACTCGAAGAAGTTAAAACTGCGATTCAAAAATACCCCTAGGATTTGTGCAATGGAACAACTTTTAACCCATAATCCGCTGCAGCTCGGAAATGTCTGTAGCCAGCCACCTGTTATAGAAATGCATGTAATTCGCTCAATTTGAAGGCCTCCCTATTTGAAGTCAACATGACCATGAATAGTAGATCAATTGCTATTGGAAGTATTGACCATGCTAGCACTCAATAGACATTGTTAACTCTCAATTCAGCAGATAGTATCTCTAAATTATGTATATATCCAGATCTGTCCATGTCTCTATACTCGTTAACGTATAATACCTACTTACTTCATATATGTACTCCATTCATAAATGCTTCTTGTGTATTCGATTGTCCTTTTCTATTACCATACTATTCTTATGTACGTATCCTTTCCACCCACTTTGACTGCGTACTTTGCCTACGTAGTCTTGTAATATGTCACAGTAGCTGTGGTGTGGTGTTCTGACCTCTTCCCTGTGCCTATATAGATTCTGGGTGCGTAGTAATCATTTAGGCTCATGTCAATCCCCGGAGTGCCACCCCCCCCAAATACGAAGACATGCGATAGAGAAGTTCTGGCATTGGCCAAATTTCTTCGTCGAAATGACACCATTAAACAGCGTTCTGCATTACTAGGTGGGCAGCGTTGGGACATGTTTCGCTGCAAGCGGGGAGTACGGGCTCTACTTAGCCCCGAGTACGAAAAGGCCCAGAAGATGCCTAACTCGTATCTTCCAGTTATCAAAGAACGCAAAGACGCGTTAGAGGCGTTGGCAAAACTCCCTCCCTCGCGGTTTGCCATCAACGTTACTAAATTAGAGACTGAGGATGCACTGGCCCAGGGCATGAAGCCCCAGAGTGGTATTCCTGTAGTGCTAATTTCACCTCAGCAGAGAGTGGGTGACGATGAGTACATGGTGTGGTTGTATAACCCGATTCCGATGAAAACGTACCTGTATGCTGTTGGGCTGCTAGGTGCTGGTACGTCTATGGCTCTGTTTCAGCTGTGGCCATTCTGGGCACGCCAGGGTGCTTACTATGTCAGTCTGCTGTGTATGGTATTGGTGGGAACGCTTATTGTGTTGGGTGTAGTTCGCTTGTGCTTGTTCCTGTTGTCGCTGGCTTTCCTACCCAAGGGGTTCTGGCTGTTTCCCAATTTGTTCGCGGATGTGGGCTTTTTCCAGAGCTTCCGTCCCCTGTGGTCTTGGAGTGGTGAGAATACGTTACCTCCTAAGCCTAAAGTGAGGAAAAGAAAGTCGAAGGCGGCTAGTGCCTTGAAGGGAGCTCCTGGTACTGACAGTGCTGCAGCTGCTGTCAATGCCAATGCACCAACCGCCATCCCAAATGCGGTTCCTCCGGGAACCCCTGGTGCCAAGCCTATGCTCGTTAGACAAACTCCTAATGGCCCTGTGCCAGTTGGCCCTGCCCAAGTCGTTATGACACCTAATGGGCCAATGATCATGACGCCTAATGGGCCAATTCCTGTGGGTCCTAATGGTAAAGTTCAAATCCCAGGTGGTCCAGGTGGTCCAGGTGGACCTGCTGGAGCAGCTCGGCCCGCTGGCCCTAATGGACCTGTACTCATGGGTCCGAATGGACCTGTGCCTCCCGTGGTCCAGCAAGCCATGGAACGCAGCATGGTACGTGCAGATGCTAGACTCAAGGCTGAACTGCAGAAGGGTAAACTAAAAGAACCAGTTGAAGCATTAAAGGAGCGTCTACTTAAAGAGGAGTGGGCTAAAGAACAGCACTCTCTCATAGCAGTCGCCAAAGCTATGCAGGCTTCCCAGTCTAAGTAATAAATATTATATATGCTTTGCTGATTGTTCTTCAGGTTCCTCGCTGCTGTTACCTGCATCACCCCTATCAGAGATAGCTAAATTCACACCGATATTGTTAGTTGGATAGATATCGAGAGCATTGTTGGAACCATCATAGGGAGCATTGGCGAATCCATCATTGGGAGAAGTAGACGAATCCCCATTAAGTGAATTATCTACGCCTGAGTGACCAATTACAGTATTGGCTGGATTTGTATTATTTGAATCACCGGTTACAGCATTGGCAGGATTTGTGCTATTTGTAGCAACGGCTACAGAATTGGATGGATTAGCACTGTCTGAACTACCCATTTCAGCATTGGTTGAGTTGATCCCATCTGGACCACCATGGGCCGAGTCTGTTCGTTCAATATAACCCGTGTCCAGGGTGTTAGTTAGCTGGGATGTATTGATACGATCTGCTAGTTCATAGTTGTTGACACTATTGCTGCTATCATCGATGGGATGAGAGCTGAAAGGGACATTGGTTGAACCTACCTGCTCACTTCGACTCTCATTGTCTTTATTGGTGCTGTCTATATTGGTTGTAGGAATAGGGTGAGTAGCCGGTTTAGTTGGATCCAATTGCTTTTTGCTATTTGTCTCATTGTCGTGGTCGTTGTCGTTGTCGCTGTTGTCACTGCTGCTGTCACTGCTGCTGTCGCTACTGCTGTCGCTGCTGTTGTCACTACTGCTTTCGGCATCTTCAGTGATAACTAAAGTGGGGAACTCCAGAATATTCTTGCCTTTCAGAGCCTGCTGAAATGTTAGTGTCTTTTCGAGCAAAATTTCGCTCCCATAGTAGTCACGCAACTTCACCGCGTATGAATCAGGAGCCCCGAACAATGTGGGTAGTGCACCCACCAAGGTTTGATCACCCACCTGAACCATACGGCGACTTGCTCCATCAATGACCTCAACTGTCCATTCAAACTGCTTTGTAGCGGAATCCCAATGCGATTTATTAGCCGCAGATCTGGTCATCCCCTTGGCCATACTATGCACCCGGGCACCAGCGCGCCATTGATCTCTGGGCTTGAACACGCGAAACTGCCTCGCATCAGACTTCTCAACCACAATTTCCCGCCCGATTTTTTGGAGAAAATTATAGTCTCTGTCCAGCGTGGTCGCAGTGAGCAGCTCCGATTTGGGGATGAACCGCGTAGGGTCTATCGATCCTGTACATCCGGATGAATTTTTATGAAAACGCACGCAATTGACGGAACAAGACCGTTTCCGGCACGCGGGACACGTATATTTACTGGGCTTGCCGCAGTTATCGCATTTTCCCATCTCCATAATTTTTCACTACCCTCGAGCCCTTTCCACTAAACTTGCAGCAGTACGACTAACTAACGTCTTACAAAGATCTCCCGTACCCCATACGTACCCCATACGTAACCCGAACGTATAAGCATTGCGGAACCATCGTGGAACCATCGGAACCAGAAAGTCGGGAACCATGGAGAGCCTTAAACGTTATAGTACGCAGGTGCTCCATTCTGCAAAAACGGCGTATTTCTCGCATTCCCTCGAGCGCCAGTCCAACGAAGAGACGCTGCTGATCAGCTTGGGCCTGGGCTTAGGAGCGTTCCTGATTGCCTACTTCATAACTGTGCGCCGGCCGTATAGCAGTAAACATCATAATGGCCGAGGAATGGCATTCACTTTAACCGTGCCTGAACCAGCCCGTCCCCACTGGAAGGGTAAACGCGTGGACGTTATGAATATCCGCGATGCCAACCAGCCGGATCTCATCAAGTGCGTCTGCCCCGCGACTGGCCAACTCCTCGGCCACGTGAAGGCAGCCAATGCTTCTGATATTGACTCAAAGGTGAAGTCTGCCCATAATGCGTGGGCTGCTCCCAAGTGGCAGGAAACCACCATGGAGGAGAGAGCGGCTGTTCTGAACACCATGTTAAGGTACATCACCGAACACCAGCAGGAAGTGTGCCAGGTTGCTTGCAGAGATACCGGAAAAACCATGATTGACGCATCGCTCGGTGAGGTTATGGTCACCTTAGAAAAGCTGTCGTGGATCATCAAGAACGGCCACAATGCCCTGAAGCCGTCCAAGCGTCCGTCGAGCGCTTCCTGGCTGATGGCATACAAAGGTGCCGAAGTCAGGTACCAGCCGTTGGGTGTGGTGTGTGCCATGGTCTCCTGGAACTACCCATTGCATAACCTGCTGGGCCCTATTGCTGCCTCGCTGTTTGCTGGCGACGCAGTCGTAGTCAAATGCAGCGAGCAGGTGGTTTGGTCCTCGGAGTTCTTTGTGGAAATCGCCAAGCGTGCGTTAGATCTTCACGGGTTTGATCCTGATCTAGTGCAGCTGGTTGCTTGTTGGCCCGAGCATGCCGATGCTCTCACAACTCACCCTCTAATCAAGCACATCACATTCATTGGTTCCCGTCCGGTGGCCCACTTGGTCGTCAAGGCAGCTGCCAAACCGCTTACCCCTGTGGTGGTAGAGTTGGGTGGTAAAGACCCGTTCATTGTGCTTGGTGACTACACGAAGATACATGAGGTGTCGTCGATCATTCTACGCGGCGCCTTCCAGTCAGCTGGCCAGAATTGTATCGGTATTGAGCGAGTTATTCTCCACCAGAATGTCCATGATAGCCTAGTCGAGGTGCTGAGCAAGCGAGTGCAGCAGATCCGAGTGGGGAGCTCCATTGATGAAACTACTACGGTGGACATGGGTGCCCTCAGCAACGTGGGACATCTTGATCGACTCGAGGAACTTGTCGGTGAAGCGGTCAGCAAGGGTGCCAAGCTGGTTGCCGGTGGTAAGCGCTTTTCACATCCTAAGTACCCCTTGGGCGTTTACTTCGAGCCCACAATGCTCACTCACGTCACCCCGAATATGCGGATTGCTCAGGAGGAGGTGTTTGGCCCGATTTTGTTGGTCATGCGACCGGCTACCTCCACTGATGACTGCATTGACTTGGCTAATTCCACCGAGTTCGGTCTGGGTGCCTCTGTGTTCGGCAAGAACAACTCCACGCTGGAGTATGTGACTCGCAAGCTGCGCTGTGGAAATGTTGCCATTAACGATTTCGCTACTTACCACATGTGCCAGCTCCCGTTCGGGGGCTGTGACGGCAGCGGATACGGCAAGTTTGGCGGCTATGAGGGGTTGCGGGGACTTTGCATTGAGAAGTCTATTTGCTACGACCGTTTTCCGTTCATTTCTACGTTCATCCCTCGGGCTCTGGACTACCCGATCCCGGTGTTCACTAAGGCATGGAGTTTGGTGAGGTCGATCAACGAAATGGGATATTCGACGTCATGGTGGGGCCGATTCAAGGGAATGAGACGGGCCATGTCTCAGTCGTCTACACCTAAATAAAATAAAAATTAATTACATCTACTGTTCCTTGCGGTACAAGTCCTGGAGCTTCGTAGCATATGTCTTCACCAGTTGTTCGATTTCCTGGGTCTGCCGCTTAATGTCGTCCTTGGAGACTCCGCTGTTTTTCGACCCCAATTTTTTCAGCGGTGCTAAATATCTAGACCTGATACTGGCTAGTGAATTGCTGCTTCCCGAATTATTTCGGAGTGTCTCATATGCTTCCTTAATAAGTTTGGCGGAGGAGGATTTCTTAGCCTCAGTCTGCTGGGGAATCGTCACACTTAGCGTTTGTTTATCAGTGGCGGACGGCTCTGCAGGAATATTAAGTTTGGAAATAATAGCAGACTGGATTCGTTTTACCTGCTTAGGGTCGAATGCTACAATGTTTATTTTGTTGCCCCTGGCGGCAATCGTGGCCAGGGACTTAAGGGTTGAGCTCGATCCTTGGCCGAGATCAACGTTAAGATCTTGAAATTTATCAGTGTTTACGGCGGCAGCTCTGGCCTCTTTTACTTTTTCATTAAAGCTGGAGATCATACCCTCCAGTGATGCTTTCATTTTTTGAGCATCAAAGCCTCCCCCCGTCGATGCAGCCGATGTAGCAGCTGCAGGCACAGCCTTTTTTTTCAAAACAGCCGAGGATGTAGTGAATGATCGGTAGATCTGGGGGACAAAATATCGGTAGACCATTTTCTCTATAGTTATTTTTTGTATACCAGAGATATAACGAACACGATCAGTAAAATCCGTGTAAATTATCAAATAATCGTCGAGCTATTTTCGACAACTGAAATGACTCAAGAAACCTGTAAATTTATTTTTTTGACCTGCCAGTAATGCTACCGGTCACTCAATTTAGCGGGGCTTATGATTAAAATGACGCAAGTATTAATCCATTTGTAATGTGCATAATCGACTTAGCCTCTTGCTATGCTGTGATGGCTGCAGATAAATCACATGTTTCTGGACGGACGTTGGAGAACTACCACCCTTCTTCCGCTCTTGATCCGGTGCTGAGTAACTGTCAGTTTAATCAAATTGAGAATGAGGTACGGGTAACAGTGCGAGAAGAGTGTGCACCACCATTAAAGGTTACTGGATCTATATTTGACACATTTTTTTTACAATGATGGGGTTTAGCAACACATGGCGAAAAAGACTTGCATGCGAGCGATGTAGACACCTTAAGGTACGATGCGAGTATGCGAGTCCCACCAATGATACATGCATTCGATGCGAAAAAAGTAAAGCTACGTGCATCATTGCCTCCCCCAAGAGGAAGAATGGTTCTAACCAGGCAAATGATAATAGCAGTCATATGTTCATCAAGCCTCAGGAATACACTCCATCACCAGAATCATCCTCAATTCCTGTTAGTCTAGAGGGTGAGAGTAATTCACACTCGAATGGCCACACTAATTCTAAAGCAGTAGCAGCAGCCCAGGATTCTAAAGAAGAGCATGCTGTTTACTTGCAGCGAATAATAATGGATGCTAAACGGAAGCTCGCTGATATGAACGTTTCTCCATTGTCTCAAGCCTTGAGTGCAGGAATTTATACATTGGATGAGGCTCAGACATACTACAATTTATTTTTGGAGAATCCCAGCGTCTTCCCGCTTATTTCGCTGCTCGATCTGCCCAGAGATATTCGTGAACTGGACAAGGATTGGCCGTGGCTCACCATAAGCATAGTCAGTTCACGGGCGCTGAACACTACAACAAAGTCACTTACTGACATCATGATTTTCCTACAGGACTTGCTAAGTTGCGATTTCGAAAATTTTGGATATAGGCTCACGTTAGACAGATTTGCTTCTCTGGCTCTTATTTGCCAATATGCATTGATTTTCCGCGAAGATCGCGGGCTGGCAACCTTATTTTATTTCCACAGCATGACAATTGCAACTATGCGCAAGTTCCACACTGAAAGCATGTTGAAGGAAGAGAAAATTGTGCTGCACTTGGGTGCACTTACTATTTTACCTTTCACAGCCATTAAGCGGTTCGCACCCCTGAACCAAGTGACGCATTACTATCACACGGTAATGAATTACGGAATTGATGCGGGAAATGTCAATGCTATTACCAATACTGACAGCTGCGAGTGTGTAGCTGATCCCTTTTCCTCTTTTCCTATGTCCACGAGTCAGTCGGAAATGAAATCTCCGCATGTTTTTACTAGTGGTCTTCTTATGGAGATGCTGCTGGGATACAACCGTGCCGTTAGTATTATTTCCTCGGCCACCGACATTTGGGAGATCAGCGGAACTATGGAAAGTAGCCTGCAAAGTATTAGCTTACTCGAAAACCAGTCACTACAGATAAATGTGCAATTTTGCCAAGCTCACGGAATTAATCCTGAAAACCTAGAAATCCCAGTGTGCGAAAGTCTGACTGTATCCCCCTGGCGGTGCTGCTATGTGATGATTAAAATGAAGATCATCAAGCTGGCAGTGGTGAGAATGCTGGACCTGAGCTTTGTTGAAGGCGTGGGCTCTGAAAAGGTGACTACTTGCTTGCAGTCTGCTATTTCACAGGGTGCCAATTTTAGCAGCCAGCTGTTCCGTATTTTTGCATATGCCGATTCGCAGTGGCCATACTTACCAACGGTCATGTTCTATTACGTCCCCGAAGCCTTGATATCTTTGCAATTAATGCGGTTTGCGGCATTTGCTGGGGCTATTGACATAGATGTTAGATCAGACTGCTTGACGGAAGTTGTGCTGTTAAAATGGGAAGAGTTAGTACGAACAAGCGGCATGATACGGCAGTTGTTCATGCTACTGTTCCCGGTGCTGGAAACCGCTAACGTGAAGATTGGCGAGGCTAGCTTCGATGATGCCGTGGTAGGTTCCGGGAATATGCGCGAGTTTAATATAATTTTCTGCGAGGGCAGTATAAAAAAAATTCGGGAACAGTTCAGGATCACGAGGGAATCATTTAGAGAGATAATTCAGGGTGAATATCGTAAGGCAGAACTTGGGAATGATTCTGCGTCTTGGTTTGAAAAGGTAGATACGTTAAGTCTACCAACGGTTATCCATTTATTGCTTTTTAGGTTATAGAGTTCTTATATTAACTTAGCTATATAGCTGAGGCTTGCTATCTGAAAAAAGTTGTTGTTATTATTATGACGGCTCTGCGGATTCTGCAAGCTGCTTTGCCCTAGTTTATGCATGATCCAGCTGTGATGGATCACATGCCATATGCATGCCGGTACGATGGGCCCCAGGTCGGATAGCCGGTGGCAATGTACCCTCTAGTTACTACTTAGAGCCCTCAAGATACTATATACTGCTACTGTATTTGGTTCTAACATGCGACGAAACTGAAAGGAAGGTGGGGCGTGCCTGACTTTTGAGCATTTATTTGTCAGCAAGGCTTAGAGCGGAAAAAGTAGGTTCCAGTGTAGTGATCTAAGAGGCTATTTTTAAGGCTAATGCAGGAGCGCCTACATTATGAGGACTATATTGATTCACTCGTATCGGATAAAGTTTTAGAACCCCCACAAATCACTGAGAGTCCCGAGTTCCGCGACCAGTCCCTGCGTAATACCACAAGCTATTTAGGTTCTGACTTTAACACGAGCAGGAATTCTAACGACAATACTTACAGTTCCAACGTGCATGACCCGTCGTTGGAAACATCCACTATGAACGAATTTAATTCCGTATGGGAGGGTGCACCCTCCGCCGAAGATTTCCACGGCAAGCAGCCCAGCAAGCACCACCTGCAAAGTCCATATCCGGAGTATACTCAGCCGAGGGAGGAGTTAGACCGGCAGGTGCAGCAGTCGCAGCTCCAGCCAGCGCTTCCCTCAGATCCGGTTATCAACATTGTCGCTCCTGATGAGAACCAGGAAGCCGGGGGATTCAATGCCAATGAGTTCTTCCCCATGTATACCGCAGATGGGACACCACTGGATGGTATGCACGCGCCAAACTTCACCGTGCTCCAGCAGCCGAAAACTACCGGAAAAAACGAGCCAACTTCACCATACACCGTCGATAACACCTCCTCCATCCATCCAATGAGTCCTCCTCAAAACAGTCCTCTTGGCACATCATCGCTCATGGCTCCTAGCACTCCCAACGATAGCAGGAATTCACTGAGCCCATCCCAAAGTTCATCAGGATCACCAATTCTCTCTGGTGTGCCCTTGAGTCCGTATGAAGAGTTGCCGTATGATACGATGATTGAAAACGCACTAAGTCCGTTGGTAGATAATGATCAGCGTTACTTCGATGATGGACAATCCAATACCAATTGGGACTGGTCGCACACGACCGAGGAAACGTACCCAACCTTCCCACAACCGAAGGCCTCTTCTATGAGCCCGGCCGTGGGTATTCCATCAGAGTCTATCATACCCCAGCTGGTAACACCCGAGCTGAATGACAAGTATGGAGATAGTTACAGAAGTGATGATAACTATAGAAGTGGTATAGCTCGGGCAAATGGTGGAGCAGTCAGTGGCGGAGGCGTCAGTAGTCGCTCGTTACAGGTGCCCAACCAGAGAAGCAGAGCCCATTCTGATTCATGGTCTTCAAGCCAGCGCGATTTGTTCTTAGACTCACTTGATGCCCAGATGAAGTTCGCAAACAGTGACTCTGAAAACAAGCAGAACATTTTGTCTTTCCCTTCGTACACACCGGTGAACGTACATACTCACTCGCAGCAACTCAGTGGGGGCCGTTTGCGATCACCCAGCCACCACCGTGCAAGTGCCAATGCACTGGGTATTATAAAGCCCGAGTCTACTTTTGTTAAAGAAGAGCCCTCGTTTGAAAACATGCCCCCACAGGAATGGAGCTCGTCAGGCTACAGCGCAGCCCCATACAATCAGTACGACCAATACAATGAGAACCAATATGGTAAACAGTATAGCCCAGGTCAATTTAGTGTTGCCCATAATGGCAGTTCGACTACCAATGCCGTTATTACCGGTAATGAAAATGAGAATAGTAGCAATAACGTGCACAGCAATAACATCAACAACGTCAACACCATCAACAACGACGTGCCCATCGTAAGCACCAATCACACTTCCACTACCGTCATCCCTGCTTCCTCAGCATTAGACAGGCCGTACCAGAACCATCTTGTGGTTTCAAACCCTGGCCGTGGAAGATCACTTTCCAGTCCCTATGAGCAGACCAACGACTTGAAGTCGTCGCAGATGTTCTCCTGTGATCTCTGTGGTAAGAAGTTTACCCGAGCCTACAACCTGCGGAGTCATATGCGTACTCACACCGACGAAAGGCCATTTGCTTGCCAGCATTGTGGCAAAGCGTTTGCTCGGCAGCACGATCGGAAGCGACATGAGGCTCTGCATAGTGGCCAGAAAAAGTTCACATGCTTCGGGATCACTCAAGGGTTTAGTTGGGGGTGTCAGAAACGTTTCGCTCGAGCCGATGCGCTAGGAAGACACTTCCGCACTGAAGCAGGTAAAAACTGTTTGCGACCAGTCATTGAACGAATTCAGGAAAACGGAACTATTAAGGAAACCGCACCCGAGGGAATATTGTTTAACGGATTCGTGGATAACAAGCCACAGCTATTTTTAAACGTTCCCCGCAGGGATTCCGTTAGTGGTATGTCCAACGAGGAGCGTGAAGAACAAACCAGACGTACAGTTATCGTGACTGCAGTCGCTGAACATCTCCAGGAATTAGCCACAAAGTCCCAAATTCATTAGCAAGCACAGCATAAGCCTCGCATTGAAATACCCTGATTTTGTTTTATGATAGGCAGCATGTAGAGTATATTTATTTTATCTTAATACCCACTCACACTACTCACTACCCCACACATATGCACAGCCACAAATGTTCCCAACCGTATGCACCCAATCGATTTCTCCACTCGCCCACGTACGCTATCGTTCATAAGCCCCATACGTTAACCCAAATATGCACCAACCCAGGATGCGCTTACATTTATATCCCCTCAGTGTATATTATTATTCTATTGCCGCTGGAAGTCACCACATAAATGTTGCACCCCTGGTGAGTATTCCTTAATTCTCTCCACGGAAATGCAGTTACCAAATATCTGTTCCAGCTCCTTTTTCCATGCTTCAATTTCCAAAGTTCTCACGTTTTCATGAATGTGAACCACAGGGTTTAGTGTAGATCTCATTGTGAGATGTTTAGCGACATTGAATGCATCTCGTGCATGAGGCAACAAACCCATGTTAATATGGCTTAACAGGGCAAGATCCAGCTCATGTAGCCTATTAACACAGTTTTGGTTATCCTCCAAAAATATAACAATTTCGTCAGTAGGGGAGGGGAGGTACGGTTCACCCTCACGTATCGCTCTGGCATTGAATCTGTTTACCTTGGCTGCACGCATAAGACCCTCTACGCTCCACCAGTTAATTTCCCAGCAGTAAATTGTTTTAGGTCTCTGCTTCGCATATGAAAAAGTGAAGTACCCAATACCAGCATACAGATCAATTACAGTGCAGTTGGAAATCGGCGATTGATGAGCGAAAACATCCAACACGCGTTTCTTCTCGGTGATATTACCCCTACTGAACATCGTATACAACGGGGCCCATGTTTGATATATTCCGTTTTGAACTGAGGAGGCAAAAAATGCTGTCTCCAGCCACTTCCGTTTAGGATCCGGCTCGGGGTGGAACACCCCAAAATCGCCTATCAGTGGTGTGATTTGGGGTTTCCGTACCCGATCACCTTCCTTAATTGCAGCGTTTATTGCTACATGCGTAAAATTTTTGAATTTATCGAGGATCTGCTGAGCTTCTTCTTTGGTGACTGAGGAATTAGTTGGCAGGAGTATCATCGGTGGGTACAGAACGTACTTTGTTTCATTGGACTTCACTGTGCATAAGCTACATCCATTGCATCGATTCCATTTTATACCAAGGTGGTTTTGTATATCGTTATCTGTAGCGCTAGAAGGCTTGATAAATAAATGTGTGCCGTCCTTCTTTTTAGCAGCTTTGAATTTCCAGCCTGTGGGGTTTAGGTCTGCATGAATATTTCTAATTTCAGAGCCAGATCCAATGAAATGTAATTCTGCATTTGACATTTATATTACTTGTGCAGATTGTCCCTTGTTCCCCTATACTACTAGCTAAGTTTCCAATTGCCGGTTTCTTTTCTCACTGAACAGAGGATCCACTATATGGTTATCTGAATATTGCATTTACCCTAACATTTCAAGGCATATTGTACCCCACCGAGATATCAAAAAATAATTATGATGTTGCATTGGCCTGAATATATGTATTGGCCTGAATATATGTACATTTAATAGTTATTACTGGCTAGGTACGGGGTATGTATATAAGCAAGACTTGAATACATGATGCAAATCATTAATTGTATTTATTCGTAAAAATATTATGTTTTCTTTTAAGTAGGATCTGTGCGGGTCTGAATGATTCAACGACGAGTTCATGAATATATATACAAAAAATTACACCAAGCACTATTTGAAACTGCATTTAACGTATAATCTTACATATAATAATTACAATGTAGAAAAATCACTGAATCAAGGCAATCTTTTAAAGCGAAGCATTACCAGATCCCAATCCGTACGCATGCATGATATGAAAATTGTATGCATCTCAAAAAAAAAGATTAGTTAGAAAAGATGTCACAGAGCAATGGATGAGTCATTAGATATAGTAATTTTATCTTATACTAGCATGCTTCTGTAGAGATTTCAATATAAATTCCGGTGCATGCAGGTAGATGATACACAATAAATCTCAGAATAAGTCATTCAACCCTCGGTACCCTAAGGAACGATTCGAGAGATCACGAGTTGACGAGCGCAAGTAGATTAGAAAGCGCACACAACGTTACGAGCACATCTACTAACCGATATATTCAACTCGGCTAGCATAAAGCTTGGGGAGCACCGCAATTTAGCATTACAGTTGTTATAATGTCTGAGATAATAGAACGAGCGGTGCAACGCCCATACGATATTCCCTTAAACGTAGCTATTTGGGTCTCTTTCAAACCAATGCTCAAAATATATCTAAGTATAGGTGCAGGATTTCTCCTTTCTAAAAAGAGAATTCTCACACCTGAAATCACCAAGGGTATAAGTCAGTTGGTACTTATAATTTTCATGCCATGCTTGCTCTTCAATAACATTGTTACTCAAATCAAGGACACCGATATCAAACTTCTTGGCGTAATTGTGTTCACGGGTTTTATTTATTATGTTATCGGTTTAGGATGGGGATTTGTAGTCTATCTGGTTTCGCCAATCCCACGAGCATGGTTTGGAGGGCTTCTTCTGTGTTGCATGGTCAATAATTGTAGTGATTTGCCGATAGCGTATGTTCAAACTATTGGCAAAACACCATTTCTCCCGGCTAATGCTGCTGCACAAGGTCAATCATATGCAGTCTTGATTGTGATCATCTTCATTATTTTCACCTTCAATTTAGGTGGAACAAGACTAGTAGAATGGGATGCCACCAGATATGATCCGCGTGGTGAGGAGCCAACGATTCCTCTAATTTCTTGGACATCAGCAAAACGATATTTTAGAAAAGTTACCGGCAAGGAAACTGAGGCTGATAAGGAGTACTTTGAGAAGGAGAGAGAGGAGAAGGAGAAAGCTAACGAAGAGAAAGAGAGACATAAGGAAGAGCAGGAAGAAGAGCACGAATCACCCAAGGATTATAGTGAGGACTACTCGAGCAACGATTTGGAGGCAGGAACATCTGGGACGGCCAGTGAACCGTTTGAAAGGTATACCGAGGCAGATCACGAGTCATATTTGGCGTCGCAAACGAATCAAGCCAGTGCTGCGATCGAGCCAGTTGCAGCCGGTAGTCTAGTGGCTTCACCACCTCCGGTGACCGTTGTGCGTCGCGCCCAATACGAACGCCCCTATGGAAGTACCGAAGTCTACTACTCTATACGCCGTACGGAGACAGAATACGCTGATGCTAATTCAATGTTCAGTGTGAATGCTGATGCACCAGCGGGATTCCAGAACCTAGGCCGGCACATGTCGCGTACCTCAGAACGTAGCTCGCCAGATACAAAGCCGCAACCACGCAAGAAAAATGTGTTTCAACGTGGGTGGACTAAATTTAGAAATCACTGGTTCTACTTTAAGGAGAAGAATAAGGTCACTAGGTACATTTGCAACTTCTGCGAAGATATATTTTTGCCGCAGATGATGTCACTTATTGCGGGCATCACAGTTGCTATGATCCCTTGGGTACGAAGAGTATTCGTGAAAGGCCAGAATATTCACCACTTCCATGATGCCCCCGATCATAATCCGCCTTTGGACTTTCTTATGGAGTTTTTGTCATTTTTTGCCGCTGCTCAGGTGCCCCTAGGCTTGATGTTGCTAGGAGGTACGATCGCATCTTTGAAGGTAGGCAAAATGGTAAAGGGCTTCTGGAAAAGCCTGGTGCTCATTGTTATATTCAAGTTGGCCATTCTTCCAATTATTGCCTGTGCCTGGATCCATCGTATAAGGGAAATCGGTTGGATTTCCATGGACGATGCAATGACACCAATTGTATTGGCTGTAGCTGCAGGAACACCTTCAGCAACCGTACAAATATACTTAACACTTGCTTGGATTGATCCAACTAAGGAGAGTTTGGTATTGAACTGTTTGGCTGTCTCTTTGATGGCTCAATATGTCATTTTGCCCCTTTCTCTCACGATTTTAATGACGTATATTGTTATGCACTACGTATGATGTAGGTATATTATATCAATACAGTAAAACATCTATGATTTCCTCAGAATAATCCAATGTATAATTTCCTGAATTGCTGACATTCTCCTCCCCTACCTTCGAACCCCACACTACCATTAGAGGGTACGGGCACGCTCCCGAAGACGTACTTTCTCCAGCGGATCAGCACTACATGAGCAGCTTCAAGCAAACACGTCGACATGTAGCCGATGTTATTTATGAAGCGGCATCTAAAGCAACATTGTCACGAACGGTGACTTCACGACTTGAAAACCTGCCAGCATTGAGCCTCTATGCATTTGTAACCTCATTAATGGCGCTAGGAAGCCGAGTTATGAAGATCGGGAAATTAGAACTGGGGCTGGCCGAAATTATGAGCTGGAATCGGCCTGAAATGACTCTCACTGTTTTAATACTTTATACCTACCTGTGCTATCATCCGCAATGGATTATTCTGGCCCCATTGTTCTACTTTGTGGCATTTATGCTGGTTCCTAACTATGCCCTGAAGTTCAAGCTTGACACCAGCCTTGCTGATATGAACCAATCCAGCGTGATATTGGGAAAACCCGTCTCTAAGGATGAACAATTGAAACACGACAAAAGCCTACTAAAAGCGGTACGACAGGGCCAGAAGACACTGTCAGACATCGTGAATGCATTGGACAAGTTTGACGAGTTCAGGAATGGGCCTGCGCGATTTGAAGATCCGCAGCTATCTTGCATGATGCTAATTGCTGCCACGACGGTACTGGCCGTGACAGGATATGCGCTGACATTTGTGTCCATTCCAGCAGTGTTCATAGTCGCTGGCTGGGTAGGAGTATTCTCAAAACACCCTATCATCGAAATAGCCAAGCAGAAGCTGGATCACGGGTATAGCTCACCGCCTAGTGAAAGTAAGCGTGACTACAACGAGCTGTTGTCGAAGGTAAGGCAATTTGGTGAGCGCCATATACTGCTTGACGACGAGGTACTTAGACGCAAAGTGGAGATTTATGAATTGCAGCCCCAGGGCCTAACTGCTCGACAGTGGAGAGATGAAGAAACAGTTTATTCCAGTAAGCCCTATGAATCTAGCTCACCTGAACGAGCAAACCGCAAACCACCGCAGGGTGTACGAGATATATCCGACGTGCTACCTCCAGAAAACTGGTATTTCCAGTTAAACGACGAATGGGAAGTCGATGCTGATGCAAACGTTTGGGCCTCAGAGCACAAGCTCTCAGAATTTCCAGCGGATGGGTGCTGGGTCTACGACACCGGAGAGAGCACAGATGATACATACAAGTGGCGCCGAAGAAGGTTAACTAGAACCTGTTATTATGATTTTAAGTAGTGATATAGCCTATAGGTGCTTTTACAGATCTTGTATGTGTGGGCGTTGAGATACGAAGTGTTCGTGTTTAGGTTACCTTCACCATTCCCCGAGATGGTAAAGCTACGAAGCTTTGATGCATTCCCAAAGCTCAACGATGCGTATCAGACACACTCACAGCCCAATAATCCCATGGTGTATGTCCTCCTGATGGTTGGGCTATTCCTAGTTTATTTCGAAACCACGAATTGGATGAGTTTACCGGCGAGTCACCAGTTCGAGGTGGACAAGGGAATTAATGACAGATTCCAAATTAATCTGGACATTTTCGTGAGGAATAAGTGTTCAGATGTTGGGATTTATATACAGGATGCCAGTGATGACCAGCTGTTTGTCAATGAGCTGGTCAAATTTAATCCGTATTTTCCAGATCCCGAATCTAGCGAAGAGTGGTGCCAGCTGGCCGGCATTTTTGACACAAACAGGGTGAAAGGTAGACTGACAATCATGGGCAACCATCGGTTCGGGATGTCTCAGCCGTTTGATACCACGCATGCTATCACCGAACTAAGTTTCGGGGAATACTACCCAGAGGTAATCAATCCGCTGGACTACACCTCCAAAAAATTTGACGAACCTACTCTGATCGCATATTTCATATCAATTGTCCCTACGCGGTATCGGATGTTTGGCTTAGAGCTTGAGACCTATCAGTATTCGTACAATGAGCGAACTAGGGGGGTATCACGGCTGCTGGTACCGCCGCAGATCACCTTTGAGTATGATTTCGATCCTATCAAGGTGGATATTTCCGACTCGCGAATGTCTTTTTTCCAGTGGCTTTTAAGAGTTGTGAATATTGTTGGCGGACTCGTGTTCGCTACGCGTGCGCTTTTCAAGGTGTTCAGGCGGAAGATAAAATCCAGCGATGGTTTGGGGCTGCTGGATCAACCTTTGAAGCATGGTTAAGTATCTGCATATGGGATATGCCCAGTAGGTGTTGTGTTGGCTCGTATGGCGATCTCCTAATAGGTACAAAACCCAGTACAGTAGCCACTATACATGACTTACATCTACCCCGTTAGGATTCAATTAGTGAAGCCGGTGTGAAAATGCAGTGCATTTTATTTTGCATGCACTGCACCTTGTGTTGACACTACTTACTATCGCTGAGCCGTGTGTTAGTAACGACTCAACTCTAGCACATACAATATACATAGATATTGCTCCTAGCCAAATTATGCTATATAATGTCCTATTAGTCTGCGTCTACTTTCTCCTTTGCTCAGGCTGGCCTAGGTGACCCGTCAAGGTATAGGCAACCAACCCTAAAGTTGGCTTGTAAAGTTAACTTTCATTTATGAAACTGCCGATCAATAAGTTCGTCACCCAAATCGGGCAGACAAAGCCGGCGAATATTTTACTCGTGTCAATAGGAAATCCCTCTCCGAAATTCGATGCTACTAAGCACAGCGCAGGCCATGTGGCACTGGACTATTTCATAAAAGAAATGGGTGGTCTCGCAGAAGATGGTATATACTGGGACTCATCAGTGGAGCTTTCTCCGCTAAAGAACCATCCGAGGGTGTACATGGCGAAGAGTTTGGAGTACATGAACAATAGTGGCAAAGCTGTTAAAGCTGCTGAAGCCCACCTAAAAAATTGCAAGACAATCATCATGCATGACGATATTGACACCGTACCGGGTGTTGCTAAATTTAAGCTAGAAACCTTGCAAATGGGTGCCCATGGCGGACTGAGCAGTATTGCCAAGAATAAACAGCCTTTCCCCAGAATAAGGCTGGGAATTGGAAGTCCCCCTAACCGAAGCCCCGGAGCAGTGGCTAGCTACGTGATGTCTAAATTCTCCACAGAAGAGCGCGACCTGCTGCTCCATACGACGATTCCTCGAGCATTCGAGATGTTCAAGGCTATTGTGGAGCAATTTGAAAAACCTATAAAGAAGAAACCCATTATGGCTTCCAAGAATGCTTCTAAGGATGTGCCAAGAGATATCACCCAGCGCAATTCTGGTGCTTCTTCTAAAGACAGGCCAGTTTCTAAGCCATCCTCCAAAGCGTTTCCCAGATAACGATCCACCAGGGAAGGATAAAGTGTATATCAGGGCGATAGTGTGGTGTGCCACTATATTCCTTACCCAGCACTCCCCACTGGATAATACATCTATCATACAGGCCACGCTGTATCAACGTCCATATCAACGAGTTTGTAGCACGCCCGTAAAAAGTTAAACGCGTGCCTAGCGGTGACTCCAGTCCCCTAATTAGTGAAGGCAATTCCAAGGAATTCAACTTGGCGGTCACAACAGACCGCAAATATACCAGCGATGTAGCACGGGCAATTCTCTCAACGATTCTCTTTCATAGACTATTTGGGTCATTGAAACCTGCTACAGGCGATGCAGTTGGTATTACATATCCGCAGGTATCGAGTTCCGAGGTGAACAGTATGCTGAACGAGAAATACAAAGAGGTAACCCATAAGTTCCGCGACGAATCCACCGATAGCATACATTTACATATTGCATTTTTCGAAAAAAGAGTCAAGAAGAATGCGTGGTTCCAGAAATCCCACACTGTGTGCTGGGAGAAGTGGGATGTTAAGGTTGTGGTCGCAGCTGATCCATCTCGAGTGGCACAGCCAGCCCAGCCCAAAGCAATGGATCCGGTGGCGGTTAAGGTAGCTCCAGATACTTCCCGCAAAGTAACATCCCAGGATCTCCAGCGGGTGCTAATGGAAATCGTGTTGGCTGCTGATGCATACAAGGACCATATTCCAGCCATAACAACTACTGACTTAATACCGTTCCCTTATGAAGTGTCTATAAGCTAGAGTCTAGATAGAAAATTGTCACCATTTACGAGAATGCAGTCTGTGATCACCACGGGTATCTTGGCCTGGGCCAGGCTTACCGTTTGCGGAGTGTGGGTTCCCGGTTGCAGCCACATGGCTTTGACGGGAAGAGACTTTAATGACTCAATTAGCTCTTCAGTAATAGCAGGTGGTGTAATGACACTGACTGCCACGTCATAGCCTGATGGGATATTCAGATCATTAATGGAGCCCAGCGAAGGTACACCCAGAACAGGATCTTTGCGGATGTTAATTGGGACAGCGTCAATGCCCCTATCCTTATACCATTTGAACACCTTGAAACCGAATTTTTCAGGTTTAGTGGAAGCACCCACTACTGCGTATATTCTATTTTTCGCAAAGAACTTGTCCATTGGCGCTCAGTGGGTTCGCTTGAGTGATGGCCGGTGAGATGAGGTGGGTGGGGGTATAGGGTAGCTGCTGATCGGTTTGACAATTTTGATAATTTTAATTCAGTATGCCGGTGGATACTAGTGCACCGCTTCGCGATATTGTCGCAGACTACAAAGACAAAAATGCTGAAGAGTTGTATTCAGAACTAGAGCAGATCCCGTTTTTTATGAGTGAATTAAAAGAAAGTGAGGAGGAAAACCCG
Source organism: Starmerella bombi (assembly GCA_030579915.1). NCBI lineage: Eukaryota > Fungi > Ascomycota > Dipodascomycetes > Dipodascales > Trichomonascaceae > Starmerella > Starmerella bombi. Next base: position 49,957 of record JAKTRX010000032.1, read on the forward strand.
ACAGTGGAAGCACTGAGAGCACTTGCATACGAAGGCGAGCCCTGGGAGGTCGCAGACAATTTCCGTGTACAAGGAAACGAGTGTTTCAAACAGGGAAAATACAAGGATGCTGCTCAGTTCTATACACAAGCTCTAGACCAGAAAACCGAACGGCAGGTCATCAACGTCAAGTGTCTTGGGAATCGTGCACAGTGCCATTTAGAGATGAAAAACTACCGTAAGTGTATTACTGATTGTACGCGCGTACTGGATATTGAGCCTGATAATACCAAGGCTTGGTTCAGGAGTGCCAAGGCATTTCTACTGCTGGATAAAGTAGATGAATCGTTGGTGTGTTGCCAAAGAGGGTTTGAATATGATGCAGAAAATGCGGGTCTTTTGAGCATCAAGGAGCTAGCAACTAAGCGTAAATTACGACTAGAGGAGTTACGAATGGAGGCAGAGAGACGGCAAGAACTCAAAGAGAATAAAGCACGCACTCTGAAGTTGGCTCTCTCTTCCCGTAATCTCAAATCTAAGTATACCATTACCAACTATGATTCATCTAATCCTGGCAATTTATCTTGCACACTAGAATCAGAACTCGATCCTACATCTACGTTTTACTTCCCCGTTCTAGTATTATACCCCCTTTCAATGGAGAGTGATATCATGCAGCAAGTAGATGAGAACGTCACCATCGGAAGCATCCTGGATCAGCTGTTTACGGAACCTCCAGCTTGGGCAAACCCTAAAGAATACAGTGTGGATCAGTTGGAAGCTTACGTGCAGACTGAATCTGGCGGACTCGCCAAGGTTGGCCGTAAGTTTACCTTGGGAAAGGCATTCGCAACCCCACAGGTTATAATGGTAGATAACATGGCACGGATATATGTTGTTCCAAAGAGTAAATCTGCTGCCTGGTTAAAAGATTGGAATAAAGATGCCCAGTCTAAACTACTGAGGGATTGATTTGGTACTTAAAATTGTCATCTAACTTATTAGGTTATATATTTTTCTGGTGTGCAAAATCAATAATTGAAACACACCTGATACTACAGCAACTACATTGATTCACTCCGGTAATCCAGCTTCTATCATTAATGTTCCAAAATAACTATTTGTGATATATGTTAAGAAGCCTCAGGTATAATAGAGGTCCACGTATGCAAATAAACACGAATTCAACGTTTTATCCGTGTCCATTGATATCATTCGTACAACTTCATCACTTGTTTCATAAATATCACATATACCCTTCTATAATACATTATTGACTACCATGAGATTAATCCTGTCGCCATAAATACATTAAACGTAAAAGCATAGAACCCTTATACTATAATATTCTTTGTCCACCCCCTTCATTCTTTCGGAACCCTCTTACGTTGTTCAAATAGTCCTCCTCTATGGACCACGCTGCATTTTCACATGACTATATTAACTGAGGAGATGATATCGCTCTCGGTAACCGTATTATAGCTCTAAATTAACGTACTAATCCCAGTATGATACTCTGTCTTCGTCCTCCTCAATATCCCTCACAGCCTCCTTCATTGTTCAAAATACCCCCCTCTTGTGCCCTCTCTGCCTTTTTTCGATGGTGAGGGTAAAAAAAATACTACATTCAAACTGAATTCATATGTCACATCCATTCTGGAATAATTCAAGGTTTAGCATTCCATTGCCATCCCCCCTGAATTCTTTCAAAGCCCTCTTTTTTTCTGAGAAAAGGCTCTATCTGCTAAATTTGGATACTTCCCAGGTTTTACCGTTAGTGACAAATTTATGGTCACCGTAGCGCGAGTACTCGGGTTAGATCATCTTGATATAACTCATTTACTTTCTTCTATTCTAAGGTATACTATTCGGTTCCCGGCTCTCGCAAATACCCTCCATGTTGCAGATAAAGACCCTCTATTCCTCCTTCTACCCCCTAGTCACCCCCAATAACCCCCATTTCGCATACATTTGGGTCACCATGTAATGAATGCTTCATTCAAAAGAGCTTCCTATAGCTTGATCTTAGTTTGCAATATCACCAGTTATACCATTCCATTACAGTCCACCCTCGTATTCTTTCAAAGCCCCATTGATTTTTCCAAATTCCACCTCTGTTGCCGTCGCTGCCGCATAATAATCCTTAAACATCGCCATTTAGATCATATGCTGGGGAGCTATGGTATGGATATTGTATAGTTGTCCTATATGAATATAGCAGGACCTGAGTATTCATATCGCAGTGACCCGAAATATGTCATAAATGGGGGTAATTTGGATTTATCAGGGGGCACAGCGGTGCAGTATAGGGGGGGGCTTTTTGAAAAACGAAAGGGACTTTGCGAGAATTCGAGGGGGAAGAAACCGGAATGGCATACCTGGTAGCAGAATGTATAAACTATATCACATCCGTCCGATCGAAGAACTCATTCTAGAGTCACATAAAATGTGCCATGAACTGGGGTAATTGGATTTTATCTAGGGGCGGCAGAAGGGGCCTTTTCAAAAGGTTGGGGGTTCTAAAAGAAATCGAGGGGTATGAATCAAAAGTAATATACCAGGAAGTAGTGCAGAATGTAGGAACTATATAACACTTGTCCTACCCCAGTATTCATACCACAGAAAACCCGAACTATATCATAAATGGTGGTAATTAAAACTTATTAGGAGGGACACAGGTGGAATAAGAGGGCATTAAGAAAAAACCAAGGGTGCTTTGTGAGATATCGAGGAGGTCCAACACAGAATAGCATTCTTGGTAATTGCGGAGTATATATGAGATATGTCAAACTAGTATAACACAAGTATTCGTTTCACGAGTATCAGGGTGCAGTGGGGTTGAGGGCATTCAGACAATCGAAAGGGGATTTGTAAAACTGTAAGGGGGGCAGACATAGAACACTAAACTATGTAGCATATCAATTAGAGTACTGTTTTATTTGGATGCCACTGTCAATTTCTTCGTAATCCAGAATAGTTCTTTTCAGGCATATATAAGAAAGTAACAAAATCTCTTATTTAAATATATGAAAAATATATAACTATGGATCAGACAATTCATACTCAAAGTAAATGATACTCTTTTATACAAGTATTATAATACGCTATATAGCCAATACAAGGGCATTATGTATGTACCTAGGGTAGCAAAGTTGTGATACCGCTACCATGAACGATTATTTGTATGTACGGCTGTACATAAAAGAGTATGGTCTGCATATATAGAGTTATAGCCCCTATTTTATGCATTAGTCACTATATAATACCTGATATATTCCAAGTTTAGTAGAATGAACTACGATATCTTCCTAATATTCGCCCGTTAACGTGACATATGCGTAATCTATATCTATTCGCTACATAGTAACTATATATTTAATAGTTATGTCACACTACGTGATACTAGAATCATCTAATCTTCAAGGTAAGCTTGTTGTGTGGTCATGTTAAATATATGTGTGGGGTCATTGTGCAATGACACTACTACTAGATAACTGAGCGGTCCGTGATTAACGACTAGCTAATTAACTATTTGCCCTTCTCAGAGACCAGAATGCCTATTTTCGTGTACCTGTTTGTAGGAAAAATGACATTTTCAAGATCTCATCTAAGGGATGTATCCCCGTTTTTGCGAGAATGAGGGGAAACTATGTGTACATTTAATTGTACATAGAGAGGCACTATAATCTATTATATATGTTCGTTAAAGTATAGGCTCCCTCCACGACAGGTGCATTATGAATTTACCTGGGTCTTGGATAACTAGTATTTCTGCGTTGATTATATTGCAAGGAATAGCTACTTAGTTCTCGAGTATCTTATATACCCCACTAATTTAATAATATTAAGATTGTTCACTTCTTTTAATACAATACGCCTTTGACTTTTGGAGATGTGTATTTTTAGCGTGTATTATTTGGAATGGACCGAATGTGGAAGTCAACGCGCAGCAGTGCCACACGACCTAGCCCCAAACCGCCCAACCCTGCGTGCATTTGGACTATTTAAGTAAACAAACAGGAGGAGTTGTACACTCCAACTTACCACACCGGGTAACAGTAGATGTAAACAAATGAGCAGCCACAGAAAGTGGCTATAAAGTCTCGTTGTTACCTACGTTGCAAAATACGGTGAACGTCCCTACTCAATTCCCCTGGCAGGCCATTGTGCCTAAGCCTGAGTGTGATAACGAGATGGACTGGTTCAACCAAAAGGTCCCACACCGAGTAATGGTAGATGTCAACAAATGAGCAGCCACACAAAGTGGCTATATAGTCTCGTTGTTCCCTACATTACGGTGAGAATCCCTACTCAATTCCTCTGGCAGGCCAATGTGTCTAAGCCTAAGGGTGAGAACGGGATGGACTGGTTCGAACCAGAAGGTTCTGCGCTCACATGCTAGTGGACTATTATAGTCTCTACGCATAACCGAGCTGCAACCAGTGTCAAGGCCTGCGCTCACATGATAGTTGACAACCGCAGTCTCCACGCATAACCGAGCAGCAACTAGCGTCTTGACCTTATGTATCTCATTTCCCCCCCC